>OX439043.1:36324487-36720808 GCA_949317995.1 Acholoe squamosa | reverse complement strand
CCCCTCCCCACCATAATTAATTCAGAAACTCTGGAAGACTTCCTCTCTCTTATGAAAAACACTATTACTTCCGAAGAAGTACAGAAATTTTGCGACTCTGACACAAGTGGAAAGTTCTTTTCCCCACCAATGTGAACGTTTGCATTTACATGGGGCCCAGAGAATTTCCCATAGGGGGAGGGTTACCCAATCGGGTCGGCTGAAAAAAAGAGGGGGGTGTTAGATTTTCCCGACAGGGACAAGTTATGCGTCTTTCGCTGCATATCCTTTACACTTATTCAGTTCGATTCCACTGCGAAACCCGAAACCTTTCCAGGTGTGACGATGAGTGACTTACCGACGTTAGAGAGTTTGTTCGACGTACAAATAGCGGTTTACACCACCCGTAAAGTGAGAGGTCAGAACCTGAAGAACCGATCCTGATCAGACCACCTTTCAAAACTTTGACCACCCGAGGTAAAGTATACCTTCACCTGTCCGCGGAACACGGTCTACACATGTCCCTTGTTACGGATTTCAATGAATACACCGCATCTACGAATGTCCCCAGTGTAAGTCGGCCGTCATGACTAAGTTCTTACCGAAAAGACACAGGAACCAGCTTTCCGATTGCAGACAAGTGACCTTGAAGTACATGGGTGGAATCTACCAGAATTCGAAGCGCTAGCAGATTTTTCCATTTTTCATCCCGACGTTTGTTCGAGAATGTACCCATACAAAATCGCCTCCGATTTTGAAGCTTTCTTCAGACCGACCCAACAACCGTCGACCGAACACGTGACAGTCCTGTGGGAACACGCACCTCTGTCGGCTAGCGTCGCATCAGACTTTCTAGAACAGGAAGGTCCAGTGTGCTTCGTGAGAGAGTCTGACGCAACTTCCGACCCCTTGTTGAACAGAGTCTTGAATTACATCAACAACACCGCCAAGGTCATCGGGGAAGAAACACTGAAACTTTACCAACCGACGTTAGCGAAGTTAGACGAGAGGATAGACGAAGCTCTTCGCCTAGTGGAGGCGTCGTTGAGTCCTTCTGGCAGCTTTCTTTCGCTCAAACTCGGGAAAAGCACCCTTTAGTCCAACTGAAGAAGAAACTTCTGAGATATCTCCGGCAAGTTCCGGTTGTAGGTTTCAACTCGGGGCGTTACGCCTTAAATCTGATCAAAGTACAGCTTCACTCGTTCTTCTCCTCCAAAGACCGAAAGAACGAAGAATTCAGCGTCATAAAGAGAAGTAACCAATACTTGGCGATTTACACTCGGCACACTGTTTTCTTGGACATAGTAAACTATTTGGCACCTGGTTATAACTACGCGAATTATTGGCTAGCTTTCACCAAAGATGATCACAAAGGTCACTTTCCTTACGAATGGATGACGTCTACCAGGAAACTGGAAAACAGAACTCTTCCACCAAGGTCTGCTTTCGACATCAAACTGACCGGCACTAAAATGTCTGAATCTGACTACACCAAATGTGAAAAAGTTTAGTCCGACGAAAAGATGCAAACTTTCAGAGATTACTTGATCTACTACAACAACAAAGACGTGAAACCCTTCATAGAGGCACTGAATAATCACGCTAAATTTTTCAAGGATCGCAACATCGCCATGTTCAAAGACGGCATCTCCCTTCCGGGTTTGACTTTAGGGTTCCTTTTTCAAAGCACAGAAACTCGGTTCGTAACCTTTCACCAGTTCGACTCTGACCTCCACTCTCTGATAAAAAAAAATCAGGTCGGGGGACCTTCCATAATTTTCCATAGATTTCACAAAAAGGGTACTTCGCTGATAAGGGAACACAAGTTCGGCAAAAAAGCGAGAACGTGCGAGCACATACTAGGTGTAGACGCTAACTCTCTGTACTTGCGGTGCATGAGCGAAGCGCACTGCACAGGTTATTATGTGGTGAGACAACCCAACACCGAGTTCAGACCGAAAATCAGACAAAGACAGTCTAAGAGCACTTTAGAGTGGCTACGCTACGTGGAGCACGCCCGCCGCATGAAACTTCGCCACGCTTTCAACGGAGGGGAGGTGTCTCTAGGTTGCCGATAAAATTCGCGTAGACGGGTTTCACCCACCCTCTAATACCGTATTCCAATTTGACGGGTGTTGGTACCACGCTCACAAGTGCATACAACCACACAGATATTTGTGTGCTTCAGACAGGAACGAGAGACGTGACAGAACAGCTAGAGTAAGTGCTTACTTGAAAGCAATAGGTCACAAGTTGATCGTCGTATGGGAGTGTGAATGGAGGAAAATGAAACATCAGGATCTGCAGGTTACGACTTCCGAACAACACTGGAGCTTCGACGACTTGAAAGTGCATCGGAACCCCATGACAGAGCGTGACATTATATCCTCTGTGAAAAATGGAGAAATGTTCGGTTTGATTCAGGTGGACATTACCACCCCGCCTCACCTACGTGAATACTTCCAGGAAATTTTCAAGAACGTGACCATTTCAAAATCTGACATAGGAACTCACATGTCAGACTTTGCGAACAAAGAAAACGTGTTGAACGCTCCTCAGAGATCCTTGATAGGTAGTTATCACGGAAAAAAAGTTCTCTTTGGAACACCTCTCCTTAAGTGGTATCTGGATCACGGTTTGGAATCCTTGGTCTGAAATTGAGATTGTGGACAGAAGAAATAAATGGATGACACATGACATCTTGTCAATGATAAATGAGCGTGAGGACAATGTGGAAATGTTTTTGAAAACTAAAGATGATTATTATCTCAATAAAGCCAGGCAGCTGCGTTGTAGAATTAATAAGGCTATCAGGTACTCAAAGGCCAACCAGGTCAAATCTGCACTGAAGGAGGCTAAGTCTGACCCCAAGCAATTCAGGAGAGTCTTAAATGGAGTTTTGAAACCAGAGGTGCAAATTGCCCCTCCAGAATTGATAGGTGATGATGGTTTTATCAAGTCAGAGCAGGAATCTGTAAATTATTTAAATGATTATTTCTCAAATATTGGTGCTAAACTATCTTCAGTTTTCACAGACAAAGGTTATCCTGAGCGTGTATTAATGACTGAACCTGTTGATCCAGCTGAAATTCCTGTGCGAGTTGAGAAAGGCTTTGTTGAGATGCTCATAAAAGAAATAAATGTTAACAAAACTTCCGGAATTGAGGGTATTAGATGTGATATTTTGAAAACAGCACTGTTATTTTTGTTAGATCCTGTTACTAGGTTGTACGAGCTGAGTTTCACCAGTGGCATATTTCCTGAAAAATGGAAAAGGGCAAGGGTTAATCCAATACCCAAGCCTGGTAATAAAAAGTTAATCACCAATTGGCGACCGATATCACTATTACCTGTACCTTCCAAAATTGCGGAAAAAATAATGTATTGCCATTTAAATGAAATTCTAAATAAGAAAAATGTTATTTCTGCAAAACAATTTGGTTATCGATCAGGACTGGGAACTGCAGATGCAGTTTTCAGACTCCTGAGTGATATCTATGAAAACAGAGATAGAGGCCATTTGACTGGAGTTTGTTATCTTGACCTACGTAAGGCGTTCGATTGTGTTAATCACGCCTATCTTGTTGAAATTTTAGGTCAACTTGGTTTACATGACACGACACTCAATTAATAATTCTAGTAATAGAATTTTCAGAAAAATGTTGAAATATGGATCATTGCCATCGTCAAAGCAGAAACATGAAGATGTAGGCTAGCTATTGTCAATGGACCATTCTGGGTAATTCATTATTTTACACATTTATCAAATACTTCACCACATGCGCTCAGGACCTGCTCACAAGCTCACAGCTCAATCCCCCCCCCCCCCAGTGTGTACAGTGTGCTGCTCTTACATCACCCATACCAGGATGTTGTGAGAGCCGGACCCATCCTATTTCTGAGCACTGACTCACTGGGAGTATCACGACACACCGACATACCTGTGGGCGCATTTCTAGGATGCAGGGAAATTCCATGATCTCCCTTCATCCTGATTGGCCCATCTATAAATAGAATCATTACCAGGTATAACGACGCGTCAGATCTGATCAGACCCAACCAGATCTGACCTGTTCCTACCAGGACATTTTATCACCCTGTGAGCTGCTCACCTTAGTATATAAGACTGGTGAGCAGCCCCCAACATCATCTTTTCTACTTACATTATACCACGTACAACCTCCCTAGTATCTAGGACCTATGACAGGTTGAGCTAGGAGCTTAGGGGCAGAGCCTGCACGCTGGCAAGTGTATCATTGTTACCACCTATATGTACACTCTGTCATCATGCAATAAACAAGGATCAAAGAACTTCTCTGGATTCAGTGTTCATTACAACATCGACTTGTAATGGTTCGTTGACACTACTCTTATATCTCTCCATGGTCAAACTTTAAAGCATTTTGGTGTACCTGGTAGGGAGTGGTCATTATGGCCTATTGTTTTGTCATCAATAGCCAATAATTATAATGAACGGGTATAACAGGGTACACTTATGTGGGTATTTATTGTATGCTGTATTATGTGTGTATTTATTGTATGCTATATGGGAGAGTGCTATGGGAGTCCTGTATAGGGTTTATGGTAGCTAGAGTTTATGGTAGGCTGTGGAATGTTGCAGACGGAGGGGAGTCGACGAGATCTGGTCAGGTAGATTCTGTAGAGGGGGAGGGGGGATACGTGTGAGCCAAATACCGGCGTCTGAAAGGTGTGAGGGGTTAGTAAGAGATAGGGAGGAGTCAGTATTGTGGGAGCAGCCGAGGAGGCAACACATACTCCTGGAGTAGACGAGGATGAAGCTGTTTAGTATTTAGTATTACACTTAGCCAATGTAAGAACGGAGTGAACAGGATCTCTATGGCACTTATACCTCTCCAGTAGCATCGGATTGTTAAAACATGACTGCTTGTATGAATAGACTGATGTTGGTGAAGCTGTACAATCTGAGTGGGATCACCAAACAACTGTAATTGTGAATAACCAATGAACAATAAATGGTGACTTGTATCGGCGTCTTGGTGTTGGTTAAAAGAATGGGCTAGGCCAACATCATACCACTAGAGTTAGTCTTCCCAAATACGTGAGAACAGCGGAGCGAGCTGATAATAACTACACAACTTATACCACATTAATATACATATAAACACAACCCACACAGCCCAGATGGTGGAGAATTAGTGGTTGGGCTTATCATTGTACTGATGAGTGGCTCGCCGTACCCGATACCTAACAGCTCAGACGCTGGATGTGACTCAGCGGCATCGCCACACACTGACAGTAGTGACGGTGTGGAAGTCTATACTATCATACCTGCAGCGCGCACATTGCCTGGGGATGCGGCAGTAGCACATAGTGGTGTAGCAGAGGGACAGGGTGGAAGATCCGGAGTGAGTGAAGCGGGACCTGATCAATCACGTGTCACTCTTAGATCGGATCACACACATGTGCATGTGCAATTAGGACCCAGGTCGCAAGTGGTGCTATTACCTGGAGAGGAGGTGTCTAGAGAGATTGGATTCCCCGTGGCTCGGTCAGAGGAGGAACGGGCGTCGTCTCAAAGGGATCCCAAGTCTGGGGGGACGTCTGGCCTACAATTGTCTACGGCGGCTGATTCTGAACCAGCAGGGTCGGTGGTAGTGGACGATACCTCTGGACCATTCTCAGCATTGGGAGTGGAGAACGAGCATCAGTCATCTGCGGCAGAGTCGGAGACCAGGGCTGATATTTCTAGTGATGGGCAACAGGCGGCGGTTCAGGAGCACACAGTAAGTGCCGATGCAGGGGAACGGCCTAATAATCTCTGCAAGGGATGGACGACAGGAGACAGATTAGTGAATTATAAGTATTTTTCGACGCCCATTGCTAGGAGCTCCAGTATTAATTTCTGTAAGGCTACTCCTAGGTGCCTTGAGTTTGAGGGTACAGCGGACCAGGGACGAGTCAGACGCGCATCTGAGGGGGATGTGGTGGATATTGGTGATGAAGATTTGAATTTTGAAGCAATAGCAACGTCATTGGGGTTAATTGAGCCAGTAGATGAGGACGGACAGGTGGATGAGAGAGGAACAAAGGATAGTCATGGGAATGAGGGGGACGCACATGGGGAGAATAATCCAATAGACGGGGCATCTACGGTGGTGGCAGCGTCAGGACAAAAAGAGGACGTCGGTGAGGGGGTACAGGAACAGGGGTCGGAGGCCTGTGGTGATTCACAAGGGGAGGATGCAAGACTGCTGCCCTCTGGTTTCTTGGTGGTTGTTGAGGATGGGAGAGAGTTAAGTGATAAGGACTTGGTGGGTCGGGATGAGAATGGTGGAATTGGACAGGATCGGACAAGCTGTACTGCACTGGTCTTTACAGGTGATCAAAGTGGCAGTCGTCTGGGAGAGTCTGTGAGTAGAACAAGGGTGGATGAAGTTATTGCAGGTCTGCAGAACACTAATATTAGGGTGCGACACAGCATAGAGAAGGGGAGGGCCATATTGGAACAGGAGCAGATATATCGGCAGGCCATTGATAGGGAGGAGCTGCTCGCGGGGCCGGAGATAGAACGGGAGCGCGTAGCACGAAGGGAGAGGTTTTTGAGCGACACAGTAAATTGGAGAAAGGTAACTGCGAATATCCGCTCAGGCAATAGTACAGGTCGTACTACAGATGAGGGGCATTTAGATGATGTTCTAAATAGCCATCTTCAGACTGATGTTTCGGGTGACTGGGAGGATTGGTGGGTTCGGAGAGCGGATGACGAGAGAAGAAGACAGATAGAAAGGGAGGCCCGGGAGGAAGCCGCCGAGGGCTCCGTCGCTGGAGGTGTTAAAACTGATATACAGGGGAACGACAGTGAAGAGAGCTCAGTGGGTGATCTGGATGCGGAGAGACAGGTAGAAGAGGATATTGCACCTATTATTGGTTTTGAAGACGACGACATGGCGCCTAGTCCGAATGTTAAACTACCATCCTTCAATGGGGAGCCTGGGGAGGATTATCGGAGATATTTCAAGGAATTGAATGGGATGCAAAAGCTATTTGGATGGTCTCCGGATCAGCATCTTGAATATGCAAAATTGGGCTTGAAGAAGGGGGCATCGAAATGGATGGATGGTATTCCAGAAGGGGAAAAGGATACTTTGGACAAAGTAGTGGCTATAGTGAAGAGGGTTTTTGAAGACAAAAGACCACTGTGGCAGAAACATAGGGATTTGCACTGTCTGAAGCAGGAAAAGGGACAGTCGGTTTGGGACTTCGCATTGAAAATAAAGGAATATGACGAGTTGGACGTTCCTGATGTCATCAAGCTGTCAGTCTTTGTGGGGGGTTTGCTTCCGCCCATTGATAAGGACCTGATGAAACACAATGCTGATTCTTTTGAGGAGGCTCTCAGGCTGGCGTCTTATTGGGAAAATGTGGAGAAAGGAAGGAACTCCAAAGGTGTGGCGCAGTTACACATGCTAGAGTCTGAGGGGACTCGGGATGGAGCATGTAGGGATGATCAGTTTGATCCTAAAGAGTATGCTAGGGAACAAACTAAAGCAGTGGTGGAGATGTGCACTATGGAATATAGACGGGGGCTCAGAGAGATGGAACATGGACGGGAGAATCAGCAGGGACAATATGCTGGTAGGGGTGGTAACTCACAGGGACAGTATCAGGCGCAGGCGGGCAGAGGGACCGGCGCGGGAACATATGGTCAGAATAGACAGTTTGGTGCAGGCGGTGGAGGTCGAGGATGGAATTATCAAGGGGGACGCGGTGGAAATCAATATAACGCGTCTCAGTATTTCAATAACAGGTTTCAGGGACAGAGATACACAGGAGGAAGCAGGCAGGGTCAACAGGGGGATGATAAAGGTCAGAGAAGAGCACAGGAATATGCTAGGATGATGGGAGATGCAGGAGAGAGTCAGAAAGGAGGAGGGGCGATCTATTGCTTGATTCATGACTCTACCACACATTCTACAGAGGAGTGCACGTTTTTGAAGAAATACAGGGATCAGTTGTCATCCTCTCAGCAGAATAGAGATCAACGAGATCAGGGAAATGATGTTCGCAGGCCGGGAAACGGGCACAACGGCTCATTCCTACCCCAGAATTAAATTTGATATCAGGGGATGGGTCGGGAAATAGGGGATCAAAAGACAAAGCGCCATGGTTGGTTCAGTGTACTATTGACGAGAATGTATACAGATGTTTAGTGGACACGGGCGCGTCTGATTGTTTTATAGCGCGGACAGTTGTGAGTAGTATAAGTGAGAGAGCAATTTGGGACAGGCAGCCATCTCAATTGGGGACGGTGCGTCTGGGGGACAAAACATCATTACGAGTTTATGAGACGGTGCGACTGCAGTGTTTTATGGATGGTGCTTGCATATATTATGATTTTAATGTGGTGGATTCACTAGCTTATGATATTGTGCTGGGACGTAATTTTCTGATCGACGCAAGGGCACAGATTATAGCTATAGATGGAAAGGTGCGCCTCTTTACTGAGGATCCGGTCTCAATTGAAGTAGCGGCGATTTTGGACCCATGGGAAGAAAGATTGGTGACGGTGAAAGGATGGGATGTTGCGGCTGAAAGGGTTGGAACAACGGTCTTGCTGAGACCATCTAATTTGGCGGTGGTAGCTGCGGATGGTGCGGTGAACTATGTGGGGAAGAAATGGTATATGAGAATTGCTAATCTCTCTGACAGGCAAGTGTACGTGGATACAACTGAGGTTATAGCATATGCGGAAGACATAGATGAACCAGAACTTAATTTGCTGGAGGTAATTGATACAGCTAATGTTGGCAGGGATAGAAAGGATGAGGCTCGTGAGCTTTTGGCACGATGTAATGAAGAACGGCGGGAGAATGGTCAAGATACTAGGGGAGGATCAATACACTGGCAGGATCGTCAGGACAATGGTGGTGGATGTGGCGTTTCTACATTGAGTGAGCAGGAGAGGCTGGATAAAATTGAGAAGATCAGGGGCCTTGATTTGGGTGACACTATGATGACGCTGGAGGAGCAGAAGGTATTCAGAGAGATGCTGGTGGTCAACATGGACACTATAGCATTTTCTATGAAGGAGTTGGGTCATTGTTCATTGGCTCCAATGAAAATAAGGGTCGATGAGTCCAAGGGTCGGTGTATGGCGCGACCATACAGGTATTCTCCTCAGAAAATGGATATTATTGATGAACAGGTGAGGGAATTAGTGAGGTTGGGAATTATTGAGCCCAGTGACAGCGTCTGGAGAAGTCCGTTGGTGGTAGTGCAGAAGAAGGATGGAAAGGCTAGGTTATGTACAGACTATCGCATGTTGAATCTTATTACGGCGGATGATACATACCCTATGCCCACAGCCAGAAGCATGTTTTTGTATATGGCATACAGAAAACCTATAATCTTTACAG
This sequence comes from Acholoe squamosa, assembly GCA_949317995.1. Classification (NCBI taxonomy): domain Eukaryota; kingdom Metazoa; phylum Annelida; class Polychaeta; order Phyllodocida; family Polynoidae; genus Acholoe; species Acholoe squamosa. The sequence continues at coordinate 36,711,431 of OX439043.1, read as the reverse complement.
CCATGGATTTGCTCAGTGGGTATCATCAGTGCGATTTACATCGTGACAGCAGGCAATATTCAGCATTTGAATCACCCTCGGGGGTTTGGCAATGGACGAGGATGCCGTTTGGTATGAAGCAGAGCCCATGGCAATTTACTAAGATTATGTCATTAGCACTAGGAGGCTTAATACCACGTACTTGTCTAGCCTACCTAGACGATATCATTATCTTTGATCCGGATGTGGACAGCCATATTACTAATGTCGGCAGAGTATTGGCAGCTTTAGGTAAAGCAGGTTTAACAGTCAAGCCGGAAAAGTGTGAGTGGGGCAAAGCGGAAATCAAGTTTTTGGGGCACATTATTAATGCTGACGGAGTACAGACACAGTCTAAGGTGATCAGAAAGGTGCAGGAATTTGGCAGACCGTATAATGAACATACAACTAGATCCTTTCTGGGGCTTTGTAATTATTACAGGAGTTTTATTCCTAACTATGCTGTTTTGTCGATGCCTCTGAATAATTTGTTGAAAATCAAGGTGCCATTTAAGTGGACGGATGAGTGTGAGGTGTCATTCAAGAAAATACAAGCAGCACTAGCAAGCACACCGTTATTGGTTCATCCAGAGATCGGGGGTCACTTTTATGTTTTAACGGATGCTTCGGATGGCGCGTGTGGGGTGGCCATCTGTGTAAAGAGGGACGGATTGCTGAGACCGGTAACATATTATGGGTATACATTTACAAAAGCTGAAAGAAATTACACTATAACAGAGAAAGAAGGCCTAGCTGTTATAAGAGTATTGAAGAAATTTGAGGATATGCTGACGGGAGCTAAGATCACGATAATTACAGACCATCAACCATTAATACCTTTGCTTCAGCAAGCCAGTAAGGCTCCATCCAAAAGGTTGACTAGATGGGGTTTAGCAATGACTGACTTTGACTATGAGATCAGGTATGAGCCGGGAGCCACTCACTACCTGCCGGATTTTATATCCAGAGTGCCGTTGGCAGTAGGACAGGATACACCTGGCGAGGAGTCGGGGGAGTTTGAGCCTGAGGTGGGCTGTGAGTTACTCGTGATGGAACTGGTAGGGGAGGAATTGGATAGGGAAACCTTCATTCAGGAACAGTGGAAGGATGGATTCTGCAGGGGGATGATGAGATATTTGGCGGGAGATGAATTGCCGGTGGATGAGGAGAAGGCGCGAGGGGTTTTACATAATGCTGATTTCATGGGTATGAAGGATGGATTGTTATGCAAGTATATAAAACCAGCTAGAAAGAGGGGCGGGCCTATAGCTGATCTAAACCCAAGGATAGTGGTGCCTAAGGCTATGGTGAATAGAGTGCTTTATCTCATGCATGATGATATCATGTGCGGAGGACATGTGGGAACAGTGGCGCTGAATACAAAAGTACAGGCTCGATTTTATTGGAAAAATATGATGGTGGACATAGCTAGGTACGTGCGGCTATGTGAAAGGTGCGCGTTGAGAAAGAGAGCACCTCACTTTCGGGCCAAGGCAAGATCATGGGATACGCCGGATTACCCATGGCAAGTGATACAGACAGATTTTGTTGGGCCACTACGTAGGTCCAAAGAAGGTTATAAATATATCATGACCTTCATAGACCTTCTGACGGGATGGCCAGAGGCGTTCTGTACTAAAGACACGACCGCGCACACGGCAGCTGGGGTGTTTCTACGGGAGATCGTGTGTAGGTACGGCAAGGTGGAAGTGCTGTGCAGTGACAGAGGGTCTACATATATGGGTCAGGTTTTTCGTGAGGTTACAGCTAGACTATCAACCAAACAGAGGTTTACGTCTTCTAGGAATCCGACCGGTAATGCCAGGGTTGAAAGATTGCATAAATCATTAGAGGATACGATAGGATGCTATGTGACTGAGGACCATGAACACTGGCCAGAGCTGTTACCCATTGCATTGTGGACGGTGCGCTCCAACATTAGTATGAGGACGGGGTTTTCACCATATACACTACAATTTGGGAGGGATCCGGTGGCCATGTCCTTTGCTGAAGAAAGGCCAATGCCTAAAGTGCCGTCTGAAAGGGATTGGTTTATAAGGACCAATCATAGCATACAGTTATTACAGGAGGCGGCCAACGCTCACACTGCCAGGTATGAGGAGCAGCTCAGACGTAGACTGGATGGACGGGCGCGACCTGTATCTTTTATAGAGGGGGAGTGGGTATATTACTATGATCCGAAATGCGCGGTGAATAATACATCGAAGTTTGCTGGTAGATACACGGGGCCACATAGGATAATAGAGGTGGTGGGGGATAACAGGGTGAGGTTGAGAGCAGTGAAGACGGGCAAAGAGATACCTCACTTAGTAAATGTGAATAAGCTGAAGAGAGCATACAAAGGGGAGGGTGAAAATGACGAAGGAGTAGCCAAAGATGAGAGGACTGTGGAAGTGAATGGAACAGAAGTGGAATCAGAAGTGGAAATACAGGATATAAGACGTGAGGACCCTAAAGGGGTGACTGAGGTAGAACATCCTTCATCTGGTCTGGAGGATACAGCGCTAGCGGGCGCTGATAAGGAGGACAAATTGAAAACGTCAGACGTCGATAGAAGTGCACATGAGAAAAAGAGAGAGGTGGCCGGAGCTGGACCGCGCGCATCTATACAGGAATCTGATAATGAGAAAGATGGAGTTGTACGGCGAGATAGCCGGGAGAAGCACAGACAGGAAGCTGTGGTCGATAATTGGTGTAAAAAGAAAGGGTTACAGGATAGTGATATTGATAAGGTCGAGGGTGGCCGAAGACAGGATAATGAAGAGAAAAGGAAGGGTAGAGTGAGAAATGTCGAGGTGAAGAGACAGATGGACGAAGAAAGAGAGAGAGAAGAAATGGAGAGGAGACAGAAAAGAAAAGAGAGAGAGGATAGGGCTGAGAGAAGACGGAGGCAAAGAGATAGGAGGGCGCAATTGGCTGCAGGGGCTATTATGAGTGAGGAGTCTAGCAGTGAACATATCATTCCAAAGGGACCGATTTGTAAGCATCACAGGAGAGGCAGAGAGGAGCTCAGCTCATCCAGCGATGGAGAATAGGGTGAGCTTAGACGGGATACTACAGGATGGGCGATAATCCTGTAGCATGGACGTGTGTTACTATGAGGGAAAAGGGGGGGTGATGCAGGTGCCGAAGGGGGAGGGGCCGCCCGGAGGAGCAGGTCAAGCTGACTCATGCAGGTAGACGGAAAGGAGGGCGATACACAAAGAAAGGGGAAAAGTAGGGCAAGGTAGGAAAAGAGGGGAGGGGGGGGAGGCCAGTGCAACAGGTATATGCAGGAGGAGATGCATCAGGATGTGGCAGTGCGCACACAACGAGGGACGAGACAAGACCACACAGTAAAAAAGCAGGTGCTGATGGACGGATGGCAGATAGCTGGTACGATAGTGTTGGAGAACAGCAATACCAACAATACTATAATACGTGGATGATTCAAGACAACTATTGCAATAGCACTTACAATGAAAGGAGCACAGTGTCTGCAGCAAGTTCAACAACAACAGAAACAAATGAAAAAGGATTTGGTGCGACTTCAACGTCAGGCCAACCAAGCTCAACGCAAGAGCCAATACAGGTGGTGGAAGCAGCTCAAGCCGAGGTCCTGGTAAATCATCAGGGAAACATATGGGATAGCATACGTGACATCACCGTGGGACAGACAGAATGGGAGTGGCTGTTGGATGCCACTCTACAAGGCACCGGTGGTATAATTAAAAGAGAGACTCAGACCACAGAAACAGCGACACAGACAGAACCATCAATATTTTATAGTAAAGACGATGAATTTGTGCTGGATACATCAATCAGATTGGATGACATATTGATAGAAGAGTATTATAGCAGAAGACAAGTGACATCAAGGCTCTGTCACATTTGTGGCCGAACAACAGCAACAGCGGCAGGAGCGGCCAAACACCTGGAACAGGTACATGGGATAAAACATCTCATATAATGTCCACTAGTGAGGATGCGGGAAAGAGAGCACCATCTATAGTAAAGGCAGGGAGATATAGGGGACAACAGGTAGAAGACGCGCTGGATGCTATATATGGATTTGGATATTCATTGCCAAAGGTATTTAGATACAATGGGGCGACGTTACAGGATATAGTAATGCAGAAAATATCAAAACTGAAATTGGACATCGCGAGATTGCCAAGATATTTGAGGGAACAAGTAAACAAACATCACTTTAAATATGGAGTAGGGAGTGTGACTAATGCATTCTTTTTCTCAAGAAAGTGCAGGAGGCATCGCAAGACTAGTAGAGGGAAACGATGCAGGCAGTGCAGACAAAGAGATGAAACTTGGGAAATGTTTAAACTGAAGCAAAAGGGAAAGCATATCACCCAAGGAGTATTAACATCCGGGGTTAGAGACAATGAGACGACCCTGGAGGAGGAGGATGTAACTGAAAACTTTGATAAATATAACTAGTAAGGATATGAGTTGATAGGAAAGAACAAAGGGACTGTACGGATATAAAATACAATACCTGTTAGGGGAACGTTGTGAGAGGTCGAAGAAATGTACAAAATGGCAGGTATTAGTATAACGCCACCTACATTTAGGGGAGCACCAGGAGAAAAGATAGAAGAATATTTCTACGACATGGATCTGATTAAGAGAATATATGATCTAGGGGAAATGGAATATGTGGCATTATTATTGTGGGGAATGAAAGGTGAAGTGAAAACTTGGGTTAGGAAATTACCTGAGGAAAGTAAGAATACTGCATGGAAGATACAGCAAATAACCATGGCAGTATTTGCAGCTCCAGATGCATGGAAAGAATGGGGTACAGGAGGAAAGAGACAGAAAAGACAGCGCGAGAATGACGGCGCGGAAACAGAGCCAGCGGGGGAATGAACATGTGCGTGAGAAAAGGGGGGGGGGGAAGCGTTGGACACTGAGACAGGCATATGTATATTAATAGCCTAGTAACAGGAAAAGAGGGGGGAAGAGAGCAGACATGCGCAGGTAAAGAAAGAGATAAGATGCAATGACAAGCAAGACAGTTGGCAGTGCAGGAGTGGAACTCCAGCTGTACAGACATCGGCAAGCAACAGATACAGACTGCACTCAACAGTTTAATAAGATAGAACAACTAGCATGCTACGCGGACATAACCACGACAAGACAACATAATCAGCAGTTTAGATAAGCTATAAACATGAGTTCTAGTGGAAAAGCCTGGATCATAGACAACGGAAGGTTCATAGCGGTTGAGATGAATTAATGGAGATCAGTGATAATTTACTGAAGGAAAGGAATCATCGCCCACTGTAGAGAGGGTAGAGATATCAAGGCTCAGATACACCCTACTCTATGGATAAGACTTAATAACTTAATACAGTTTGTAGAAAATTGTAAAAGGTCGGATCCATTTAGGATGCATTCAATATAAAACGTATTAGAAATACATACCTGAAGTGAAGATTTAAGGACTAGTAGGAGTAGAGGCATCATCATCATCAGCAGATGAAGCGGGAGAAGAACTGAAGATAGTAAATAAAGCAGGTATATGAGACAAAGAGAAAGAAGTGCATCACATACAGGAGGCAACCACTATGGGGCACCTTATAAGTTGTCTAAGGGTGAATGGAAACACTAGTCGGAACCAGCAGGACCACAGTCGCGACACACATAGAATGACTCCAGTAACAAGGTCCATAATTAAGAGGCCTAAATTTAAAGGATATATTTGTCCAGAAGTAAGGCATTCTGTTAAAGAACCAGAGCCTATAATGGTTTAATTATTTAAGAAGCCCAGACTCTGAGAAATGAAATACGATGTCTATAGCTGTAGATATACATTCAAAAATAAGTGTGAGTGAAATTCTTTTCTAAGAAGGTATTAGGACACATAAAATTCAGCCATATGGGTGTATTAATGAGATCAGTTATACACCTGAGACTGTGAATGTGATCGCCGCTACTCACAAATCAGAGGAGCTCAGCGACTTTATAGAGTTAGCTTATGCATATATTTTAAAAGAAAATATGTGTATAGTATCTTATTACAAGAACGAAGTGAGCGTCTCTAGGAATCAAAGTATGAATCACTAGAGAAATATACTTACTTCTGCGAGAGGGTAGAAGCTGGGGAAGCCAATGTTGGAAGGATAGGACCTCCAAGATTAGAAGAACGGGAGGCTTGTGGTCTGGCAGGAAGCTGATAGGGATGATGTCGCGTAGTGGTAGCAGATGAAGATGTCAAGAGAGATATGATGGTAGAAGAACTGTGAGTCAGTCGTGAGGAAGAGGCCATGGTGTTGGACTGACAGGTCAATGGTGAGAAGGGTGGATGTCCAGGTGAGATAGCCAGAGTACTCCAGAACGAGGGCGACATTACTGGAAGGTGTGGAAGTGAAGCTGCAGTGGATGAAGATGAAGTAAACTGACCGGAAGTAGAAGAGGTCAGGGCCAGAGCGGGCGTATGTAGGCAGGAAGGCGGAGACCTAGGAGCCGAGGTGGCGCGAGCCTCTGCAGCTGGAGCAGCTCGGATGGGAATGTGAGGCATCCTTAATGAAGATACAGCAGGAAACTGACCGGAAGTAGTGGTGCTGGTAGTAGAAAAGGGACGAGAAGCAGCGGCGGAATAGGTAAATGTGGACGTTAGGGTTGTTCTGGACGTTAGAGGTGCAGTGGTGGCTAGCAAAGGTGTGTATGGTAAGGGCAAAACACCGGAAGCAGCAGGAATGTGAGAAAACACATTGTAGTCTACATATGAAGAGTGATGCTGAGGTGGCAATGGGCGAGAAGTTGATGAAACAGCGAAGTTGGCAGGCAGAGAATATTGGTGGGAGGTGTCCACTCGTAAAGGAAGGGTCGCTGTGCAAGTTGGTAGCACATTAGAGGTGAAGGTGGATGCTGGGCTTGGAGCAGAGGTAGCAGGTACAACGGCGCTGTAGACAGGACGCGCACCTATGGGCGACATCCGAGTGGGATTCCAAGGTGGCACGAAAGGAGAGGTAAAGTTGACTGGAGGCGGAGTGATGTCGACATAAGCTGGCTGATAAGCAGGAGTAGGAATAGGTGGAACAGCGACAGCCGACTGCAGATGATAGTTGGGATCAGGACGCCCATCCAAATGAATGATACGTAAGGTCATATCAGTCATATTACAGGCCAGGCGGAGATGATCCCGAATGGTAGTGTGTGAGGGCATAGTCGCGCCTTGCGGTCCAGTGCATACTAACATGCACGGAGTGACGTTAGCATCTGTGGAGGACAGGTCTCTGCAGCCGACGATGTAGGTAAAGCCGGGCTGGAGACGATCTATCGGGAGATAGACGAGTGCGCCATTGACAGAAACGCTGGAATAGCTAGCCATCTTCAGTGCGAACAAGGTGGAAGTCAAGCATCGACTGAGAATTTAATTCTAGGTATTTAACCAAGGGGATGGGAAGTTGAAATAAGAAAACAAAAATATAGTGAAAACTATAGTAAAAAAAAAAAAAAAAATTGAGGGCACATTAGGAGGAGTCGCTGAGACAAAGACTCCAATCCAATAAATTGGTGTTATCAGATGGAAGAGACGTACAGCTAGATAGGAAAGGAAGGCACACGTGTTCAGATTGACGGGAAAATATATACAAGAAGGGGTAAAAGGGTCATGAACTGGTGAACTATCTGACACGATAGGGCTTATTAAGTGTTCAAGATACATAAAAACTTCCAGGAGCGATCAGTTAGGAGTCGCAGTAACCCAACTCGAACTGTAACCGGAAGCCATAATAAGAAGAAAATGGCGTGGCTAACTATACTATGTGTCTTATGTTCCTTGTGGGGTGTGGTAGATGCTGGAAGGCACACTTTCGAGACTTTAGAGAGAGCCGAATTAGGTGTCATTTTGCAACCTGGTAGACGTATTTCTACGGCTGAGCACAATCATGTGTCGCAAGTGTTCGTATTAGAGATACCAGATAGATTACCAGAGCCGGAAATGGAAAGTATTTATGAACAATGTGTGAAGAATATGCAGGTTATGTGTGATATTCAACATCACAACAGAACCTTATTATTTGAAGATACCTGTGACAACATCAAACAGAAAGAAGAATGGTTGAATCAAATTATTAGAAAATTAATACAGGCCAGAGAGGAGGAAGTGGAAAAGCTGATGGAAAACATACCTGGACAACAACAAGTCAAAAGATCTAAGAGAGCAGGTATACCAGGTCTAAATATTATAGGAGAGTTGTCGTACTATATTTTTGGCACTGGGAGAGCTGATGATGTAGCCAGAAATGAAAAAGATATTCAATTACTGAAGACATCATATTATAAGATGCGTGATGTTATTAAAACATTGGCCACAAGTACTAGCAATGGCTTGGAGGACGTCATGGCGGAAGTGGGAGAGTTGGCTGATAGACAGTTACAATTGTATGAAATGGCTAAGATATCATTGAAGAGACGAAAGTTGCTGGAAAGAACTCAAACTATGCACAGTGTGGCATTATATGAACTATCCATTGTATACAACCATGAAAGCCTGTTGACAAGGGTCAAATGGGGGTATATTATACACTTATTAAATGAACTCATTGAGATAAAGGATATGGCAGCTGAGGTAAGATTGGCATCACGAAGAAAACTATCATCAAAATTGGTCACTAGAGAAGATTTGAAGGAAGCTATAGTCAACACTGAAGTATATTTAAAGGCTACGTACCCACGATTTAGGGTCGCTTTTACTGATCCTGAATATTACTATGACAATAGTGTGGTACGAGTATATCAGCACCAAGGTCGTGTGAAGATGCAGATAAGGATTCCTGTGGTGTCAGAGGAACACATATTTTGTGTATACTCTGTAAAGGTGTTTCCGGTGCCAGTGCGGCTGGCTAATAAAGAAGCTGACGGGACGAGAATAGAGGGATTGCCATCAGAAGTAGCCATATCAAAGAATGGGCGGTATTATATATCAGAGCCAGTGGTGAATTGGGCGCGTTGCCATGGCAACTCAATAGCAGTATGCCCAGATATTCCACACATGAGAAAAATAGCCGAACGAGGGTGCATGGCGGCACTAATAAGAAATGACAAGGTGGCCATAGCAGAAACATGTGAGATCAACTATATAGTGCAACCAAATTTTCCTTCATTTGCGATAGCACTGGGAAAGGGTCGTACTTTGGTATCGGGACCCGACATACAAGGTCAATTGATGTGTCAATCAAGCCCACCCGTTAAGGTGAACATGCATCATTACGCCATATTGAACATTGGGTGTGATTGCGCATTCATGACTGCCGGGGCGTGGATGACTTACAGCTTGGCAGGATGTGGTCATGTGAACATGGAAACTAATGTGACTTTTGTAAATAACGATTTGCTACAAATGAACAGTGTTAAGAAATTGACATGGATAAAGGCCGTATTAAATGGTGAAACTGTAGAGGTATTGCAAGATGAAGTGTTGCCAAAATTAGTAAAGACCAAAATGAAGCACAAGGCTAGAATACAACAGTCGCCAGCAGCTGTCAATCTTAAGAATTTGGTGAGTGCAATGGAAGACGGATCAGCATTACCCGATTTGGATGGCATGAGTGGTGGAGGCCATTTTCTCACTGAATCACTATGGGATTATTCACCAATAATGATTGCAGGGGTGATTGTTATGACTCTGATGGTGGTGCAATATTTTTGTTTAAAAAGACTATTAATGGCATACATATTAGCAAGAATGCCTATGAGAATAAGGAGTCTAGAAACCTGGGACTATGAAAAATACGGTGAAGATGTCGGAGGTAATTATGAGGAAGAAGATCCGGAACACAAAACGACAATAGCTATGTTATCATTGATATTGATAGTACTGATAATAATAATAGCGTTACTGGTGAGGAAGGTGCGACAACTAAAGAGGCTTCAACCAGTGGATGGACTGTATCTACAGGTGGCAACTAAAGAGGTTACAGAAATAATACCATTGGGGGAGAGTCTAATGCCTTTGGACCAGGTATTTCAAAGACCAGCAGAACAGGCTCTTATTAGAGACGTAGCAATAAGCTACTCGTGCCCGAAGTACATAGCTACAGTGCAGTGGGGTCGAGTGTTATATTCCACTGAGATGGCAACGGCGGAAAACGCAGTGCCATTGCCATTACCAGCCACTGTGAAGGTGTCAAAGAAATTAGCAGGGATACTGAACGGTGACTATGGATTTACGGTGATGACAAGATTGATTAGGTATAGTGGGGGTCTGGCGACAGGTGTACCACTAGAGATACCTATGATATCAGCGGCGGGCTGGACACCAATAAGGAACAGAGAGATAAATACACATCAGTTATCTGACACGGGACATGCCAGAGCCATGGCTCAGTTAAGAAGATCAAGACAGTTACCAGAAGTACCTGGAGAATCATATGGGGCTACGGCTGTCTCATATTCAGTAAACAAGGGTCATAAAGAGTCGGTGAACGTGGCTCTGCGAGGTCAAGAGCCCAGGACGGGATCGTCATCGGTGTACGTGGACCTGAATGAATGAGACTGAAGGTGATGAATAAAACGCCATCATGATAGAGACTTGGCATAGAAGGTGTCAGGACAAGAAAAGGGGGGGGGGGGAGAAAGATATCGTGCAGCTGGCGTGAGACGAAAGGATGGAATAGACAATACAAAGAGGATCTACAAATGAATTGAGATAATGTCTGGGAATGGTGCCAGTGTATATTATTAAATAAGATAATATAGCTAAAAGAAACTGTAATCTAAATGTACGACCAACTAATGAGACACTAACTACGACGTAATGTGGCAAGTGGAAAGATTTCTGATGTATATACTCGTTGACAAGCTGTGCACGCGTGAGTTAAGTAAGAGGTTGCCAGGTGTAACCCAAGACGCGTTAGAGTGTGTTTTAGAGTGATGCTTGGGGCAAAGGGTAGATAGAGGGGAACGTTTCGGAACAAGGAGTTGACAGATGTAAGGAGATTTATTGGCCCGAATGGGTGTAACTGGTGTCGACTCCCGGGTAAGGATAGTAAAAAGAATATATAAACATAGAATGGGACAAAGTGCTTAGTAAAGGCGAGTGAATGAGTAAAATAAATAACAAAGGAAAGAAAAACAAATTGAGAATCAAGGAATGAGAGAATTGTAATAATAAAGTATATGTTAGAGGACAAGTTTGCGCTAAGAATAAGTCACCAATGCAGTGTGGAAAATATATATAGTAATAATGCATGGTATTATATAAGTGTGGTGCATATGTATGTACATAAATAATTATTGAAATGTATAATATGATAACGATGATTACCTCAGGTATTAGTGACAAAACAATACATAAGATGTATTCAAGCATAATTTATGCTTGACAATTGGTGTGACTCGCGTCACAAGAGGGGAGCGCCCGCACCTGTTTTGTCATCAATAGCCAATAATTATAATGAACGGGTATAACAGGGTACACTTATGTGGGTATTTATTGTATGCTGTATTATGTGTGTATTTATTGTATGCTATATGGGAGAGTGCTATGGGAGTCCTGTATAGGGTTTATGGTAGCTAGAGTTTATGGTAGGCTGTGGAATGTTGCAGACGGAGGGGAGTCGACGAGATCTGGTCAGGTAGATTCTGTAGAGGGGGAGGGGGGATACGTGTGAGCCAAATACCGGCGTCTGAAAGGTGTGAGGGGTTAGTAAGAGATAGGGAGGAGTCAGTATTGTGGGAGCAGCCGAGGAGGCAACACATACTCCTGGAGTAGACGAGGATGAAGCTGTTTAGTATTTAGTATTACACTTAGCCAATGTAAGAACGGAGTGAACAGGATCTCTATGGCACTTATACCTCTCCAGTAGCATCGGATTGTTAAAACATGACTGCTTGTATGAATAGACTGATGTCGGTGAAGCTGTACAATCTGAGTGGGATCACCAAACAACTGTAATTGTGAATAACCAATGAACAATAAATGGTGACTTGTATCGGCGTCTTGGTGTTGGTTAAAAGAATGGGCTAGGCCAACATCATACCACTAGAGTTAGTCTTCCCAAATACGTGAGAACAGCGGAGCGAGCTGATAATAACTACACAACTTATACCACATTAATATACATATAAACACAACCCACACAGCCCACTATTCATCAACAAGGGGGTTGGTAGGTTTGAGGGTAGCCTTGCAAAATTGGCAAAAATAAAACATGACCAGGGGTTAGGGGGGGGGGGGTCAAAAATGGTCAAATTTGGCATGACGTCATTTTATGGATGGTCCCTTGGTGGGTGGGGGGGGGGACCGAAATATCTCCAGTAGCCTATAAGGGAGTGGTCATTATATCAACAGGGGGATGGGTGGATTTTCACACGGATGCGCGAAAAAATGTTGTGCCCCCCCACCCACACCGGAGGTGCAGAGAATTTTCGCGCCTCTCTTTATAGTAGCGCGCTGACTTTTTTTGCTAAAAAGAGGGTAAATTTTTTCAGTTCCCCCTCAGAAGGGATCTGAAATTTTTACGCTTCCTCCCCTCAAACCAATCACCCCCCCCCCGTTGATAGATATTAAATGACCACTCCGTAAGTCTCTTTACGGTACTCAGCTTGCTAGCAAATCCCAGGCAACGCGCGAAAAGCAACTAAACTACTATCGCCATCTTGTGTGACGCACCATCACTGATTTCTCATTGTTAAAAAGAGATATAATGATATCATACGGTTAAACATTAATCTATTTGATTTGAAATAAAAAAAAAACATATTCATCTGTTAGCCTTTGGGCGTTTTTACAATTAAATGATAGAAATATGGGTGAACTTTGCAGAGCGTCCTCTGTCTTATCCTCTGTCGGTTCTTTTAACACGGTTTCGGCCGGTATTCACTTTTACTCTTCCGGTCAGAGCCACGGGTACTTCCGGTAAATGGCGTGCAACCCCCGGTGGCTTGGTGTATTCCGGTTGTAAAATACCAGATTATAACGTAAGTATAATAGCGATTCACAAAGTCATAATGCCGCAATATGGTCGAAGAAGAGTTCGTTTAGTTTAAAACGTTTATACCCTCCCTCACTGCGATTATAACGGGTTTCCCGAGCCAAATGAGGAAGCCTATGCCGCCGGGAGTGGCAAGCGTCGTGTTGCGAATCACTTTGTCTGAGACTGTTCTGAATTATAACATCCACACCGGCATGCATGCCTGAGCACCTAGGTCGATGTAAGACCACATGTTCGTCTGAAAAGCATCAAATGTAATGTTAGCTTAACGAAGTGGCTGTTAGGTTTTGTTCATGTGGATTTAAATGGGGACAGACGGGCCAGGATGACGTGAAATGAGGTCGCGTCGGCCCGGCGTGCATGGTCCATGGCTGCTGTATCGGTGCATGGTGCGATCCAACTGACGGCACTCCCCGGGCCGGGGGCACTCCCTCACTCAGACTTGACTGACTCTCACTCACTGACTCAGTTGTCGTTGTATCTTAAAATATCTTATCAGCTCTTCACTTCATGTTTATCACAGTTAACAGGATCGTAGTTACCATTAACAACTGAAAAACTATATGGAAGTTCGAAGTTGGCATCCAATCCGGGCATCCAATGAATGATACATAAGCAAATGTCCATGACCAGGGAATAAATTTGCATCGTATTCACCGAGGTGAGGCTGTCCGTATTCAACGATGCCTTATAGGCAGAGTTGAATGCGGACAGGCCTCACCGAGGTGAATACGATGCAAATTTATTCCCTGGAATGGACATTTGCATTTATGTCATGGCCTAGGGGGTTATTTTGCCTTTAAATAAAGAAAAACAGCTCAGATCTGTTCAAAATCCAAGATGGCGGACACCCATTGAATACAGACACATTGTATTCAATGCCCCCCATTGAATATGGCGGTTCTAGTACTAATCTATAGTGACGGTCGTATCAGCCATGACATAAATACTATTACAGCCTAAGGCTAAGCCTTTCTATTTAAAGTAGCGATGACAGCCAACCACACTGTGGATATAGGGAGTGTTGAGCTGTGGTCCACAGCTCAACACTCTTTATATCTGTCACAGTGCTAAACACCTGGTATGGCAAATTCGATTCTGAGGGTTCTGTTGGACAAAATTGCACAAAATTTACACCAAATTAAAGGGAAAATATAGCTCTAGCTCACTGGTACACTATTTTACTGCATTTCATTTTTTTTTACCACTTCAGAGAGTGAACATTTGAGTGAATTTGGTGATTCTGTCAGACCACCCTGTTTGAGTCACATGAAGAAGTCATATTATGTTTTACCAAGCAGGACGAACATACAGAGCAATTCTCCTAGAATTTTTTTATTAAGAATGATTTAGTGTTATAAAAATTGATTTTAGCGATTTTTGGCGATTTTTAAACATCTAAAAGTATTGTTCAACAGAAAGAAATTCATTTTCTGTTTTTTTAGCTTTCCATAAAAATGTTTCTATTAAGAATGTAGTGGTCAGTGAAAACGTCTCTGGAGACACCGGGATTCGAACCCGGGTCTCTCGCTTGCAAGTCGAGTGCTCTACCGCTGAGCTACATCCCCTGGCCTGACATACCCTGTCACCAACACGGCCCCACTGACATTTCCACCTTCCAACTACCCTGGATCGGTATGGTATACATAGTGGGAGTGACACAACCAAGTGAACAGTCCCTCTGAAGGCTCTGTGCACCTGACGGGGGAACGAACCCCTACACTCCTCCCAACCAGCTTCAACCGTATCCCGCCAGAACCGGTCCTCCAGTCCAGTCTGAAAGGTACCAGTACTGGGTCACATACAGCCCATCTGTTTCCAAGTCCCTCAGCACTAGCAAGTTGAAGCGCTTGTCTATACCATACCGGCCCAGGTACCGAGCTCTCTAAAGGTCCCCCTTGCGAGGCAGGACCACTCGGTGTCTCCACCACTGTAGTGGTCAGTTAAAAACATCTCTGGAGACACCGGGATTCGAACCCGGGTCTCTCGCTTGCAAGTCGAGTGCTCTACCGCTGAGCTACATCCCCTGGCCTGACATACCCTGTCACCAACACGGCCCCACTGACATTTCCACCTTCCAACTACCCTGGATAGATTCGGTCATTCATCTCATAGATTCGGTCATTCATAGATTCGGTCACTGCTGTGTCGGGCAAGCAGCATATAAATACCTGTCCAAAAAGAAAAGAAAGGACTTAATGTCCGAGAAACCTTGAATGTCTGAGTTCCTCGATGGCCCCCGGACGTAAAACTAAACAAACAAACAAACAAACAAACCCTGGATCGGTATGGTATACATAGGGGGAGTGACACAACCAAGTGAACAGTCCCTCTGAAGGCTCTGCGCACCTGACGGGGGAACGAACCCCTACAGGAACATCAACTTGATTCAAAAAGCCTTTGTATGCAAATATTAAGCCCTTTCATTTGATATAAAGATTGTGGAGTTCCGTTGAGGTCCTGATTTTTGGCTGTCATCGCTATTTAAAGGCCTATACCTAATAAGGCTATATACCGGAAACTCCTAGACCTTGTCTGTCTGTTTAATAGTCACAGTATTTTCAAAAACTTAGAAGGACACTCGGGACAGGTGTGACCTTTTTCTCCTCACTCTTATGAACTTTAAAGTTCAGGGGGAGGAGGAGGGGTGAAGCTCTTGTCTTCTTTTTTTTTTTGATCAGGCAAAGAAAAGGAGTGTAAGAAATAAATGTCAGGTTCCTTGTACATTCCCTCTCACTGATGACAGTGAAGTTTACTTATACAGTAGTTTCTCTCAGTTTATATTTTATGAACAATATTGTCCAGAAATTGCGCGGTTTTAGAAATTTTAAATAATATTTAACGGTTCTTAAACTATGGTCACACATTAGAAGTACAAAAGAAACTGACTATGGATACATCACGTAACATGGTGTATAGAAATGTCCCTCATATATACTAGGTGCGAAAAGCTAGATATATCATGGGTTTAGCCAAGGTTACATATAAATGTATACTGAGGTAGCTCATTTTCCAATGGGCGTGACCATTGCTGGAGCTTGTAGCCAGCGAATTCTACTGATAAGAGCTATGGGATAGGTACCAGTTGTCCCCTGAGAGGCCTACAGTGAATACATATACCGTAATCTCCCACGTATAAGACGCGTCCTCTACATCAAACAAAATGCTGGTGCGTCTTATAGATTAATCTCAACTTGGGGCTGCGTCTTATACAAGGGGTAATTTTACTATAGAACAGTACTGGATTTACAAAAATTGAGCCCTAAGAGGTGCGTCTTATACGCGAAAATGCCTCTGCTGAGTTTGGGGTGCGTCCTATACGCGCAGCACGTCTTCTACGCGGGAGAATACGGTAGTTAGGATTATTTACTCTGAAGAGTCACCATTGATTTAAGACTTAATGGAGTGCAAAAATGGCATGATAGACAGCTTTATTTGGCTTAATAAAGCTGTCTTAACAACGAGGATTCATATAATGTTTGGGTTATGTGTGTAGCTCATAATATATAAATTAAAGAGGTAGATGTATTATTGTATTATCTCCTTTAAATAGGCTGTTATCAGTGAGGAAATGAAAGCATACCTGCCATCATGGTAAGGCAACGCTTCTTTGCCACATGTTTATGTATATTGCATTCCATTTGTATACCTTTTTTTCCCACCCTTTTGTGGTGTACAGTGCTGATGTCATTACCACAAGCCTCCCGTCCTCTTCCCAGTTAGGTGCCACTGCTGCGCATTCCTCTAGTTTTATTGGCTGATAATTGATTCTGCTAGGTCAGTATACCTGGCGTGATATATATACCTGGGGTGAAACATCAGGTATATATTCATGTAACCATGTTAAAGCTGTGGTATATCTATACTTATACACTTATACAAGATTTTCCCATTGCAGGCCATTCAGTCCTGCAGATTTTTTTTTGTTCTGCAGGCCCAGATTTGATTTTGGCAGGACCGAATACCTGAAGATTATCCTTGTCTCGAAAGAAATAATGAAAAACAAGAATTAACTCACTATCTTAATAATCTAACTCTTTACACCTTAACAAACGGTAAGCCCTTTGTTTTAGTTGTAAAAAGCTTGATTGTGGTCTGATTTGCAAGCCGTGTAACACAAAATATAGCCCAATGTCCCAAGATTACAGCTGGACATTCGGTCTGGCAAGCTTTCAAATTTCAGCCGACCTTGGAGCGATTTGCCGGCAAAAGCCGATATCCGACAAGTTTTCATATTGACTGACGCACTGACAAAAATATCTCAATAACCCATAAAGATTGTAATTTAAAACTGTTCTATCTACCCGGTTAGGCACTTACCTAGTTTTCAAGACTTTGTCCCATGCAATTTATCTATTAAGCAAATGATAGATCTCATCAAAAGAAATGGATTTGCTCTTTAAATAAAGTCTTTATGCCAAGTATAAGGGAAGTTATGAATGATCAAAGACCCCAAATCGAACCCAAAATTCTGCCACTGTTAGGAGTTTAAATAGGGCCCAGATTTGTGATCAAGCATATCTGATATCTACATCTCTTAAATCATTATTTTGGACTATTTTCTTTTCATGTATGGAAGAGTTCCCCATAAAAGGTTGAAAATCAATGTATCATATCAAAATTTAACAATTTAAAGGGATTTTATCTTGACCTAATATCATCTGCGGTTTAGTGATCTCACAGAATTGGCACAAAATTATGGAGTTGATATGAGATCTTTAATCGGTCAGAATTTCCCTTTAAATTGATGTAAAGACTTCATTTAAAAAGGAAATCCACTTATTTTTATCAGCTCTATCCATTGCTATATAAATGATATACATAGGATGATATTCTAGCAAACAGGCAAGGACCTAACATGGAGAAGCTGGTGGAAGGGTGATAGCGAATGGCACGCTAAAATTTTGTTGGGGTCTGGCAAACATCCTGTTCCCCTATGAAATGAAAAAACCTAGACAGTTTCTAAACCATTTTTTTTCTGTAGAAAGTGTGGGAACTATTCTCTTTTATGTGAGATTTGGCCTTTATACCAAAAAATGATTTCAAAGTTATGGGGTAACTTCACTTGGGGAGAATGGGATGTTTATCTGAATCAATTATTTCTCAAATAGATTCTTATTAAACCCCTAATCAATCCCTTTAAAATGAGCCCATGTTTGTTAAGATCCTCCAGTAAATAGCTACACAATGAGCTTGCAAAAAAAGGAGAGTTTAGCACTCCCCAGTTTCAGCTTTATCACAGTTTCACACCTCCACTGCAGCAGAACCATGCACTGGGGGTAGGTAAGTGCCTAACCCGGTAGTATCATAAAAGTACCTCGCCTTGTGTGCCTTATAGGATTGTCCAAAAGTCTTGTTTGTGAGCATATTTCACACAAGAGTGGACCTTTGCTTCCGGGATTCTGGAAGAGAAATTATATAAAATTAACTGATAAGCCCCCTCCCCCTCTTAATCATGTTGGGTAAAATCGCCTTTAAGATACCCGACCCCTCTATAATAGAAAAGTTGCAGGCGGTCTCAAACTCAAATTCAAGTGGGCGTCCGTAACCCACTTAAAAGGGTCTATACATGTATCTCCTCTTTCCTGACCTCTCAGATGTGTGTGGTGCACATACACGCGGGCACCGACACATTCGTCTGTTAAAATGTGTTAGGTATAGGGATGTCATCGATATTCACAATATCTAAATATCTGCAATATTGGGATGTTGAATATCGTATCGACATTGCCATCATATCGATATATTATGACCTATTTTCTCATATTTTCATATTTCTGTAGTCAAACCCTTAAACAGAGCAGATGATTATAGGCATATTTGGTATCAAATTAAAGCATATGATGTTAGTAATGCAATAGGACATTCAGTTTGTAGCTTTTTGCTGATCTTCATCGATATTTCTGTATGCACAAAATAACTGTATTTAATCAAGTTGAAATGACTGTAAAAATAATTGATTAGTCTAGGAATGAGTCCCCAAAAATCTATCCCACATGGTCCTATTATACGCTTGCCATAACAAGTGATTGACCCCCCTCCCTCCACTTTGTGCACTTACCTATTTATGCCAACATTTTAGCCAAAAAGAAAATGCACTTAGGCCACACCAAAAAAATAAGTTGGTCTACAGATTTTGGTTTTGAAAAAATGGTGCGAGCGAGCAAATTTTTTTTTTTTTTTAAAGAATTTTTCGGCGTCCAATGGATTCCTTGCTGGGAAATTGAGGCGAGTGAACAAATTTTATTTTTTTTCAAATTTTGCCGAACATCACAAAGAGAAAACTTCTAGAAACTGAATCGAGCGTAATCCGTAGACAAGATTTTTTTCAAAGAAAAAAAATTATATTTCCGAAAATGTGGAGAGGGCGATCCGTAGGACCAACTTATTTTTTGGTGTGGCCTTATCAAGTGAATCTAAATATCGCAATAAATCGCGATATCGACACTAAAAATCGCGATAATCGTCATCGGAAAAAGTGGATGCCAGTGACATCCCCAGTAAGGTAATTCCCATGAATATGACCTTAGCTGTCGAAATGGCATTAAACATCGATTACTCTTACTCAAATTCAAGTATAAACTGCGGCTTATGTTATGGCTTTTATTTCAACTCTGGGTGTGATAGGAGGGAATCCGAGGGATACACCTTATTCGAAAGGTATTATGGTAGATGCCCTCTGACCATCACCTTTGGGGGTAGTACATTCTCAAGCAGACATGAAAAAAAAATTGTTCCCCTTCCATGGGTCTAAAAAGATTTTCCACGTCCCGTTCAGAAATGAAATGATTCAAGTTCGCACTTATTTTTATTTGCATAAATCAAATGTTCATTTTCATATAATTTGTATGATTTACAACATCTTTCGAGTTTGGGCGGGGGGCTGAGCCCCCTGTTACTCTGCCTATGCTACCTCCACGTAGGTTGAGCCTCAACAGAACGTTTCTGTGTTTAATTTGGAAACCCACAATTGAACTGTACATCAATGTGCTTGTATTGAATGCCTTTTTTACATTCATCGGATTCCACTTCATGATAATTTCCTGCTTGTGGAATCTAAATGGAAGAAAGACGTTATTTTTGCTTTAAACAGCCTTGTGGGATTGATAATTACCATAATTTACCCATCTTGCCCTGATATAATATTCTATGTCATAGGACTAGAAATAAGGAAATCAGTATATGCATAAATACTGGTCCTAATACACGTATAACTGAACTAAACATTTCAGAAGCATGTATTTGGATCTCCAAATCCACGAAGGCCCAAACATTACACCGGGACAAGTTGGCTCCGCATTTTTCAAATGCCCAAGCACCACTTCAGACTTCTCGGCAGCTCGATAAGCACACCCATCACATAAGCTCCTGAAACCGTTAGCTTGGCGGTAGTTGCATTGTTTTACAAGAAAAAAAAATTCTACCATACAAACCAAACCTGTGTTCATACACACACAGAACAAACGTGACTTACAGACTGAATCACTAAGCCACCGCCACCCCCGCCCCACTCACACACAGAGATCATCACTACCGTAATCTCCGGCGTATAAGGCGCAGCTCGCCTATAGGGCGCATCCCTAACTCAGGGAGATCTGTTATAATGTATAGGGCTTCCCTAGCCCACTTAAAAGGGTCTACTTCTCCTCTTTCCTATCCCCTCGGATGTGTGTGGTGCACATATGCACGGGCACCGACACATTCCTCTGTGAAATTGTGTAATGTCGTTCTCGCCATGAATATGACCTTAGATGTCGAAATGGCGTTAAACATCTATTACTCACTCACTATAACGTATAAGGTGCACCTCTGAGGGCAGATTTTTGTTAGTTTAGTACTCTTCTATAGTAAAAAAAAAACCTATAAGGCGCACCCCAAACTCAAGGCAATTTACCTCCCACGTATAAGACCCAGCAGCATTTTGTTTGGCCTATAAGACGCGCCTTATACGCAGGAGATTACGGTATGTATCTGATGGGTATCTTGACTGCTATACCCACCAGGTATACCATACCCCTAGGAGGTGCAGTAGGGGTTCATCCTCGCGTATACATGGGGTTTTACGGTAGATTCTAGATTGTATAAGTATGTGCCATTTATAATGTATGTATTTTTTCAGGAACTCACATACAGACCGGTATGGCCCATAGAAGGCAACAGAGACCACAGCGGCAAGTAAGTAAAACTTGTCTTGTAGCTATATGGAGAATAAGTTGCACATATCATAATTTGTGGTGCTACAATAGAATCAAAAGCTTAAACAAGTGCATGGCTAAGGAGACGGAGGCTCATATTATTCGAGCTCTTTGTTAAATGTGTCAGTTAGGAATGGCAGACATATGAGTAAAACATGTAAAATCATCAGTTAGATTCCATTTGGCATTCTTCCATTAGCTGCTTTACAAAAATTCTCCATATTTGTATAATGCCATTCTAAAATGCCTATCTGCATTATTCTAGAAAAGACTTGAAATTTGAATTTAATATTTGAGAACTAAATCACATGCATAGTTTCCTGTTTTTGTTGGATTCTGCATAACAGTGTTTAACATTTCCTCTAGTTTCAGAGGAGCCCAGGATCATTCGGACCACCTCCAAAGCGTCCCCGTACCGCAGGCCCCCTTATACCACCAGTACCACCAATGGATTGGGAGTACGACCAGTATGACCGTGCACCTCGCGGTCGGTACCCTGTGTATGATGAATACGACCGTATGCAGGACTATCCTCCACGGGCACCACGAAGGGACTTTCAGTATCATGGTGATGATGGCTTCTACGGAGACTACAGAGGTGATCGCAGAGACCAACCTCGTCGTCCACAGCAACAACAGCACCCAAAGCCTTTCCGCCAGGACCGCCAACAGTACCCATACAGAGCACAGCAACAAGGTCAACGTGGCGGTGGGCGCCATCAGCAGCAGAGGGGTCCCCCGCCTGCCTCTATGGACAATTGGATGGATGGCAATCGACGCCGGCAACGCAATAGACAGAATCGTGGTGGTGGTAGCAGTGGTGGCAATACTCGTCGCCACTCACCAGGCCGCTACGAGGATAAGGAAGGCTCCATGGATAGAAATGGCATGGGACTGCAGCGAAACTGGACCAAAACATACTGGGCAGGCAAGGGCGACAGCCCGACCAAACGTCATCTAGAAGCCAAGAGGCCTGATGTAGAGATCCCAGAGTCAGTGCGTCTGTACATCCTGAGTGGTATGATCAAGTCCAAGTTCAGGGTGAGTGGTATTTGTGAGACGTTTGACTACTTCCTGAAAGAGAATGTGGCTAAGATGACCCCTGCTTTCACCTACAAGCGCAAAGAGGGCCAGACACACTGCAAATTCTACTTAAACAACATCTGCATCGCTGAAGGCCAAGGCCTCACCCGCTCTGATGCCAAGAAAAAGGCATGTGATGCAGCAGTGACTGTCATGGAGACAGAAACCCCCGAGGACATTTTGGCTAACCATGAGCGCTCAGAGGTACCCAAACTAGGGGAGGATGAGGTGGACGCTGTGGACTATTCAATGCTGTCACACCTGGAGCGATACACAGGTGAAAAACCTCTGAATAACTTTGTCATCCTTCAAACAGAGATCTGGTCCACTGATGAA
Source organism: Acholoe squamosa (assembly GCA_949317995.1). Taxonomy (NCBI): domain Eukaryota; kingdom Metazoa; phylum Annelida; class Polychaeta; order Phyllodocida; family Polynoidae; genus Acholoe; species Acholoe squamosa. The sequence continues at coordinate 36,688,837 of OX439043.1, read as the reverse complement.
AGCAAGTGGAACTGGACGAGCGTTCTGGTACAGAGCGCTGCATTCTCCAGGATGGAGCTGCACTTCCAGCTGAAGGGACAGGACCACAAACGTGTCATGTAAGCCGCCTTCAGTCAATTCTCTGCTAAAAATCTAAGGGCAAACAACCGACACACCTTTATGAATTATGAATGATCACTACTGCATCATTTATAGCAATCAGACGAGAATATTACGTCATGATATCTAATTGATTTGTTCACGCTAAATAATTGTTACCGTAATCTCCCGCGTATAAGACGCAGTGCGCGTATAAAACGCACCTAGAGTTTTGGATTATGCCCAAAAGAATGAAATATTCATAACTTTTCTTCTACTGAATGGATTTTCAAAATTTAAAAAGCTATGTGTAGCTCTGGCCTCCCAGACACCACTGGAGCCATCTATGTCATAATGTGACTTAGGGGGAGTGTAATATATCAAAATGAAGCTCTTGGTATCCCCCTTGTGGATCCAGGGAGAACTAAAACCTCACGTATAAGACGCGTCTTATACGCGGGAGATTACGGTATATACCCTAGTAAAGCTGCATAGCCGCAGCCTCGTATTAGCTGCACCAGTGTTTGGGAGGAAGCTATTAGCGACATGGATGGACAGGTCGGCAGCCTTGATAATTGGCAGTTCAGTATTGTTCTATAGTCAGAAACTTGGATAATCCGTGCCCTGAGTTCAGAACAGAAGCCGCACCTTAAGTTAGTTTGCACAATAGCCACTACTTTAAGTAGAGCTTTAAGGTAATATGGATAGATTCTAAGTAGCTTCTTTCTACTGTGTTTCAGTTCAATGCCTGTATTATTGAGTGTGATTTTATTTTGCAGTTGCAACATACACATAGATGGAAAGTTCATATATTCTGGAAGAGGACGGTTGGTAAAGGAAGCTAAGAACTTTGCAGCAAAAGGGGCGGTAGCAAAACTTGATCAAACCTGCTACACCCTAATGGTGAGTCTTGTTTTCAATAAGAATGACAAAGCCTCAAATTGCTTCAATGCTATATTGTATTGATCAGTACACTAGCCTTTACACTAGAGATGAACGGGGTAAATGGATAACAAACAAAACAAAAAAAAATCTTTATCGGCAAAAGCAAAACACGAGAATAGGTGCACCAAGAAACCATGAGTTTCAAATTTGTGAATTTTGATGCTGACGGATGGATGATATTAGGTCATGACTCCACTGTCGGCATTAAAATATCATTGAATCCAATCTCTAAGTTGGTCTCTCTCTTCTTCTTTTTTGTTGATGTAAACAATAGGTACAGAGACTCACTGAGATGTGTTTAAACTGACAATTCCTTTCCTCCCACGTGTGGAGAAACTCAGTTTGGACATAAACTGGTGAACCTGTATTTACTATTGTTGATAAGTCTCGGCAAGTCAATGCACCTTATTCACCTCCACTTCTTTCTGTTGATTCAAATTAGAGATATAAGGGTGCATCATGTCTCTATTCAAACCTTATCAAGTTGCAGAGATGTAAGTTGTCAGGGATTTTCCTGAAAATAGGGATTTCAAAAAATGTTGAAAATGGTAAATATAAGGATATCCAGGGTCTTCAGGGTAAGAATTCATTTATAGTCAATATGAGGATCCATGTTCATCATAATACAAATGAAATTGAGTATGTGTTCTTTCCCCAATCCTCTACATCACACAGGCTCTGGCCTCACTTGTCTGCTTCAGCCAGTGACTCCACTAAGGAGTAGGCTGGTGTAAGTAGAGACACTCACTGGCAGGGGTGAGCTATGGCATGGCTTGGCAGGGGGGAGGCCCTCACAGGGGAAGTGAAGACCAGGCTGCTCTCTGATTGGTCTAAAATGCCCAGTCAGAAGACTGTAGAATACAGTTTCCCCACATGGTGACTTGCCATTGGTAACCTTATCTGAGTGTTGTGTTCTGGGGAATCCCCTTGAGAGGTGCAATGTGAAACCCACCCCACTCCCTCCAAGCACTCAAACTATATACACTGTCAACTCTACAGCACACACTCTGGTCCAGATAGGATGAAGCAGGGGGAGGGAGTAGACCATAACAATGGTACCACACTTTCTGGGGAAGGATTGTATACAATTATCTGCACACTTCATATGCACACCTTGATCTACTGATGCAGGAGGGGGGGGGGGTTATTGTCACAATACATGTAATAGCTTTCAGGGATTTTCTCAATACCCAACTTACATCTCTGAAGTTGCTGGGATACTAAAGTTCGCCCATGTTATAATCGTAGATGTGACAACTAAGAGTGTCGTCTATGCCGAGGTAGAGGATTGTCCCATAACAGTTATCTGATGGGTACCACTGCCTCCCGAGAGGACAGCAGAGAGTTGGCATTATTTCATTGGGTGATAATCTAACCAGCCAATTCGGTATACTACCAGCATATAATCTTTTTGTCACCTGACAGGACACTCATCACTGTATGTTTATAAATAATTATTCAGCAGGACCTTTATGCATGGGCACGTATATATACTATTTTGCAGACAGAATGGAGTTTATCTACCTTGCTTAATTGTGCTTTATAAAACAGCTGGCAGTGCTCTGCTGCACGATAGAAGTGACCTTGAGTGCATTATTGGAGTACAGTGCACGCCTGATCAAGGTCACCATAGCTGTAAACCAGTCAAGTATCATTAATTGGTCTAGGAATACCTTGATTGGGTACTTGATTACTTGGAATGAAATGTACAATGTTTTATAAAGACAATAGACAACTCCCTTTTCACATCTTGACTGCCTGTTGTCCTATAATCCACTCAGGCTGGGGGTATAAAACTCTTGGCAGAGTCTTGTCTCATTTTCAGGACATGTATACCTGTTACAATGCTTAAGAGAGCACCTCGACTGACAGGTTCACCAAGTAAACTTGTATTAGTGAAAATGTCAGGTAGAGTAGTTTTAGGTTTATGGACTCAAGCTAATCTTTTGGGCGTTTTGTTTTTACCAGATCAAAGAGGGCACAAAGAACGACGAGAAGACGATCGAAGAAGTTCGTATCTTGGACTCAACAGGAACCATGACAGATGGACTTTCTGAAGAGGAATTCAAAGAGAATGTCACAAAGTTCCTCAAGAAATATGTAGATGAAGAAGACATCACCAAGCCTCTGGTCCTGTGCACAGAAGGTATGAGCAGTACTGAACGAGACATCATCATCGATATCTCAAAGTCAATGCAACTTGTTCAGAGAAACGAGAAAGTCAAGCGGGAAGAACCCAAGAAGGAGGAAAAACCAAAGGACAGTTCTAGAGATGCAAAAAAGAAAGACAGTGAAGAAGATAAGAAAGACGAAGATGCAGAAAAAGAGGAAGAACAGAAAGAAGATAAGGTAGAAACGAAAGAGGAAGAGAAAGAGGAAAAGAAGGAAGAAACAAAGGATGACAAGGAAAGCGAAAATGACAAATCGGCTGAAGTGAAAGAAGAACCAAAAGAGGAAGATGCTAAAAAGGAGGATGAAGAGAAGCCCAAAGAAGAAGAAAAGGAGGAAGAGAAAGAAGAAGAGAAAGAGGAAGAAGCTCCAAAGCCTATCGTATTGATCCGCAAATATTCAGGTATTGACATGCTAGACTATGTACTGAACCGCGATGGTGAAACTTGGAAGTATAAGGCAATTGCCCCTGGCACACAGCAGCGGCAGGCTGCTGAGGCGGAAGCTAACAACGAGACAGAGGCAGCTGAGGGTGACAAGGCTGAAGAGGATGCCGAAGGAGCCCAGGAGGCAACTGAAGGAGATGAGCATGCAGCGACAGAGAACAATGGTGAGGAGGAAGCTGAGGATGAAATGGTGGATGGAGATAATGAGAATGAAGAGTTGGATGAAAATGCAGCTGAAGAGGCGGAACCAGAAGCTGCAGCGGAGGAGGCTGCAGAATGATGGAAGCCAGTGTAGAGACTTTGTCTGCCTGTTCTACGGCACGAGAATTCCTGTTTACCACAAGTCCCTATTTGTCAGAGCTATCAGCGATAGCTGATGCCGTACTCTCCACATCAGGCGGGCATATTGTCTGTAATGACTACCTAGAATCATGTTTCAATGTGATTGGACATTCGTCACTGATTTGTAAAGTGGGACAGTTCGTCTGGGCTAACTGGAAGGAGCTGTTTTGAATGAAGCCAAGTATGGCTAGGGTGGGAAGGGGTGGGTAGGGGCCATTTTACTCCTGGTATTAGATACATACCGTCTACTTTACACTACCATAATAAACAAAATAACCAGTATGAATATGCATGCCTTTACAACAAAGGAACAAGAGGGAAAATAGAAAAAAAAATGCAGTTGGTATGGTCAATAGATTCAAGAGAAATTTAAAAGTGAGCAGGAAAACACAAAGATAAAATGAAAAGTGCAGTGTCCAGAGTATAGATATAAAATGATTTTTTTCGCATCTATGGGGTCTGTCACCAAGTTAGGCGGGTTCCTGTAGAGCAACCGCATGAATCTTTTCTTTTTACATGCTGGCCACTGTGGTTAGGAAAGCCCTCCACTATCATGTGAACTACTTGGGGTATTGTCTACTTCATTTTCTGTTGGCATTTATAGTTTTCATGAATTTCTAACAGAAAGGGTGTCTTTGGACTAGTTTATACAAAGAGGGTTCATGTATGGGTTTAGTCGGAGAGGACCTGTTGTCAGGGTGTTCACTGTGTAGGTGAAAATACCTGGGTACCTCGCGATTTCCCTTGTGTCGAGGTCAGGATGTGATATACCCTCATCTCCTGAACAGCACATGGAAGTTGCCACTGCCGTGGTGTGCGTCAAATGTGATTTACTTTCCAATTGATGTCATTTCTTGGATGTTTCTTTGCCACTGTGTTGTATTTGTGTTACTGTAATAGTATGTAAAATAGTTCCATGCGTCACTTAGATGTCATTACTTTCTAAGATATAAGAACTGAAAGTTACCGTTATGATTAATGACAAAGAATGCGACCTCTTGATAATGGCCCTGGTTTACATGTTTGTAGTGGTGTACAGTTCGTGCTAAGAGTACATGATGTAAGCTACAGTTTAATGGACACTAAGGCCTGACAGCTCCAGGCCGCTGAATATCTAAATACAGTGTAGACAAACACAACACATGTCAAATTATCAAGTTTTGTTGCCTCTTTGTCTCAAAGGAATATGACATGATTTATATTCTAAGATTCATGTTACCTAAAAGCAAATAAAAAAAAATCGAAAAAAAACTTCCATGTAGGCGTTGTCTTCAAAGCAGTGACTGGAAATAAACCTGGTGTAACCATATGCTGCATAAAATATTTTACAGAGATGCCATCTCCTCATAGTTTAAAATGCCTTCAAATTAAGACTTTTATGCAATTTCATACGTTCAGAAATCCTTCCACTTGTGAAGTTTTCAAGGGCCTTCAAGTTTTCAGAGGTTGGATCAACTGACATGACATCTAACAAGGTGTCATGGTAGTAATCCGCCCTGGTAAGCCTAGGACAGCTAAATAGTCCCAACTAAAAACAGTGTTTTGCTTGGTATAATCAGTGCCAGGGGACCTTATTTTTATCGCAGATTAATAATTTTGGTACCAAAAGAAAGGTAACGATTTGGGGGGGGAAAAGTTGCAAAAAATTTTTGGTCACCATGAAAACCTATTTTGTCAGAGAGGGGTCCAAGGTCACATTTGTGACTTGTCAGGGGCGCCTGTATCATTTAATTTATTCAACATGGTGGTTTCCATGGCAACTGGTGCAAAAACGGATCTGACTCCGTTACGGTTGACCATGCTAAAAAAATCAGAATGACTTCAGCTTTAATTTAAGCCTTTATTTATGAACGCCATCAAATTAGAAAACCGATTGACGCCAGTTTTATGGTGGAAGATGGGGGGGAATCAGAACGTCCTTGGCCCTATTAGTACCTTGACACCACAAGGAATGGGAAAAATCAGTGATAGAAGTCTTCAGGACTCGGATTTAAAGGATTTTCAAGTTCCAAAGGCCTATACGTTCCTTTACCAAAACAATATGTAAGGGGTTCTTGCAGAGATTTTCAGTGATTTTTGTACCCAGTCACATTCATCTCTTGAAAAATAATGAAACGCATCTTGAGTTGCACTTACCAGTGTCGTAGCTTGTAAAGGGCAAACCGGGGAGGTATACAAGCAAGGGAGAGCTTGCTCCCGAGTGGCGCGAAATATGTGATGCGCACCGCAGCACCCCCACCGGCAGGGAGAGCAAACAACAGAACAGGAAAACATTGCGATGCGAACTTGCCGATCTTGCACGGGAAAACGTTCCTATTCCACAAGATGTCCCTATCACTTGTCTAGATAGATCTATGATGAAGAGAAATGATTATTTTGTCGATATAATAGACAGAAAAATAATGATTCTGTGCAGGATAGTATTCAGGGAGGGTGAGGGTGGTACAAAGCATTGCGAGTGTCCTCTCAAGTGTGGCGGGGAAACAGCTTGGGGGGAGGCTGCCAGGACCAGCGTTCTTGTAGTCATCTCAGTTTGCATATTCAAACGGATTTGACAATGAATTTACCATGATCAGGTCTTTGTAAATAACATAAATATTCGTGGATGAGCATGAAGCATTCCTTTTCATTCAAAACACTGACAATATTAGCCTGTAAAGTGATCGTATCTCGCATTGTGCAGGAGATCTACACTTGGTCCCCTGTGCCGGGTCACGGCACCTGTGGTTTCCCACACATAGCCAATGTACTGCAGTGATCAGTAACTCCTTCGTAAGGCTAATTTTGTGATATTTTAAAGGCATCAGGTCTTCTCGTTCATCAATTGTGACAATCTTCTCATGATTATATCATTAATTGATCATGGCAGGGAAATGTGCTTGGTATCAAGACACAATTTATCGCGTTTCATGATGCCTGTGGCCTGTCACATCACTTGCTCTCCCGGCCGGTGGGGGCGCTGCAGTCGCTCGGCACATCAGAAAATCTACACTGACGCTCTGCTCTATGCTAACTAAGTAGGGAGCACAGAAAGCACAGGGGGAGTCAGCCATCCTGTTAGGATATACGTCTACGGGCAAACCTAACGGGGGGGGGGTGTAGCCTAATATCAGTGTAATACTGCCCATTTACATTACGGGTACGGATTTTTAGTTAACTTCAATTCCTTGCATCCTAGATTCGCAACTGCCGCTATCCTCTCATAAGCACTCAAATGCTCGTAATTTACTCCCTCTTGAATCTCTCAAATCCAAGGTTATATTAAGGGAGCGTTCATTATTTATGGCAGGGGGGGGGATGACCAAATGAAGGGGGGGGTCATTTTTTTTGGAGGTATTCAAAGGGGGGGGGTCATTTATTTTCAACCTATTCTTAGAGGGGGGGTCGCTTTTTTCAACCTATTCTTAGAGGGGGGGTCATTTTTTTTTAACCCATTCCCGAGGGCCAGGTAATTTCCTCTTGGGGAGTATTTGCCAATGTGATGCAAATTTTATGACAAAGGAACAAAAATTTTCGCGACGCGTCGCGAATTTTAACTATTTGGTTTTCAGTAATAATTCTAGATATAATTCTGCCCAACATTTTGTTACCAGCTACCTATAATACATATAATTCATTTGATTATGTTATATGATCAGAGTCTTACTCCTTTGTGTGTCAAAGGGCGGTTAGCACGGATAAGATGTACCTGTACCTGTGTTACCAACTCACATGACCACTCCTTGACCAATCGGGGCATCGGAATTTTTCCGCTGGTTCCTACAGATTTGTGAAAGATCTTTTGGCAGGTACCCATATTAAAATTTGACATGATAAGCCCCCTTTAAAACATGGATGAGGCCAGTCACTACCACTATGGTATATGTATGTATACAGTTTTCCCTGGGGTGTAACACTGTTCAGCTCTTAAGATTGAAGTATTTGGCCTAATTTGTGACACAATGTTCCTTGTTCTTTTGCTCGCCCTGCTGATTGTTTCAAAAGATGTCATCATAAAAATAAGTACTTTCCTTTAAAGGGGTACTGGGAAGGGTATGGTACACCACAAACAACACTTTGTGGTGCTACACCATACACCTCACGAGAGTGAACAGGGAACCAACAAAGTTGTCAGTAGTAAAAAATGTTACATGCTAAAATCACCGCAACTCGCAATCAGATCTTTCCAGATTTAACTCTTGTTTTCACCCATTGATGAAATCAACCCTGACAAGAATTATGTCTATAACACCCTTCAAATTGATATAAAAACTAAGATTACAATGAAATCTAAAGAGAAAGACAAGCTACAAAAGTTTATTTCTGTACCGTATATAAAGTTTTTGAAAAAGAAACCAGAACCAAGTCCCTCAATCAGAACAATTTTTCCATTGGTCAGGAGTAGGTCACATGGAATATTTTACTAAGACATACCTATTTTAGCTGCATCAGTAGTAGCCCATGCTAGCCGGCCCTTAAAGGGGGGCTAGCACGGGAAAAAACAATATGGGTACCTGCTCAAAGATCGGTCACAAATTCACAGAAACCAGCTAAAAAAATGCGCACGCAGGTACGTCTTATCCATGCTAGCCTTCAAATTGCTAGAGCTAAATCAATCAACAGCAGTGTATTCACAATTTGACTGCTCAAAAGATGACACATAACTGAAATGGTTCTAAAGCTGCTAATATCACCTTGTATAATGAATGGACCTGATGTAGCCTCTGTTGGGAGTCATTTTCTTTCAATTTATTCTGAGGGGGGGGGGGTCATTTTTTTTCAACCCATTCCTAAGGGGGGGGTCATTTTTTTTCAACCCATTCCGAAAGGGGGGGGTCATTTTTTTTCAACCCATTCCGAAGGGGGGGGTCAGTTTTTTCTGACGTATTCATTCTGACAGATTGTCGTCCCCCCCCCTGCCATAAATAATGAACGCTCCCTAAGGCCAATGGGACTCACATTGCAGTTTACTGTCCACCGCCCGCATGCTTTTGAAGGGGCCACATGAGAAATTTTCATTATTCATTATCTAAAAAAAATGAAAAAGTTATCAAAAATGCATTTTGACATGATAGGAATAACCAACGTTGGGCATATTTGATATCAAATTAAAGCTCTTAGTTCAAGGAATGTGAAAAACATAATGACATGTACAATCTAGACAATTCCCAGCACTGGTTGGTATAATGAAAAAAAGCCTCGTCAATTTTCAAAATGGCTCGGACGGTAAACTGTAACCTGACTTCCCATGGCCTAATGGCAGGCTGCATGCAAATTAAGTAAATATTTAATATTTTCCTACCCCGTATGGTGTTTTGCACCTGAACTGAGTTCCCCATATCCAAAACAGCTTAGGTACTGTAAGTGAAGTGGAGACCTGACTTAGTACTCGGTAGATCCAAAGGCATCCAAACAGCAGCAATATCTCTCGGCATTACGATGGTAGTGCCCTCTGCAGTAAAAGCTCCTTCATGAGATGCCATCTGGTGTTGACTTGTAAAGACAGATGGCCTCTCTATTAAAGGAGGACTGAGCTGGCCGTTTTCAGATCGCCACAGACCCGCCGATCTGTAAGCAGACACTGCGCCACTCCCAGGTCACTCAGTCCACTATGAAGCTTAAAGGGGAACGAAGACTATAAATAGGACGGAACAGCCTGTGATCCCACAGGGGGTCTCATATAAGGTGGGGTAAAGAGCTCTGGTCAAATATGCCAAATTATCCTAAATATCTCTGTCTTAAAGCTACTGACACGTCTGATACAACTTTGTCTCATCGTTTTTATTAGGAATTGCTATGTTTATTGGTTATAATATAGATACAGCATGGACTAGGGTGAACCAGAAGTAGCCGCTAGAAGTGCCTTCAAACCATGATAGAGCCAACCAAGCTGCAACAGGCAGCTAAGTGTGAAGACCCGTATGTTACGTCACCGGGGTCCGTGGCTGTAGGGTGGGAGGCAGCCAGCCATAGCTTAAAGCCTATACATGACAGTTACCACTCAGCACCTTAAGGTGCGAACAATATAATTAATATAACAGCTGTAAAGGTGTAGCCAGTCTTTAATCTATATTAATGGGTCCAGACCCCTAAATTCGACAGGGTGACATGGCCATTTCTTAAAATCGACATGTGACATGGAGCTTAGTGACAAGGACATGGAAAGGAAAAAGTTAGTGACAAGAGACAAGGCCTTTCCTTAAAATCGACATGTGACATGAAGCCTAGTGACAAGGACATGGGAAAATAGAAATTTAGTGACAAGTGACATGGACATTTCTTAAAATCGACATGTGACATGGGGACCCCCCATCTAGACCCCCATATTAGGTATTTGTATTTTAAGAGGCTTTTAGTTTTGTTGTGTATTGGATTCCTGTACCTCTGTTCTACAAAATTGACCTTGTCCATCTACTTATAGAATGCATATACAATACATTCACATGCAATGTGACTGATATTTTGTTTTCCACTTGATAAACAATTATTGATATATTAATGGCATGTCACTTACTTAAAAAAACATATACACTTAGCAAAATAATGTATTTGTGACCCTTTGGAAAAGATTTGGGTAAAGCAGAACTTTTATAAGGAAGTCTTTCTGTTGCTAGGCTCACACTAGCCATTCGCCAAGTCGCATGGGGTGATATAAAGATAGAACTCACAAATTTCTTATATAAAAAAAAACCACATTTTTTCGCCAGAATTTGCATGGCTGGCGAAAATAAAATGGCTGTATATAGTCATGCAATACACCATTTGAAAGAAAGTTCTGAGTGGAAATCAGATCATAGTATTGTTTTCTGAAATAGTATAGAGGGAATCGTTTGTAAACCACCACCAGCTAGATTTCACGACTATCAAATTTATTGTACTGAAAATTACCAATAATGTTCATTTCAGCTGCATTATGAAGTCTATTCATAGGTAAAATTCCCAGTGAGGTTGAAATGAGATACATGGATTTAATGGACTTCATCACTTTAAAAATACTTATTATGACATATTGATGTATACCTACCATAAAAGTATCATGTTCCAAGCTGGATAGAATGTTATGGTGTTCCTAACCCTTACGTGCCCAGATTAGCAAAAGTGCGCTCTTAAGCATGTATATATGTTCAATAGACCACCATGCGTTTATTATCAATCAAATTAAGATGATTTTTGCATCATAAGTTTCGTAATGGCAAGGGCTTTCCAATGATACCAAATATGCCATGGTGCATTAATTATTTAATTGTTAATAAATGCTATTGCAGAAAATAATTGATTGAAAATAGGCTAAAAATACATGAAAAGTGCGCCCTCTAGCCATGGGAATACAGGGAAAATACAGAAAATTCACTAAATTCACAAAAGTATTGATAAAGATTGCAAAAATAATTGATGAAATATTTTTCATGTGATTTTCTCCAGGGAATCCAATTATAATATGAATTTTGTTCAATTCCTGTCAATATTGCCTTCTTTAAATGTTAGAAGAATGCTTTATTAGTTAAAAATAGCTTTTTCTAAACAAAATATATAAAAAATAATAATAAAAACAATTTTCTGGGCTTCATCCAAATCAGCTCATTTCAAATGCATGTACCATCATCATTCCCTATTGACTCATCTAATACTCTAACATATGCTTCATATTACATTTTCTGAAAACTAATTAACTGCCCTATTTGTTGCCATTTAAATCAGTACTTTAATGTGGATATGAAATAGTTAATAGCCTCTACTACATCAAATTTGATGAATAAATCAGCTTCCTCAAAATAATTCTGGGCACGAAAGGGCTAAAGGATATAGATGCCTGGCAAAGCCGTAGAAAAACCATATACATAGATTACATTGTCTAAAAACCACTACACATGGCCATACTTATGGTTTATCTAGATATTACCTTTTTTCCCTTTACAAAATAATGAAAACACATCTGTAAATATGAGTTTGCCTCCTAATACGTGTAGCTATAATGAAAGCATGACTCATGACTCTTTGCCAAACTAACAAAAATAGATGGATTTATCTTACGAAAAAAAGTGAAAAAAAGTGAAAAAACAACAAAAGAAACACAAGGTATACTCCAATGATTTAGATAAAGTCCTATTTTCTACATCAGAGTCAATCAGCTAGGTATAATAGAGGTATAGATACACATAGTTGTAGAATATCATTTGCCAGTATGCCCCCCATAGACCCCACTGACGTCACAACATGGCTAGATAAGGGAGATAACTGATTGCAGTGTATAGGGGGCAGGTGTGGGAGGTACAATAGTACAATAGAAAACGTAAAAATCGTGTCAGTAGCCCTTTAAGTGAATACTATTTTCTGCAAAGCACATACCATATGTGTGAGTACCTCAATGATAGGTATAGCTGAAATCAGCTTTTTCTGATGAATTAAACAATCAGAAATTGAGTATTTTATTTTCTCCAACTGTCAGAATTTTGAAATCAGGCTGTTCCATCAATAGACACTTCTGTTGGGTTGTTGGTCAGTTTATTGAGCTGCTCCAGCCTCCACCCCCAAACCCTAATGACCCCACACAGACCAAACTTCAAACAGGACCACCTGTGGGGCAATAAAAATTAGCACCTCTGTGTGGAAGCGGTATACACATGCTGTAAGGGCACAGCAGGACTTCAGTTCGTATGTACACCAACGGAATCTATCCCTTTAACCATTGAGACCCTCACTGTGACCACTGCAGCCCACCCCATCCAGCCAACCCAGCTGATGGATGTTACATTGGACTGGGCTTGGGTGCATTTACATCTAGGTTTCAAACTTTTGTAGAGCACAACTGAGAAATACTATAGGATGTGTCTGTGGGTGGAGGGGGTGCAGAAGATATTTTGGGGGTTGGGGCCATTTACCCCAGACCCCGCCCCCCACCAGAAAATTTGCAATTTTCACCAAAAGCTTTAGAACTATAGTTGCAAGCCATACTGGAGCAAAATAAGAACTACAGATTTAAGATGTGGGGGCAGAAGATGTTTTCCCCATAATTTTGGGCTTGGGGCCATTCACCCCAGAGCCCCCCTCCAAGAAAATTTGCAATTTTTACCAAAGGGTTTATAGATCTAGGTTGCAAACCTTTCTAGAGCACAAATGAGAACTACATATCTATGGTGTTGGTGGTAGGAGATTTTCTGGTATATTTCTAGGACTTGGGGCCATTCACCCGAGAGCCCCCCCCCCGTGAAAATTTGCAATTTTTACCCAAGGCTTTAGAGAACTAGGTTGCAAACCTTACTGGAGCACAAATAAGAACTACAGATTTAAGGTGTGGGGGCAGAAGATGTTTTCCCCATAATTCTGGGCTTGGGGTCATTCACCCCAGAGCCCCCCCCCTGAAAATTTGCAATTTTTACCGAAGGCTTTATAGATCTAGGTTGCAAACCTTACTGGAGCACAAATAAGAACTACAGATTTAAGGTGTGGGGGCAGAAGATGTTTTCCCCATAATTCTGGGCTTGGGGTCATTCACCCCAGAGCCCCCCCCCCTGAAAATTTGCAATTTTTACCGAAGGCTTTATAGATATAGGTTGCAAACCTTACTGGAGCACAAATAAGAACTACAGATTTAAGGTGTGGGGGCAGAAGATGTTCTCCCCATAATTCTGGGGTTGGGGCCATTCACCCCAGAGCCCCCCCCCCGAAAATTTGCAATTTTTACACAAGGCTTTATAGAACTAGGTTGCAAACCTTACTGGAGCACAAATAAGAACTATAGATTTAAGGTGTGGGGGCAGAAGATGTTTTCCCCATAATTCTGGGCTTGGGGCCATTCACCCCAGAGCCCCCCCCTGAAAATTTGCAATTTTTACCCAAGGCTTTATAGAACTAGGTTGCAAACCTTACTGGAGCACAAATAAGAACTATAGATTTAAGGTGTGGGGTCAGAAGATGTTTTCCCCATAATTCTGGGCTTGGGGCCATTCACCCCAGAGCCCCCCCCTGAAAATTTGCAATTTTTACCGAAGGCTTTATAGATCTAGGTTGCAAACCTTACTGGAGCACAAATAAGAACTACAGATTTAAGGTGTGGGGGCAGAAGATGTTCTCCCCATAATTCTGGGCTTGGGGCCATTCACCCCAGAGCCCCCCCCCCGAAAATTTGCAATTCTTACCGAAGGCTTTAGAGAACTAGGTTGCAAACCTTACTGGAGCACAAATAAGAACTATAGATTTAAGGTGTGAGGGCAGAAGATGTTTTCCCCATAATTCTGGGCTTGGGGCCATTCACCCCAGAGCCCCCCCTGAAAATTTGCAATTTTTAACCAAGTCTTTATAGATCTAGGTTGCAAACCTTACTGGAGCACAAATAAGAACTACAGATTTAAGGTGTGAGGGCAGAAGATGTTCTCCCCATAATTCTGGGCTTGGGGCCATTCACCCCAGAGCCCCCCCCCCCCGAAAATTTGCAATTCTTACCGAAGGCTTTAGAGAACTAGGTTGCAAACCTTACTGGAGCACAAATAAGAACTATAGATTTAAGGTGTGAGGGCAGAAGATGTTTTCCCCATAATTCTGGGCTTGGGGCCATTCACCCCAGAGCCCCCCCTGAAAATTTGCAATTTTTAACCAAGTCTTTATAGATCTAGGTTGCAAACCTTACTGGAGCACAAATAAGAACTACAGATTTAAGGTGTGAGGGCAGAAGATGTTCTCCCCATAATTCTGGGCTTGGGGCCATTCACCCCAAACCCCCCCCCCCGAAAATTTGCAATTTTTACACAAGGCTTTAGAGAACTAGGTTGCAAACCTTACTGGAGCACAAATAAGAACTACACATTTAAGGTGTGGGGGCAGAAGATGTTTTCCCCATAATTCTGAGCTAGGGGCCATTCACCCCAGAGCCCCCCCCTGAAAATTTGCAATTTTTACCAAGGCTTTATAGATCTAGGTTGCAAACCTTACAGGAGCACAAATAAGAACTACAGATTTAAGGTGTGGGGACAGAAGATGTTTTCTCTATAATTCTGGGCTTGGGGCTATTCACCCCAGAGCCCCCCTCCAAGAAAAGTTGCAATTTTTACCAAAGGGTTCATAGATCTAGCTTGCAAACCTTTCTAGAGCACAAATGAGAACTACATATCTATGGTGTGGGTGGTAGGAGATTTTCTGATATATTATTTCTAGGACTTGGGGCCATTCACCCGAAAGCCCCCCTGAAAATTTGCAATTTTTACCCAAAGCTTTATAGATCTAGGTCACAAACCTTACTGGAGCACAAATAAGAACTAGAGAGTTAAGGTGTGGGGGCAGAAGATGTTTCCCCAATAATTCTGGGCTTGAGGCCATTAACCCCAAAGCCTCCCCTTGAAAATTTGCAATTTTTACCCAAGGCTTTATAGATCTAGGTTGTTAACCCTTCTAGAGCACAATTACATATTTATGGTGTAGGTGGCAGATTTCTTTTATATTATTCTAGGGTTCAGGGGCATTCAGCCCAGAACCCCCCCCCCCCACCAGAAAATTTACAATTTTCACCAAAAGCTTTAGATCTAGTTCCAAACCTTACTGGAACATAAATAAGAACTACAGATTTAAGGTGTGGGGGCAAAAGATGTTTTCCCCATAATTCTGGGCTTTGGGCCATTCACCCCAGAGCCCCCCTCCAAGAACATTTTTACCAAAGGGTTTATAGATCTAAGTTGCAAACCTTTCTAGATCACACATGAGAACTACATATTCAAGGTGTGGTTGGCAGGAGATTTCTTTTATATAATTCTAGGGATCAGGGACATTCACCCCAGAGCCCCCATCCAGAAATCTTCACACGGAGTCCTTCTATGGACAACTTAATGTAAGCTGCTATCTTTCTTAGAGCACAAGTAAAAAAACTACAGATTTAGGGAGTGGGGGTAGGAGATTTTATTCATAATTTTGAAGTTGGGGCCATTTTCCCCAGAACCCGCCCCCAGAAAATTTGCATTTTTTTTCATCAGAGGCTATACAGATCTAGTTGTAAAACCTTTCTAACTGCAAAAAAGAACTACAGATTTAGCGTGTTGGGGCAGGAGAAGTTGTATCCATTATTCTGGGTTTGAGGTCATTTACCCCCAGAGCCCCCCCTGAAATTTTGCATTTTCTACCAGAGGGAACAGGATATTTTTCCATAATTTCAGGATTAAAATCCTTCTGCTGCATAATCAAACTAGTCTGTAAGGGTGGTCCATAGTCAGACTTCAGAGTCTCGGATGTACCCCATCTTGCATTGATACAATATGGTATGACTGGCTGCAATCAGGCAATCAGATTTTAAGGGGGCTGGGGAGGCTGACCCCTAACCCCAAATTATGAAAAAAATCTCTAATTCCCTCGTCCTAAATCTGGTGTTATTTCTGGGAAACTTATCCAAAAGTATCCAAGTTATCTACACATAGTATCTGAGAGAACTTTCATATTTTCTAGGTGGGGGGTGGCCCCATAGCCCCGAATTATGGACAAATCTCCCGCTCCCTTGTCCTTAATCCAGTGTTGCTATATATTTCTGCTAGACTTATCCAAAAGTGTGCACCCAAGTTGTCTACAGATAGTATCAGAGAGAATTTTCAGATTTTCGGGGGGAGGGGGAGGCTGGCCCCTAACCCCAAATTATGGAAAAAAATCCATTTACCTCATTCTAAATCAGGTGTAGTTATTTCTGCTAGAGTTATCCAAAAGTGTGCACCCAAGTTGTCTACACAAAGTATCTGAGAGAATTTTCATATTTTCCTGGGGGGGCTAGCCCCTAAGCCCCGAATTATGGAAAAATCTCCCACTCCCTTGTCCCTTAACCCAGTGTTGTTATATATTTCTGCTATACTTATCCAAGGTGTGCACCCAAGTTGTCTAGAGAAAGTATCTGAGAGAATTTTCAGATTTTCTAGGGGGGTCTGGTCCCTAACCCCCAAATTATGGGAAAATCTCCTTCTTCCCCTAAAACTGTAGCTGTTATTTCTGCTGTAAATTTAACCCAAGGTTTTCCCCCTAGACCGAGTTGTCTGCACAAAGTGATATAAAATATCACTTTGTGCAGACGGCAGTCTGCACAAAGTCTTCAATTCCCTCGCCCTATAAAATCTGGTATTATTTCTGCTAGACTTATCCAAAAGCGTGCACCCAAGTTGTCTACACAAAGTATCTGAGAGAATTTTTATATATTCCTGGGGGGGCTGGCCCCTAAGCCCCAAATTATGGAAAAAATCTCCCGCTCCCTTGTCCTTAATCCAGTGTTGTTATATATTTTTGCTATACTTATCCAAAAGTGTGCACCCAAGTTGTCTAGAGAAAGTATCATAGAGAATTTTCAGATTTTCTGGGTGGGGGGGGGGCTGGGGAGGCTGGCCCCTAGCCCCAAATAATGGGAAAATCACCTGTTTCTCTTTAGGCTTCTTTAATAAGTTTCTTCTCTAAAATCTCAGATTTGCTAGTCATGATTTTTGTATGGATAAGAATAGGTCATATGACCTGGTACAAGTCACATGAATGCTAGTTGCCTTTTGCCATTGTAGAGGTCATTGTGGTGCTCTCCAAGTAGCCTCCTAGTGTTAGGTTGTGGAACTTACTTTTCAGTCAGGTCAGAGCCCCTTTAACCTCAAAGTATTTCCATCTAAAATTAAATGTGGCATGACAACATTGATGGACTTTGATAGTGGTTCATAAGGCCAATAAACAAAAAAAAACTTTGTTTCTCATTGCTAAGTCATGAAAAAAGGGACGAGGGAGGATTTTAATCTTTTTTTTTTTTTTTTTGCCGTAGCATTTCATTAAGGCAGTGGTCATTTTTTAACAACAGGAGGGGTTGGTAGGTTTGGGGGGGGCAAAAATCTTTTAGACCCATCTTAGGGGGGACAAAAAGAATTTCGCCCCTTTTGAGCAAAAAAGCCCGCGCGCCACTAAAGAATAAAAGGTGGGGTGGAAAAATTTCAGACCCCTCCGAGGGGGAACGGAAAAAATTTCAGACCCCTCCGAGGGGGGGACAGACACATTTTCGGCCTGCATGCGCGGAATTTCACCAACCTCCCCCTTGTTGTTAAAAAATGACCACTCCCTAAGGCGTGAATGCATCCACGGGCACATCGCAAACTTCCGTTTGTAAGAAAAACTGCATTTTAAAAGTACATTAATCATTGACATTATAAAATTGTGATAATGTCTACTATTGATAGCTAGTTGCATTCCCTGGACCATAAGCTTTCATTTGGTACCAAAGTTAACTACTTTTGCTTATTTTTTGGTAAGTTATTCTCAGAAAAATCTCTAAGAAAAGATCTCAAATGACAATGTTTCTAACGAGGGTGGTGATGAGAAACAAGTTTTTTTTTTGGAGTGGCCTAATATATTAATTTTTTTCGACCCCTTGACCAAGGGGGGGGGTAGATAATTTCACCTGTTTTCAGCCCTTGAGAGGGCCAAAAGATTTCCGTGCATCCGCACACCAACCCACCAGCCCCCTCCCCAACTATCAGCTGAGACAAACTATTAAACCTATAAATGGGTGTACTTGCACGGGAGCTCAGGCTGGAAATAATTATGGAACTGCCTCTATTGACATGGCTCAATTTCTTAGATAATGTTAGGCATATGAATTAATGAGCCAAGGAGAAAAGAGAGTGATTGTCACCCCAGCAAGATATCTATAGAGAAACCATAGAACCTGATTTTCTAGAAATATTAGAAACACTTAGAATTTGATAATGAAAATCATATGAATTTAGTGAGCTGACATTTTGAGATTCTGATTAGGTCGCAGATTGAATATGCCCAGAAACATTCCCAATTTTGGAGATAATGATTCTAGGCCTACTCTTCAGTGAATGCTATTTATTGGCAAAACAGTCAGGTTGTACTGATAGGAAACACAGAACTCTTGTCCTGCAACTCTCTATCTTCAGAGAAACTGATGAGAAAATGTGTGGATAACTGCTAGGTCACAGCTGATTAGAGCAAACATACAGGAACTATTTATAGGCTGGTTAACAAAAACTCTGTATTGAGTGATAATAGGGGCAGATACTTTGTCCAACATTAGCATGACAGACTGTGTGAGGAGATGTGAGCATGCGTCAAGATTCGCCAACTCTCACCCACCATGGCAGAACTTCACGCACAATGACACATTATGTACTATTCTGTGTTTTGATTTCAAATTTCCCTCCCATTCCTTTGTTCTCCTGCTTTCAAAACAGTCAGGCAGAGGCAGCCATGGAGAAAAGATCTTGTGGTAGGTGGTCACACAGTTCTAGATTGATTTGACTTGAAATCCTATGTGATAAGCATTTATACAGTAACACATTGATATTATCTACAATCCCTGAACATCTATCTTGTTGCTGAATTCAGCTATTTGTCTCAACACCAAGAAGCTTCAATAGATAGGAGGTGAAACTCAGAGCTTTACCTATGGACACAGTGTAACAGACCCCCCCCCCCCCTCTACCCCCCCTTCAAAGTAGGCTCCCTTTTGTGTTCAGTATTGAGTCCTATGTAGGATAAGGGGGTTTATAGAGATGTCAGGAATCTTTATCAGAATGATATCAAATGGAAACAAGGGGCCACCTATACCAAAAACTCCTGCTGAATCCAAAATTTGTGATCTTGATTCTCAAAATTTGACCAAAAGTACCTAAAAATGAGGTTTGATGATGAGAATATTTGAAAAATGTACAAAAGTTATATTGAAAATGATTTGAAATTTTTATAGATGCAACATGCTAATCAAAGTCAATACCTCAATCTACAAATCCCAATGTCTGCCTATCTCAACCTGACAAGTACTCTACCTGTGTATGGCTCTGCCTCTCCAACATACTGCCTATCCCTTAGTCTACCTATCACTCATACTACATGTACCTATCCCTTGAAACATCTAGAGTTTAATTAGGTTTTCCCTCAAATGGCTTAAAGGATTAAAGTTTACCCCTCACCTTTGTACCTAATTTTCTCTGTACATTATTACCATTAGTCTACCTATCCTCAATCTGCCTATCATTCACTTTACCTATCCCTCATGGTGACTATCCCCCAACTCTGCACATCCCTCATGTTTGACTGGCACATCTGTGATATTACCTAGCACCAATGTACCTTTTGAATATGCTCACTTCACAAGGTACTCTCTATGCCTATCTCCTAAACTGTTTATTACATATGCTACCTATCCTCCTTGCTACCCATCCTCTTCAATACCTATCCCTCATGTTTAGCTGGGATAGCTCACAACCAACCTTCATTTTGATCTCTTAGTCAACCTCTCCCCTAAGGAACAAATTTAACATTCTACCTCATGCATACATCTACCTATCACTCATGCTATATATCCTTCAGGCTACCTATCCCTCAGGCTACCTATCCTTCATGGTATAGAGCCCTCAGTTTATTACCTTAAAAAATGCTTTGTTGTCAATTGGGATAGCATGGATGATATGCAGCATGGAGGATAGGAAGAGGGGAATAAACAACAGACATGTAGGATAGGAAGTTAGCTAGTCTAATGATAGCCATGGTGAGGCATTTAAGAAAAGCATGATAATTCAATGGGCTGAGGGATATGTAAGGTAAACATGAGTGATATGCAGACTTGAGGATAGGTACAATGAGCGATAGGTATATTTCACAAGGCATAGACTATAAGAGCTATTATAAAGGTAGAAAGAATAGAATACAAGGTGAGAGATACATAGATAGCTGGTTAGGTAGACTGAAGGCTATATACCATGAAGGATAGGCACCCTGAAGGATAGGTAACCTCAAGGATATATAACATGAGTGATCAGTAGATGTATGCTTGAGGTAGGCTGTTGGATTTGTTCTTTAGGGGATAGGTTGACTAAGAGATCATAATAAAGGTTGGATGTGAGCTATCCCAGCTGATCAAACTGTGATAGGTAGGAAAGCTATAAAGTGAGCTTGAGGGATAGGTATTGAAGAGGATGGGTAGCAAGGAGGATAGATAATAAACAGTTTAAGAGATAGGCACAGAGGGTACCTTGTAAGGTGAGCATATTCAAAAGATACATTGGTGCTAGGTAATATCACAGATGTGCCAGTCAAATATGAGGGATGTGCAGAGTTGGGGGATAGTCACCATGAGGGATAGGTAAAGTGAATGATAGGCAGATTGAAGATAGGTAGACTAATGGTAAGAATGTACAGAGAAAATTAGGTACAAAGGTGAGGGGTAAACCTTAATCCTTTAAGCCATTTGAGGGAAAACCTAATTAAACTCTAGATGTTTCAAGGGATAGGTAGTATGAGTGATAGGCAGACTAAGGGATAGGCAGTATGTTGGAGAGGCAGAGCAATATGCAGGCAGAGTACTTGTCAGGTTGGGATAGGCAAACATTGGGATATGTAGATTGAGGTACTAACTTTGATTAGCATGTTTTATCTATAAAAAGTTCAAATCATTTTCAATATAACCTTTGTACATTTTTCAAATATTCTCATCATCAAACCTCATTTTTAGGTACCTTTGGCCAAATTTTGAGAATCAATACCACAAATTTTGGATTCAGCGGGAGTTTTTGGTATAGGTGGCCCTTTGTTTCCATTTGATATCACTCTGATAAAGATTCCTGACATCTCCATAAACCCCCTTATCTTACATAGGACTCAGTACTGAATACAAAAG
The DNA here is from genome assembly GCA_949317995.1 of Acholoe squamosa. Lineage (NCBI taxonomy): Eukaryota > Metazoa > Annelida > Polychaeta > Phyllodocida > Polynoidae > Acholoe > Acholoe squamosa. Next base: position 36,667,252 of record OX439043.1, on the reverse strand, counting down.
GTAGCCTACTTTTAAGGGGGGGTAGAGGGGGGTGGCTTGCACTATAGGACTCTATGGAGTAACATATCCTAGGGAACCTATACTATTCTTGTCAACACCCCAAATTAATGTAGAACTTTCTATGTGAGCAAGGCTCAGGGAAATTCTGGGGGATTCAGGCTGCCATATGGGAGTGGTCATTGTTTATCAACTTGGATGTGAGTAGGTGGTCAAAATTAGATTGCTGCTGTTTGTTTATGACCATTTCTTATCATTTCAACAGGCATTCTCAAGACTGATACAAGGAAAATTCAACTCACACAGCGTGTGATTGTGGGTGAAGGTTCACGCATGTTGACTCAACTTCACAAATTTGGCTGGGATGTTCATGCATGCGTCATATCTTGTCATGGTCCGTGATCACCCACACATCAAGTCCTAAGAGCGCATTGGGTGAGGCTGGTGCAGCATGACAAAAATTGACACAGATTTGCTGGGTTGGTATGCCGGAAATTTAAAATGGCTGCCATATCTTCTGTGTGGATTTCCAGAAAGGTTGGCCAGGTAAAATCAACTACTTATGGTTCCTACTTATTGAAAAACCACACCAACTTTTCACAGCAGACCCTGCACCTCTGACCCCCAAAATGGGCCTTTGACTCCCTGGGTATCTATTGGAATGCAAGAAATTGAGAAGCGGGATATCACTACTCAAAAACCAATATATTTTCCGTCAGTAGCTGCAGTCCGAGTCACACACTACTTTAGCTTATGATACTCATGGTAGAGGACCAGTCATGGTGAAGGGGTACCTACGAGTCCATTTGCCTCTTTCAACCCCAGATCCAGCCAAATTAGGCTCTCAAACAAACAATTGGTGACCCCTTAGTAATTCATCTAATTGACATACTTGGGATTCACAATGGATTGGCTGGGGACAATCTGATACAGAAATTATACAAGTTAGAAGTCAGTAGCATAAGATTTTTCATTGACCATTTTTTGTCTACAAATAGGGATGACCATAATCATCCCACTGGTATAGCATATGTGCAAACACCAAATGAGAAAAAAAAACTAAGCCTGTAAAATCTAACCTCTTTAGTTTAAAAAGGAGCTTGGGCAAGCTAAGCATAAGCGGGAGTGAGTGAGTAATAGATGTTTAACGCCATTTCGACAGCTAAGGTCATATTCATGGCGAGAACTATATTACGCAATTTCACAGAGGAATGTGTTGGTGCCTGCACATATGTGCACCACACACATCCGAGGGGATAGGAAAGAGGAGATATAGACCCATTTAAGTGGGCTAGGGAAGCCCGAGCATAAGGGGGTCTGGGGGGCACCCCCCCCCCACCAGGCCAAGAAATTCTAGACCCTAAATTTATGCATTCTGGTGGTTTTTGAAGCTGTTTAAACCTCTACTATAAGGATTACCCTCCCCCCATAAATGTTGAAGTGAAACTTTATTAGATCTGGACGAATCACAAGAGTGACCTTGCTGGATTAAAAAACTGAGATTGAAGCAAACTGCGCTAAAAGCAACCTTTGGGTCTGAAGCAACTTACTGCAGACACACATGGGCCTTTATGAATCTTAACTATAGCACTAGTGAATGGAGGGAAATTCTGAAAATTTAGACATAATATCATGTATTTTCAGGTCAATTTGTGAGCAAATGGCCAAGCCAACTTTATGTATGTGTATACTGCTTACCAGGAAAATGTTTTATTCCTCCTCAATTGTTTTCTTTTATATTTTATGGGTGAGGCCACCCTTAGAAATATGATCATTTCCTGTCCAGATGCCTGGTGGATCTTTTTGTGAGAATGGGATTTTTTCTTTCTCTTGTCCATCAGCATAAGAATCTAGTTTCCAATCACTAAATCTTAGAACATGATGGCAGATTCATGCTGTCCCCCCTTATGATGTTGATGAGAAATAGAAATATTTTCCTAAAAAAAAGAATTTTCCCCTCCCTCCCTCATGGGTCTGAAAATCCCACCCTCTGGGGATATATTTTTAAGGGTGGCTTGAGCTCAAACCTATCTAATTATGGAAAAGAAAAAAAAGAGCTCATTGAAATGGGAAGTTTTCTTTTATGTGTGATAGATAATAAGAATTGGAGGGGGTGTGGGGGTACTCTCCAAGGAATAATTTTAATATCAAGAAGCCAAATGGTACCTTCTGGAGCATTTTCATGATAGCTGACACCCTCAAATGAAAATTTTACACCCCATGTAAATAATTGATCCTAGTGAGGGAGAAGACAGGAACAAGATAGCCACTTGGGCCTGCGTGAATACGCCAGCCTATTTATTAACATTTTAAACAATTAAACAAACAAAGATAGAAAGAAAAAAGAAAGAAAAAACACAGAACTGAACTGAACTGTCTCTAAACCAGGGTGCTGACTGAATGACTGTGGGGCCTTCCTGTGCAGGTGAGTGGAGTGTAGGTGACAGGTAGAACTGGGTCACCGTGATTGATCACAGGTGGCTGGCCTACAGGACCAATACCCCCGAACAGTGCGTATGACTACTGTTCGATACCATTGATCCTAGTGAGGGAGAAGACAGGAACAATACGCTTGCAACGCCTAACTAGGAATTAATTGTTTCACATTTGTAGATTAGTACTGAGGCACTTAGACACAATGAGGTCCGTGTCTACACAGAGATTGTAAGGTTTCGTCAGATATATTAAGGCAGCCATAGTGTTCCAGTTTCCTGCCTGTCGGATGTCCTCCAGGGTGAGACCAAGACTATACATGTACAGTGCTCCTGCTCGTCTTAGGGAGTGCATACCCATCCTTTCTGGGTTCACACCAGCCGAGGTCATAAGTTTTTCGAGGTACCCTAACAACATAGGGTAGGTCACTGGGACCAGATGATTTCCTTTGGGCATGATGAAAGCTGGGGACATGGGGGAATTCACTGAGATGATCCCAAATCAACGAAGCAGCAAAAGGGGGGGAGCCCCGCCAGAATGTTATCGGGATTTTATGAACTGCCTGACCATATTGCACTGTTTTAGATGAAGAAATGTTTAGTTCTATGGTCCAATCTGTCGCTGAATCAGGGACAATATTCGATTTCCGTAGCAGTCCACAAAACCCTGTCCTCCACCCGATTCCAGTCAACACATTCTGACATTTTCAACAAGTCCTACAGGGTAAATGAGGGCAAAGTGGGTTCCGGGTCCCCGAGTTTACAGCGTATACCTGCCAGGGTGGTTATCAACTCGAACTCTGATCTAACATATTTAATGTCGTAACCAGAATAACTGTTTAAAGAGATCACTGCACTGATGTAGTTTTGGATTGATCTATACTTGAGATCCGGAACCAAACTAACTGTAGCGACACATTAGTGTCGTGTCTGTTGGTACTGCTGGGCAGTGAATCGATGCGCAGAATTTAATGTATTTGCGCCATTGAGATGCCTTCATACTTGGAGCCCACGCTTGGCTGCGAAGTTCCGCTGCAATGTACGTTAATTCCCGAATTCACTGATTGGCCTCTGCAACATAAGAATAATGGTAAGTCATCTATACGGGTAGCCCTGGAGAGAGTACCACAAAATTAACCTTGCCTGGCAGATATACTCCCACCAGGTGGCAGTTGAACATGCCCGTCAGCCAGAATATTGAACGAAGGAGATGCATTAAAGCTGAATTTCCACTTCTACCAGTGTTTATAGCAGCCACCACCTGGGTGTCAGCTGTCACGCATTCAACTCTGTGGTCCACCCACATGTGGCCCCATCTAGTGAGAGCCTCGAGAATGGGGTATAATTTTTGAAAAAGTCCAACTCCACCTGCAACTTGCGGAACTTTTCCGCGGGTAGTCTCAGCTGCATTTTAATTGAATCAATCTCCACTCTGATACGTCTGAATCTGACTGGGGGAGCATACTTTCTTATAGGAAAATACTAAAGAGTGCAATGTTTTTTGGAGAAAGAGTTGTGCTTCACGACAGGCTTCAAAGCTGTCCGCCATAACCAGCATGTCGTCAGACACAGAAAATACAGTGTGCCATAAGGTACTGCGCCACTGAGTCTGTAATACTGTTGAAGAAGTTGTCTTGAATAAACCTAGACTCCCATGACAGACCTTGATTAGTTCTGTCGCAATATCAAACCATGATAGAGCGGTATGTCACTGTAATGTCAGTCACCGCCATGTAAGATCCCGGCTTTAGTTGGTCCGATACGGTATCTACCGATTTATAACTAAAAGACTGGAATGTTTGACTCATGTAGCAGTTAATTGAACACGAGTCAGGGCGACTCGCATCGGTTATAGGCCTGATACCTCCTGATGGCTTTTTTACTGCACCCATGGCATGAATGCGCTGAGGTTGAACACTCACTTCCGTCAGTTTACCAGATGCTAATTCCTCTGAGAAGATCTCACTAGTTTCCTGACAGGCTGTAACTGTGGCTGAGTCATAGTTTTTGCACCAGTAACCTTCTATATGCCTGCACCGTATACCTGACTATGGCCACCAGGTAGCATGATTCTCGAGCCTGCTAAGTTCATTTGAGATCTGACCCCACACAAATAATGAGGTGAATTAACGTCCCATAAGGGAGCATAGTCTTTGTACATATAACAGAATTCATATAAATCAACACAACGACAAATGTCATTGAAGGTGAAAGGAAACAAACTACTTAGTTTCATATCATAGGTGCTATTACAGCTGAACTCTGGAACAGTATCGATTTTGGTTACCACCCTGATTAGCTGACTGGTAGTTGCAGTCTAGGGTACAATTTCCCCCCTTATGTGAACCCCTACAATGTTTGCATATGTGTTTGCGAGAGCAATCATCATTGGGGCAGGTGGTGAAATTCCAATTGATACATACATCTGTGTATTCCCATTTTTTATCATCATTACGGCCCCCCCCTACCATGGTTACGTCTATGACTGCCTTGATTCGCTGTAGGAAGAGGTTTGGTATCATTAACAAAGGACATATGTTCTGCACTGAGACAAGTTTGGACGGGTGTATCGTCACCAGCGACAAAAAATGGGATTTTTTGTTCGTGAACCCTGGTCACCACCTTATAATCATATTTAGCCAACTGTTTGGCTGAAAAAGAGCCCCCCTGTGGCTTCAGTTTCACAAATCTCATGTGTTTGAGATAAGCTGATGCTGGAAGCTCAGGCAAATTCTTTTGTACCAGTACTTTGTAGACACCTTGCATACCGAACAACAATTCTGTGATAGACATGTCTTCATATTTTTTATCAGATTCAATATGGAAGTCTGGGCGCAGACAGTTTGTAGAGCTTTTACATTTGCTAGCTTCAGATAACAAATTCAATAATGGAACATCAATACCTGAAACGCCCCCCTGGTTCAAAAATTAACTGTTCAAGTTTCCGTCAATAAGGCCCAGTGATGACCCAGTCAAGCCTGCTGATGACAAGCCTGACTGGAGAGTCTGAAGGTATGGTGATCTAATTTCTGCCGAAAAAGAGAGTGGCAGGATTGCCCTGGGGTGTTGACTGTTAGGATTGATGTTGCCGGTAGGCTGGGTCTGTAGTTGAAGCTGTAGTTGCTGCAGTTGTTGCTGCATAGCCTGAAGTTGCTCTGCTGTGATCACCTACTGTAAAGGCTGACCCCCCCCCCGAAAGAGGCTGGGCTGACTGTTGTGGTACTCCTACAGGGTGTTGTTGTGGCTGTTGAGAAGGTAACTGGTGAGTTACAGGAGGCAGGTTAGATAACTGACTACCTTGAGCCCTCTAGGTGTGCTGCTGTTGTTGAACCCACTTCAGGTAAGTAGAGTAGGAAATGTCTAATGGGGGTTGCTGTACAGAACCTGAAGGTGCACTGACACTACCAGATGGATAAGTAGGCCCTGCTACCTCCCCCAGGTGCTGTGTCACTACTGGGTGATTGTACTGAGGACTGGTCTGATTACAGCGGGTGAGCGACTGATCTTCCTGGGTGTTACCTGCCCTAGGCATTGAGAAACAAATATTGTCAGGTTGAGACATCCTTTTGATATGATAATTCTCGATGACATTGATGAAGAGATAACTCAAGAACCCGTAGATACAATTTATATATCTTTATTGCATAGGCTTAACAATGGATGTTTCATGATGGCTAATGAGAGATCCCATACTCAACTTACAATATAATTAATAAGTCCTTCCATCCCGTGATGATGATCTCCATCGTGCACTCCAGTGTTACCATAGGAAATCTATGGTTCCAGGCTTGGCATGCCTGTATATTAGTTAATCTATTGAGTACAGCACATAATGCTGCATGGCTACAATATTGTATACCAGAAGGTGGCGCTGCACAACCCACGTCTGAGCTGGATGACAGTCAGGGGTGCTACTGGTTCTACTAATGGGGATATGGATATCCTGTCTCATGGGCTTGCTAGGTCTTGTTCATACTGGAATGAACTGGTCTATGGGCCTCACTATGGGATAGACCTAGATGATGGTTATCATGATACATAATGGTTATCCTGTATCATGGATATCCTGCCTAATGGTTATCCCTTGTATACTCTTTATGTATTCTGAACTATTAGTGGTATGGTCTGCATATAGTTGTTTTGATGGGGGCCTAATTGTACAGAAAGGTGAAATATGAGTGGTTAATAAGTTGAGGCAATAATTATATAGAGATTACTATATCATGAAATTTCTAATGAATTTAATGTATGTATTATGCTGACAATATTGTTAGACTGGAAATTACCTTGCAAAGCAGGATTAAGGCCCGATTGGACCCCGGGCGGCCTATAATCACAGTTATTTGAAGAAATAAGGCCTGCAGAGCCTGCGGTTGCCATGGCCGGAAGGCCAGTACTGCCATCTTGGATGTTGTCCCTTTGCGCTTGTTCCTGTCCCGCGAAGTGCTGGTTGCCGGGCACAAGCGGTGTAGAGACATTTCGCACCGACTGGACGTTTTGCCCCGGCTGGAGTGAAGAGTCCATGATATTGGGACCATTTGCCTGCAGGTTGGTACCATCCCCCATAGAGTTGGTTAACACTGGGGTGAAACGACCCATCCGGACACAATGTATTGTCAAGCACGGAAATGGCCCCTCTCCATTCCCGCTCCCCGCTGTCTAGATCTCACAATGACCTGACATTTTCAGCTCGTATACTTGCGAGTTCAAGCTCCAACTCCCTACACTTGGACATGTGCCAATATCAGCTTTTTCTCTAATGCGATTTTTCTTAATAAATCACCATCTGACCCCAAATAGTCACCAATGTTAGCGTCGCCCGTAGGGGGCTGTCTTTGAAGTCGTCCTCCCCGGCCGTCCTGTCATTGGTCCCGGTGGCCCCGGCTGTGTGTCACGTATGGATGACCCTACATTTTCTGGTGCTGTATGACCCACTATTTGGTAACCCGCTTTCCAACATGGGTTGGGGCAGGTACACTCCGGGCACGCCTTCTTGTTCCTGTGATACAGATGACTACAGGAGTCACATATAACCATGATTCATGAAATACCATGAAACAGCAGAGAAAAAACACAGAACTGAACTGAACTGCCTCTGAACCAGGGTGCTGACTGAATGACTGTGGAGCCTGCCTGTGCAGGTGAGTGGAGTGTAGGTGACAGGTAGAACTGGGTCACCGTGATTGATCACAGGTGGCTGGCCTACAGGACCAATACCCCCGAACAGTGTGTATGACTACTGTTCGCTACCCAGGGATGTAAGCCAATGACAAATTCTGAAAATACATATAAACTTTTTTGAATGTATTCACAATTGTAGAATATTACAAAACATTGATCCAAGAAAGTAAATTTGGGTAAATATATATCAGAGAAAATTCTGACAACTTACATCCCTGGATACCATTTATCTCATTGTATTTGGGCAAATCCCAAGATTTTTTTTTGAAGTAAGAGTAAGTGCAGTTAAACCTGGTGCCCACGCTTTGTGGTAGTTATACCAAGCCCCCTCCAATGGTATGTCAGTAAACCATTACATAATAGACAGATGTTTATAAAAGTGATCTAGTGATGAGATGAGGATGAGGATTTTTGAGATGTACACATATTTGTTACATAAAACAATTCGGATAATCCTTTTTTATGGAATTTTTGAACTTGGGTCTCAATAGTAGTGTATGAAGCCTTGAGCTGATTCCACCTTACACAGACTCTATAGATTGACCATGGGAGGTCTTAGAAATATCTGAGGAGTATGACTGGATGGTGCAGGGGGCATATATACCCCACCAACCCTGAGGTTCTGCATCATTATTACACTTATCAATAGTTTTTGGTTCAGTGAACCTGAGGGTACATGGAAATTGGTTGCAGTGAAAATTAGGATATTTTTTTTATCAAAATTGTTTATTTTATTTTGAGGGCCTTTAGATTTCAGCTTATCTTAAATGAGGATACGGTTATATACATGTACATCAGTTCATAGTCTAAAAAAATATTGAAATTAGGTTCATACACATAGGCAAATGTCCATGACCATGGAAAATTTTTGAATCGCATTCACCTCAGTGAGGCCTGTCCGCATTCAACTCTGCCTATAGACATTTGCATTTATGTCATGGCCTATGGGGTTATCTAGACTTTATATAGGCAAATCAACTTATTTTATCATACATGAATCACATGATCATTAGCCATTGAATACAGACATATTGTATTCAATGCCCCCCATTGAATATGGTGGCTCTAGTACTAATCTATAGTAACATTCGTATCAGCCATGACATAAATATAATGCAGCAATGTAAATTGCTGATAACTCGAAAAGTGAAAAGCCTGTGATTGGCTCCCATGAGTTGTCTTTCACTCATCCTGTTGGATCAGCACTCCCTCACCAAGGTCATTTGCACCACCAAGCCACTTTTCGCATAACTCCCGCCAAATCTGTGATATTCGCACCACATTGCAAAAAAAGGCGGGAAAGTTGATACATGGATCAACATCATATGTGACAGGATCTGTGAAAAGGGACCTTATTTCAGGGGGAATAAGGTCCCTTATCCCAGTGCAGGTCACATATACCTTCACCATTGGAGGCAAAAAGCGTCTTATGGCTGCCAACCAACTGAGTCTGTACAATATTGACAATTTCTCAAAATTTACAAAACTTGGTAATGACCCCTACATCTCCTCCTTTAATGGCACTACAAATTCATTAAGTAATTCTGCCTCTTATATGTAAAATTTCCATCTTTTTTTAAACTTATTCGCACCACCAAAATGACTGAAAGTGCAGGGCCCCAGGGTGTCTCCTTATAACTCGCTTTTCGAGTTAATAAGCCTTTCCCCACAAAATATCATTTTAGAAATGATAACAAAAAAGTTGATGAAAAACAATATCTAGCATTGCTTACTTTACCACACCGATATCTACTATTGCCAACACTTTCTAACAACTCAAAAGAACCACAGGTAGGGTAGAGTAGAGTAGGCAGTCAGGGTTAGCTTGACAGGTCGGGTCTGTTCTGGGTGAAGTCTGTCTGGGTGAGTCAGTCTGGGTTGGGACAAATCCGGAATTGTCAGACCATGTTGGGTTCAATCCAGGTAGTGCCAGTCCAGTCCAGGTTGGAGCAGTCTAGGATGGGGTCAAGTAGGTTGGGTTCAATTAAGGATACAGTCTGGATGGGGCCAGTCGAGGTTGGGGGGGGGGGGGGTCAGTTTGGGTAGAGTCGGTCCAGTTGGTTCAATCCAGGTTTGGGGATCAGTCTTCATTCACATTGGGGTAAAACCAGGTACATCCCATCCGGGCAGGTGGGTCAGTGCAGGTTGGCTACAATCCAGGTAGTCAGTCCAGGTTGGGCCAATTCAGGTTGGGGGTTGGGGGTCAATCTCTTTGTGTGTGTGTGTGTGTGTGTGTGTGTGTGTGTGTGTGTGTGTGTGTGTGTGTGTGTGTGTGTGTGTGCGTGCGTCCAATCCTAGTCGGGATAGTCTGGGTCAGGGGTCGATCTGGGTGTATCCAATCTGAGTTGGGCCAGTCTGGGTCGGGGGTCAATCTGGATGTATCCGATCTGTTTTGGGTCCATTTGGGTAGCGTTAGTCCGGGTATGTCCAGAGGCAGTGTCTGGTTGGTCTGTCCGGGTCAAGTCCGTCAGCACAGGTCCATCCAGGACAAGTCAGGCATGTCTTGTTAGGTTTGCTCAAGATGAGATGGGATATTTGGGAAAAGGTTGGGGGAGGGGGAGATAGTGAGGGGTCGCAAGTACAACCTTGATTCCCCTAAAAAGTATTGAAATTTTAGAATATAAATAGTGCATTCTGATGCATTTTAGAATCATCAGTACCATATAAAATTCATCTTTCCACAAGTAAGATCTTGAGAAATTATACCCATATCAAATGAGGGTTTCCACAGCAAGGGCCTAAAATCATTACGCCCCCTCAAGAGGGGTCAAAATATTTAACGCCCTCCTTAAACTCACCACCCCCTGTTGTTAAATAATAAATGTTCCCCAATTCTTTGTGTTAAATATGTCTAAAAGAGGTAGATCCTAACCTATCTTTAACGTGTGGTTTTTTTTGGCTTCCTTCTTAGTACTGGGTAGGTTTCATATGACCTATTGGCATTGAGTTTTTCATACTGAGTATTCAAATCTTTTTTCCGTCTGTTTTGTTTTTGGCAGAATAACCCTTAACTTATTAGGAATCAATTACTAGGTACTTTGATCTGTGAATCAATTACCAGGTAGTTTGGCCTGTAAAGTTACTCAAAATAATGAAAAGAAATCCATCAATCCTTAGGGGAAAACAGACACTTGATGTTTCTATTTCTCTTTTTATTGCTGGACTGGAGGAAATCACTAGTTAATTTGTGTGCATTGGTTAATTGGTGATAAATATATCCATAAAACAGCCTATGTGTCACGACGCGTGATAGTTGAGACTGGCACAATGTAACAAAAATCAAAATCACAGTCTTTTATACAAAGAGTTTTGAAAGCGACAGGAGAGAGCTTGCATAATTTTAAACAACACAACCAGAACAAAGTATCCTAGTAACGAGCTAACCTCTGCTGTATCAATAATAAAGCAACAACTATATGGACACATTCATTCTCCTGTGGTCTGTGTATTAAGTTTCCTTTTTGTTCCACCTACAATCATTTGCGTATAACACCAATCAATTACCATGAATATGTTTACAGATCAAGGTTCACAGGAAAGGAAATTCAACGATCTGCACAAACAGTGATGGAATTTGTATCAAATATTTGTTGGCACTTCCCGGTATCATTATGATAAACCTCGACCCATAAGAAAATGTCAATGTCACAACCAAAATCAATTCTCATGAAGAAGCTGAGGTCATACACTAATAGGCTGCCCTCCACTCTGTGGATGTTTTGCGGGCCTACTTATGATAAATATTCTGTTAATATCATGTTTTCTATATTACAATGTGAGTCTACAAAGCACCAGTCCAGGCTTTGGGAGTAGAAATCACCCGATATTTTAACCTCGAGATGCTTGTAGGTAAAAGTGTTTCCAAAAGAGATGATATCGTCTGTGTAGAGTATTAATACAATATGAATTCATCGACCTTCTTCAGTTTCAAAAATGACTATGAAGCATGTCCCTTTAACTAATATATTGATTATGTCCTTTTTGTTAACTTTAATATGTTGGTTATATATCTACAATACTGTGCCACAATGTTATTCTGTCCAGATCTCCAAATTATCTGAAACTTTCATGTTCAATGTGTTGTGTGATAAAATTAGTGAGTTTATGATCTATAAAATGATGTGTAGATTATGAAAATGAGTTGATGCTCCACATGGAGTTTATCCATGCATGACGAAATTAGATCTTACTGCAGATTGCAAGGTGTGTAAGATCTGGGTGTGGTCTTCCATTATGTATGTACAGCATGTCACCTAGAGGTGTTAGCTAGGTGACCTTAATTGTCTTAATGTGTTAGTGATATATCTAGGTGCTTGTATAAAAAAAAAACAACCACAGGTAACATGACTGATTAGTCCAGGAGGTTGGCCTCCCGTGGTCCATTGCCCATCCTCACTACCGGCTGGGCCGGGGCAGGTGGAGGTGCGATGACCGGCATCTTGGGTGATAGATCATTAGCCTCCTGCAGTGGCTGTGATGCAGGACTGGAGTTGGAATCAAACATGCTGAGGTCCATTGGGGGCACCACAGGCTGCTGCTGCTGTGGCGGCACTGGAGGCATCACTGGTGCAGGGGGTGCGGCAACCAGAGTTGGTGGTGGTAGCGGTGCCGGTACTGGTGCTGGTGCTGCAGTAGCCGCAGTAATGGGCTTGATGGGCATTGGCTCCACCAAGGAGGACGTCATAGCCTGATCGGAATTGACAGGGACACTGTTCGTTACGGGTGCAGGAGGTGCCGTGGTGGACATGGGAGATGTCGACACCATGTTGGGCACTGCTGGCTTTTCTACTGGTTTAGGAGCTGGGACCTCTGTCGGTAGTGGTTTCACAGGGTGCACAGGAGGGGGAGCTATGTTGGTGGCAGCAGCTGTAACACTGCTGGCAGCTGGGGTTGTTGTCACAGCAGGCTTAGCACCGCTCGCAGCGGGGGTTGTTGTCACAGCAGGATTAGCACCGCTGGCAGCGGGGGTTGTTGTCACAGCAGGCTTGGCACTGCTGACAGCTGAGGTTGTTGTTGCAGCAGGCGTTACACTGCTGGCAGATGGGGTCGTTGTTGCAGCAGGCTTAGCACCGCTGGCAGCTGGGGTTGTTGTCGCAGTAGGCGTACCACTGCTAGCAGCTGGGGTCTTTACCAAAGCAACTGTGACGCCCGGCTTTGTAGGAACGTCTCCAGGAGCCTCAGTGTCCTTTTTGGGGGGCCGCCGGATAGGGGGAGGAACAGCACTGCCTGCCTTGGCACCACCCTTGTCTGCTTTGGGTGCTGCCGTTTTATCTGCACCTGCAGAGGCCGGCCTAGGGTTGGTTTTTGGGTTGGTGTGGGTATTGTTCTTGTGTGCTGCCTTTGTGTCTGTCTTCCTTGGGCTGCTGGTCTTTGGTGCAGATGTCTTGTGTGCTGCATTGGAGTTTGAATTATTGCGGTTGCTCAGGGTGGCCTTCCTGGGGCTGGTCTGGGCTGGGGTCTTGGTATTCTTATGGCCTGATGATGGCCTAGAGCTAGCCCGTGGAGTGGTGGGCCGGGATGTCCGACTGGATGCTGGTCGGTCAGCCTTACTCGGAGACCTTGGGGTCTTCCCTGCTGAAGGTGGCCGGGATGAACTCCTCTCTCGGTCAGTCTTTTGGCTCTCTGGTGTAGCCGGGAAGAGAGGATCCAAGTCTTTTGGAGTCTTGCACCGTCGAGGTGACTTCTGCACATAGTACTGGTGGCCATTTTTAAAGCCAATGTGACCAAATTCGTCTGAGGCTGTGAGCAGCTCCTTGGCTGGGCAGCTGGCAGGGCGGTCTGCCTTGAAGGTGTCCTTGTAGGTGGTATGGAAGTCGATACTGTGAGGTGCCTCGTCACTGTTACGGCGCTGCTGGGGGCATAGTTTTGCAGGTGGTACACGTTCACCTTCAGAAAGATAAATTTAGCAGATTAGGTGTTTGCTTGTTTAGTTTTACGTCCGGGGGCCATTGAGGAACTCAGAGAGATTAGGTGTAGCATCGTTTATGACTGCTGGTAGATGAGATTTATGAGTAGACACTAAAACTTGCCCCTGGGCCAAAGGCTATCAATTTTAAAATTCAGGCTGATTTAGGCTCATATACTTCAGGTTTGAATGGACAGATTTGTTTATAAATCTTTTCTTTTCTAAGTTTGTGACATGCTGTAATACTTACCAGTGTAGTTGGACTGGTACACAGACTCAGCCTGGAACTTCTCTGTAGGGGGCTCATACACCTGGTTCTGTTTGAAGGACTTGGCAGGAGCCTTGCCAGAGAAGGGCACAAATTGTTCACGGTAGTGTGTCACTTTGGGCACACCTGAGTTGCGTGTACCATGCAGTAAGTCTTTGTCCTGCGGCACCGGCTTGACTAGGTGTGCACGTTGATACCCAGCGGGACGCACAAAGTCACTCTGAAAAGTGAAAATAAGAAATTCATATTTCAGTTTTATCTGTCATATAATAAATACTAGATGTACTTTAATCTAAAGGCAGTTAGGTAGCTGATGGGAACTTCACCTGATGGGAGAGAAAAACATTAAACAGAATGTCAATCATATTTCAAAAGAATGTTTCTACCACAGTACCATGTGTATAAACCATGGCTTATATGCAAATCTAAGGTTTATTGTGGCTTGTAGAATAAGGGTGAGCCTTATAGGTGTGGTGAAATTACATTAATGTAATTACCTTGCATATAAGGCGCACCTCACATAAAATGTGTACCCTGAGTTCATGCCAAACCAAATTTTGTTCATTATTATAGTACTGTTCAATAATCATTAGTTTAAAATCCTCACCTAGAAGGAAAAAAGGAAGGTGCGCCCTGGCTCAAGCAAGATTCTATCCTCATGCCAAATACAATAGTTCTCCCTTCAACTCAGGGTGCTTCTTTGGCGGGAGTTAAAGAAAGCTGCTGAGCTCACCTTTTAGTATTTTTTTGAAAAGGTTTTATTGGGTCTAAAGTTAAATACCAGAATTCGGTCTGGCCGTTTTGCCATCTGGGCCCAGTAGTTAGGGAGTGATCATTGTTTAGCAACTGAGGAGGGAGCTGGGTTGGTGGGAGAAAACATTTTTTAACCCTGTAACCCCTCTTTTTTCATGTATAGATCTGCACGCAAAATCACCATCCCCTGAAGTTAAAAAATGATCGCTCCCTTACAGGTGTAAGAACACATGCCTACCTGGTAGCTGCTGGAATAGACATTCTCATTGGGTGTCGGCTCATAGGCCTTCTGCTTAGCCCACGCTGGCTTGTCCATGCGTCTGGCTGGCCACTCACAGTATGCCTCCCCTGTAGTTGTGGAGCTGGAAAACTGTGTCTTCTCAGGCTGCTGGTTAATGGGTGGTCTGAAGGGAGGCTCTCTCCGGTGGCCTGGGTGGGGTGTGTAGTCCGACTTCACTGTGGACGAACCCTCAAATCGTGCTGTAGGGGCCTGGTACTCCTGAGGTCTAATGGCTGAAAATTTAGGTTTTAATGATTGTATCATTTAATAAGGCCCTACACACATATATATTTCATGGCTTCACAGAAATGGCCATGATTTACTGTTTTGATCAGTAATGAATGAATGTAATCAGATATCAATAACCATTATACAGACATGCATTTTTATTTACAGACAGGGAAAAGAGAAACATGTGCTGACATTAGTTTCTTTCTTCGTCTTTTTGTCTTAAATCAGATGTTTCTCGAAGAAATTTGTGTGAATATGTACTAAACCTACCGTGGACTGGTTTGACCTGTTTCTTGCTGTAGTCCTTTTTATAAGAAGTGTCTGTCTCAAAGGCACCTGCTTCGATCTGGGTCTCAGGCTGGGGGCGGTGCAGAGTAGCTCGTTCAGGCCTCTCGTGCTGGCGAAAGTCGTTCTGAAATTGAGAAATCTTTACTGCAGGAAATAGTTTATGTATCTAGACAAAGCCAGATATCATCCACTATATATGCACACAATATGTACTTCTGCAACAAAAGCTAGTTAGACTATATGGTCATTGGTCAATCATGATTTTAATAAACTTCATTAGAGTAGATATCACACATATCATTTTGAAACTGAACACAGGTAGATGAGGCCTTATTCATTAGAAATTCAATGGTACACGTCCTGGTAAAATCAATTGGGAACTTGCCATAGGATGAAAGTTTTCATAAGTGAAGGTTAGCCCTCAAATTGACACCTTTTGCTCATAGCCTCTGAAATATTTTCAAGATACTCATACAGCAAAGACATTATAGCTATATGAGGGGAGACATTTTACTTATACTCTCTATGGGTACCACAGAGATACTACTCTAAAAGTACAAAATCATTCAATAATTCCAAAGTAAAAACTCATATAGATAGCCATTCTTCCCATTTCAACTCCATACAACTTGATAAATTAGTTCTGGGGTAAAACCTTTTATACCTTACATCTCCTACATGCAGAGGAGAGAGGATAGCTTAACTTTATTGGCGCAAATTCTGTGTAGTATTTGCTGAATTGAAGATGTGTTATATTTACAAAATCACTAAAACACCACTAAGGGAGTGGTCATTATTTATCAACAGGGGGGGGGGTGGTGGCGGAAATTTTTTACGCCCCCCCCTCGACGGCAGTCAAAATTTTTAGTGCCCCCCGCGGAGAGTTTTCGTGCCCCTCTTTGATCTATAGTAGCGCGCGGGCTTTTTTGCTAAAAAGAGGGTGAATTTTTTTAGCCCCCCCTCAAGAGGGGTCAAAATTTTTTTAGCCCCCCCCTCGGGAGGGGTCTGAAAATTTTACGCCCCCCCTCAAACCCACCCTCCCCCCCCTGTTGATAAATAATGACCACTCCCTAAATGGTGGACTTGCCACACAAGAGGCTGTAGAATTTTAAACACATGTTTAGTCTCTTTGAAATGTAAATTCCCAGTACAATGATATTTTCAGCCAATCATTTACGAAATGACATCATAGACTCAGAGGCCCCCTGGTGGCAAAGTTCAAAACTAATGAAAACTGGTCTTTTGCCTTAATCCATTTTTTCTACAATGATTAAGATGATTAGACAACACAATTTCATATCTTAGCTAATCACCATACCTATATATTATCCATTCCCTAGGTGTATGTGCCCAAAGAGACAGTTGATTAAGGCAACCCGACCGTATCACTCTCTGATACAAATGTGGTTGTGATCTAACATTTACAGGGGTGAAAGTTAGTGAGCACAGAAATCCCTGAAATGCTCAATAAGAACCCCGAAAACATGAATGTATAGGCCTTTGGAACTTGAAAATCCCTGAAATCAGGGAAATCCCTGAAATCAGGGAAATCCCTGAGCATTTCCATCAACCATAGGAATGCTTATGTATCTAGACATTGATGCTCGATTGTAAGGGGTGGGACTTTTCTTTTCTTTTTTTTTAACCATGTGAATATTCTCCATTATAGCTTCAGGTTGCTCCACTCACTATATATCTAAAGGGACTGTAATATCTCTATTGCATTGGCTCTCACTTTTTGACCATTCAATGAAAGTGTGTACGTATTAAATATTCTGACATTGTCTATATATATTTACCATGGCGATCTTGCAAGACCCTTTGACAGGAAACACTGTAAAATGTGGGACAGCATAAAGAAGTTGCTGAAAGTAGCCCTGTAAACCACACCCATTTATGGCGTGAAATTGCCAGCAGACTATGTGATGAGGACACCAAGACCTTTCAGAATGGGGTCTGCCATTTCTGTATCTATATCTGTTTGGCTTACAGACCCCTTGGGATGATATGCTTGTTTATCATAAAAGTGCCGTGATTATCGGGAGAGCATGGCACTCCTACAGGATACATAATTAGAAGTTCACAATGATCAATTGCAAGTTTCTCTGCATTGGAGGATAAACTGCCTTATAATGATTGATAGTTAAATATCCAGTCAGCAACAAATAGTTGTGTGTGTGTGTGTGTGTGTGTGTGTGTGTGTGTGTGTGTGTGTGTGTGTGCAAAATCCCGGGTTTGTCCAGGGCGAATGGATGATGTGCATAAATGTTGGACGCAGTCTTCTTATACCTATCACCTCTTCACAAGTCTTGCCATCACCCTATTTTAATATAGTCTATATAGATACTTTCATAACTTTAGACACCGATTCTTTCACACTGGGTCTCAAAATGCCTACAAATACCCTTCATTTCTTAGTATTATCAATGTCTAAAACAAAATGATGCCAATATACAGGAAATACACAGTTAAAGATTTGGTCATAAAAGAATGACATACGTGGAAAAGCACAGGGAGAAAAAAAAAACGTTTTGAGACCCAGTATGAAAGACTCAAGTGTCTAAAGTTCATAAACCTACTGAAGTAAAGGGAGAAATTGGACCAAATGATAGGTTTTTAACGTCATAATCAGAACATTTATATAACAATCTATACTATCACACCTTTCTGATACACAGGGAAAATCCACCTTGGTACGAAAAGATTAGTATGGAATTTGAAATCGAGGGCATCTGAATAAATAAATCACGGATTTGCTCTCCAATTAAATGGACAAACATCATCAAGACACTTATCGAATGGAGTATCAATGAGTATTATAGTATGTATAGGAACGGGACTATAGCTATTCTAAGGATATTACTCACTGGGGATGCAGCCAATCAGAGGCCTCCCTTTTGGCGGGAAATTCAAATGTGGGGTCACGTGACCTAGACCCCCCATGGTGTGGTACCATTCTCTCAGGTCAAGTTTCACGAGTTGGTCCAACGATTCGCCACTGAGAGCCGTGTAAAGATTGTCAGTGTCCATTTGACAAAGAGGGTAATCATGTCGATCGATAAATCCATCCAAAAAGTCGAACGTGAACTCTAACATTTTCAACTTGGCGTACTGGTACACCATGAATCCTATTTGAGTAGGAAGATTGTTCCTGACTGTTTTCGGTTGCAGTTCGACTTCAAAGAGATCTACGCTCAACTCTGTACCCTTTTTGAACCGCCACGAATTGGTCAATAATTCGAAGGTTCGACCTCTAGTGTATTTCACAGTGTTGTGTTTTTCTTTGTTGCAAATTGTTTTACCGTACGTGGTGTTTCCCATCAACTTGTAACAGTCTGACAGAATTTTCTCGTTTGTGTTTACATCACGTCTTCGCGCCGCAGTTACTTTGTCTGCGAAACCGATGAAGGGTCGTCTAGGAAAGTAGTCTATGAACATCTGCACTTCGGTGACTATTAAACCATGATTCAAATACCACTTAAGAAGAGGTGTTCCCAAGAGAATCTTTTTTCCGTGGTAACTACCTGTCAAGGATCTCTGAGGAGCGTTCATCAGATTTTTGTTGTTCGCAAAGTCTGTCATGTGAGTTCCTATCTCGGATTTCGAAATGGTCAAGTTCTTGAAAACAGGAGTCATTTCTTCGAAGTATTCAGGTGAGGAGGAGTAGTAATGTCCACCTGAATCAAACCGAACATTTTCCCGTCTTTCACAGAGGATATGATGTCACTCTCTGTCATGGGATTTCGAACCGCTTTTAAGTCTTCGACCTTCCAGTGTTGTTCGGACGCCATAACCTTGGCGTTTCATCTTTCTCCATTCACACTCCCATACGACGATCAACTTGTGACCTAGAGCTTTTAAGTAAGTGGTTACTCTAGCTGTTCTGTCACATTTCTCGTCCCTGTCTGAAGCACACGGATTTCTGCGCAGCGGTATGCACTCGTGAGTGTGGAATTGGAAAACGGTATTAGAGGGCGGGTGAAAACAGGAGTCATTTCTTCGAAGTATTCAGGTGAGGAGGAGTAGAAATGTCCACCTGAATCAAACCGAACATTTTCCCGTCTTTCACAGAGGATATGATGTCACTCTCTGTCATGGGATTTCGAACCGCTTTTAAGTCGTCGACCTTCCAGTGTTGTTCGGACGCCATAACCTTGGCGTTTCATCTTTCTCCATTCACACTCCCATACGACGATCAACTTGTGACCTAGAGCTTTTAAGTAAGTGGTTACTCTAGCTGTTCTGTCACATTTCTCGTCCCTGTCTGAAGCACACGGATTTCTGCGCAGCGGTATGCACTCGTGAGTGTGGAATTGGAAAACGGTATTAGAGGGCGGGTGAAAACCGTCTACGCGAATTTTTCGGCAACCTAGATATATTTCCCCTCTGTTGAAAGCGTGGCGAAGTCAACTCTTGCTGCGTTTCCTTTTCCTCTCCTCCTCCTCTGTTTCTACCAAGTGGTGGGTCTCCAAATAATCCGTATGACTGCAATCGTGTGTGTCTTCGTCAGCTGTAGTTGCACCAGCACGGACTTCTCCAGCATAAGGGTGATAATGATCAGCGTTAGCAGCAGCAGGAGCAGCAGGATAAGCAGCAGCAGCAAAGGGGGTATAAAACATCGGTGTCCAGTAAGATGTATGAGACCCACTGTCAACAGTAGCTCCGTCGTTATCAGCAGCAGTAGCAGCACCACCAGTAGCAGCAGCAGTAGTAGCAGCACCACCACCACCAGTAACACCACTACCCATTACACCACATGGGTTGTAAGCAGGAACAACTGCAGTAGCAGCATCTTGAGCAGCAGGAGAAGACAATAAACTCTTGTTGGTCCTTCTCGTCTTCCTCGAGAGCTGTAGCTTAGACGGTCTTCTACTCATGATGAGGGTTGCAAAGAGAGTGAGTGAATGAAATTTTTCTCCCTCCCTTATATACGCCTCTGGAGATAAGTCGCTTAGTGCAGTTCAAATAGATGAAAGGAGGCTTTGACGTCTCTTAAAAAAGAGGATTAATCCTGTAGTCACAACAGAAGAGACCCTCGCTCTGTAGGACTCCTATAAATCCAATTTCATTTGTCCTCCACAGGGTGAATAAACAATAGGAGAATCTGGATAAAAACTTCACTCCATTCTTAGATCATCAATGGGTAGGTGGAAAAAAAAAAAAAGTTCCAGCAGGATCAAAGTCAGCTTTTGATAACTTTTAGAAAAGAGCTCTAATCCTATGATCACAGAGATCCTCACTCGGTAGGGTATCTATAAATCTAATTTCACCTGCCCTCCACAGGTAAACCAAACCGTAGGAGGATCCAGATGAAAGTTCGTTGCAATTACCACACCCCTGTTAACAAGGGGAGAAGTAAAATTAAGGAAACTTATAAATCTCATAATACTTTAACAAGCAAGCCTGCCTCACACCTGTAAAGTGGATTAAGCTAATTATCAGTTTTAACTCCCTGTAATCCCACCAAAATACAGTTATCACAATACCCTTCCACCTGTTTTATGTCAACAGATCTAAAAGATAAGTCGCTACACAGAATGAAAGCAATCACCCCTAATTTCACCAAATACATTGTCACAGTGTCTTTCCTCCTGTTTGATGTTAACAAATTCAAAAGGCTCATACTGATAAGACGCTACACAGAAAGGAAAAGGTGGTGGTAAGTATCCAGCTGGAAATAGACTTAGATCACCCTATATAAAGCACCCCAATTTCTCTTGGAAGGATATATCACTGCTCATCACTATGACTACCGCGCCTAACGCCACTTCCTTTACCATCACCAGCACCACCTACCAGCTGGCTGCCTGCCTACCGACCTTCATCAAGTGATTTCTGAAGTTTTTGCAGATGATATGAGTCTTGAAAATACTCCCTCCCTATCTGACTCTGATGTATGTGAAGTGAGTGTACAGGATATCATGTGTGAAATGAAATTTACATATAGCGATCATTTGCTTCATGATATAGGAAGGCTGTTAGTTGGATCTTGGAAGAAATGGGAATCTACTTGTACATCGCCTATGATGGTCTGCAGGAGATGGTCATTATCAAGACGGTGCAGGATATGTGTATGGAGATGTTCTAAACTTGGTGGTCTAAAACTACGCCTCATGCCAGATGGGGAGAACTCCACCACGCCTACATGGGTGTTCATCGACAAGATCTGTTACTTCAGTCGCAGAGCTTTTTCAAGACGTACAAACTGGATTACAATAACCCCAACCAGTTTTTAATGGAGAGGTACTTTGTCACCATGTCTGAATCTCTATCCAGGGAGTGGAAAGATATGGCGACGTATTTAGGCTTGACGTCTGAAGAGCTAAATAGAATTGCTCAACAACCGTAACAAGATATGTCTCTCCAAGCCTTCAAAGTGTTGAAAATGTGGCAAGCTAAACCCAACAGTACACATCATCAGCTCATTCGAGTGCTGATGGATGACATGAGGAGGTTTGACGTGGCCAGATATATATTGCTTCACTTTGAAAACAAAGAAAAAGAGATGAGACATGGAGAGTATTTGTGGAAGGGCGTTTGTTTGTTTATTTAGTTTTACGTCCGGGGGCCATCGAGGAACTCAGACATTCAAGGGTTCTCAGACATTAAGTCCTTTCTTTTCTTTTGGACAGGTATTTATATGCTGCCTGCCCGACACAGCAGTGACCGAATCTATGAATGACCGAATCTATGAGATGAATGACCGAATCTATGAGGAGGGGTGAGGGGGAAAACCACTACCGGGGCTTCATTCCCCTACTCTTCTCGATCGATAGCAAGTGTTCTTTTATTTGCCTGGTCCCATAGGCAGGGCCAGACAAACCACGGCCTTTGATCACTCAGACGTGGTTCAATGAGGGGGAATCCCATGGCAAAAGACAAGCATGTGGGCCCAGGCCTGCGCATATGGACACCAGCTGCCCACATGCTCACCCCAAGCCACAAGAAACCCCAAGTTTGTCGCCTTTTACGAATTTGGTATGCCCACTGTCAGTATGGAAGGAGATTTCTCCTTGTGGACTCCCAATGAAGTTATTCTGCTCCTCCATGCCCTCACATGAAGGTCGTGTGGAGGGGCGTGGAGAATTATGTAAAGGAGGCGGAGGTGTGCACCATGGGAATCACAACTTAAGTCGCTACACAGGAACGTGGTGGAGACGGAGAGTATGCAGCTGGAAAGGGGGATTAAGCACATCTATATGAACCCCTTACGTCACGTCTCTGGTGTCTCATTTACCACCTTGCCTACCACTCGTACGTCCACACTCAACATAGCTACTACCACCATCGTCACTGCTCCCACCACGTTACCTACCTACCTAAGAGAATGGCCAAGTATGTACGTTTCGTCGATTTATCAAGGAGACTCAACACTTTCGACCCAATTATGTGGAATAAACCCATCCTTTCACAGAGAAACTCGCCACCCACGGATTCTTTTACATCGGAGGTAAGGACCTTGTTCAATGCTACCAATGTGGAGTTGCTATACACGCATGGTTAGAAAGTGACGACATCGCTGTGGAGCATTTCAAACATTCTCCTACCTGCCCATTGGCCTCGGAAGGTATGATCCTAAGTCCACAGAGCAAAATTTTGCTGACGGAAATGGTGAAGAAATTGAACTCTCTGGACGAGTTGCAGCTTTTTAGAATGAAGCGTGGAGGAGTTTTTCTTTTTGAACAAACAGCTTCTGTGTTTTCTAACGTTGTAACGTCGGAGGACACAGTAGATAAATGAGAAACAATATATATACACCAGACACCACCGTAGATTCACCAGGGACAACATATATAAACCGAACAAAGACCACCCACAATGAATCACGATTCATGTATAGATAAGACACCAAGATAGTTTGTATGTGAAAAAAATTAAATGAAATTATGACAAATAAAAAGTGGAATTTGTACTACTCCATGTGGGTTCTATTGTATTTCTATTTAATATACCTTATGTAAATTTTATTTTTAGTAAACCCGCCCCTACCCAAGGGGCGGGTTTCCAAAAAAAAAAAAGGCCCCCCCACCCCAAGGGCCCCCCTCCCCAAATATTTCCAAGCTATTTTTGGGGTTTTCTTTTTCTTGGCAAGCAGAGCTTGCCTTTTTTATTTATACTAGTGGCTTCGCCACTAGAGTTTGAAGCAGTAGTTTCAGGTGGTAGGGAAGGTTGCCTATGTATTGTCAGCAAAGTGCAGCCTGTATTGTCGGCAAAGTGTGGTCTGTATTGTCGGCAAATTGCAGTTTAACGACGTTGCTTAGTGACGTGACATTTCCTAGTAAAATGACGTTGCTTAGTGACGTGATGTTGCGTCATAAACAGATAACATCAGCACTCTCCAAGCAGATACTCTCGGAGGTTTCAGTGAATAGGCCCTATCTCTGGAACTATCCATCACATCTTAACATATGACCTATCAAATTAAAGATCTTGGGAAGTACAATTCAAGTCCTCGATTCTAGAGCAGATTCATGTATGAATAAATCCAGGGGGGGTGCCGATCTCTTTGAGTCGAGATCCAAGATGGCAGCCATTCCAGCATGACTGACGATTTTTGAGGCTATAAAATATTTTACCAAAGTATAAATAAAAGACAAGGTAAATATGAACTTTTTGGAATGATTCAGGTAGGGAATATACTACACAGTTCTTAAAATGTTTTTGTTTAAAGATTCTTTCCACAGGTCGAGTTAGCTAGCACTTTCCTCACTGCTTCACAGCCTGAAAATTTTGCTTCATCTGGTACCCCAAGGGTACTCTAGGCTGAAGCAGTCACAAAGTGCCCATTTCTAACCAGCGATCAAATAAGGCATTTTTATATATAGTGTAATAAAAAATATCTCACTATAGTCACACCCTCATCTACATAATAAACCACACCTCTTTATGCTAATAAGGTCACATAACTACTTGCTTGCATACAGCTGACGGTATGACGTGTGGACAGCCAACCAATCAGAAGTCTCCATTTTGGCAAAAATTTTTTAAAAAAATAGAGTCACGTCACCAAATCTTTTAAATTTCCCACCAAAATGACGACCTCTGATTGGTCCATTCAAATTAGGGTCATGTGACCTTATTTGCATAATAGTGGTCACATGACCTAAACAGCCAGCCAATCAGAGGCCGCCATTTTGGCGGCACACCACAGGGGTTTGGGTCATGTGACCATTTTGAATTTCCCGCCAAAAGGGAGGGTTCTGATTGGTCCATTTTGGCACCACACCACGGGGGTCTAGGTCACGTGACCCCACATTTGAATTTCCCGCCAAAAGGGAGGACTCTGATTGGCTGCATCCCCAGTGAGTAATATCCTATTACCTATAGTCCTGTTCCGATACATACTATACTACTTCAATGCTATGTGTTAAATGGACTTAGACACTGTGACTCACTTTCATAACCGAGGTAGACTCGGTTTTGTTCGCCCCTGAGCCGAAGTTCTCGATGCACTCCTTATGTTTGATGGGTGTTGCGCGGCACCATGCCCAGTCGTCCTTGCCGTGTTCCTTGAAGGTCACACCGTACATAGTCTCCTGGTCCACCCTGGCACTGGAGCGGGCATAGTTACTCTCTGGTTTGTATGAGTCAGATCTCTTACCGTTCTGTATTGGGAAACAAACAAAAAAAAAAAAACAGGTTACAAACACGCAACTCAACTTCCCCCTTACTTTGTTATTTTCATTCAATAATGCGTTGAATCAGGCCACTGGCACGTCAGTGGATGCCCTGCTTGAATGGGGGTCCTTGATGGGGGTTCCCCATGTCATATGTCGACTTTAAGAAATACTCATGTCACATGTCATCCAAATCCTCATGTCCCATCTCACCTCTAAGATCTTATTATGTCCCAGTGGAATTTGAGAAGGTCAATTTCCCTGTTATCATTTGCAAACATTGTCTTTAAACATTTGAATGAAATATGATGGTATTCGTTATACATGTAGATTGCTCAATTATCATACCAGAGCCCTTACCTAGTGTGCAGTTATATGGCACTAATGCAATGTATACACGATTGTGGTGCTGGTTGGGGGTGGGGGCAATAAGACTGCTATGTTGGATCATGAGTACATAATATCTAACTATAAGAATGATCCATGTGTGTAACACGGTGTGTGTAAAGTAGGAATGTCATTCATATCCACAATATTGAAGTATCGCCATCATTGAAATAGTGAATATCGTATCGACATTACTCTTATACATGATAACATGACATTAAGGAAAAAGAAATACAAGGTGCCGTGCTATATTGTGCATAGTGCATGGTAATGTGTCTGGAATCCATAAAAAAATGAGTCAAGTAAATGTGGGTCAACACGGTAAATTGTACGCCCCCGCACCCCCTTGTAGGAGTACCTTTCAACGTGTTGATCCGCATATAAACCCCTTTGAGGGTCCAGCCCGTATATGTATATGTATTGAAATTTGAAAGTCCCAACAAAAGTCCCATAGTCCCATCCATCCATCCATCCAAGACAGTCATTGTTGATCCTACAATTAACATCACAGACAGTGTTGCCAAGGTGATGTGACCTTGTTACAATTACTTGTTACATTTCCTTCCTTTTCCATGGGAAAATGAAGTGCTAGCCCATCCTCTTAAAGGGGCCACAGCTATCTCATTGCTCAAACAGGACCAAAGGTGGTGCCACCTTGTGGGTATTGAGTGGCAATAACAGCTCCACAGAGGTTTTTTCATGCCACAAATATTTTTACGAATTTGTTTATGTATCTTACCTTTTTGCGAAGGAAACGAAACGAAAGGCATTTGTGGTACTTTATCCAAAGAAGCTATTTTGACCCTTGATGACATTGTCCCCTTCTCCTGGGGCCTGTTGCAATTTTTTTTTGATGTCACACAAAGCCATGGATCTGGAGAATTGGGCCAAAATGAAAAAAAAAATCACAGCACCCCCCCCCAATGAAAAAAAAATATTTGAAAACAGTGACAAAAAATAACTATGGTCATACTTCCCCCCAAAAACATTTCATGGACATAGATTGGGAATTAACTGAGATATGAATTACTTTTTGTTTCATAAAGCCCCTTCTATAGACGAGTTCAAGTAGAAAAATTGAGATCTGGAGATAATAGAAAAATGGACAATGGTTTTACTTGACTCGTCAAAAACCTTTTTGCCTGATTCCCCAGAGATCTGTTGACACCTATATAGGCTTATTTGGTATCAAAATCAAGCTTACGGTCCCAGCCAGCAATACAAGGTATTAGAGTTAACCTCCATTCTAACAATTGCATCAAAGCAGGAAATGATTAACCTATGCATTGTGGATTTTTCTCTGGTACTTTTGTAAGTCTTGATTTTAAAGACCCCTAAAGTGCATAGGGAGGTATATATGTGCATTATCATATAGCAATGTAATTGCATAACTACATAAATATCTAATTGATAAAGAGGGAAGGGGGTCAATATTGTGATTTAATTAAACTAAAACACACTGTAATGCTGTGATTTTCCTTGGAATCCTAAGTTTATGTAATCTCATTTTCCACAAATCCTGATGTTTCGATGGTGTACCTTAGCACTTCTGCTTAAAGTTGGCACCTATATGCACCTATATACCCCACCCCCAACAATGCACATGCAGTTTCTAGACAGTTTTGTTTCAAATAAAGCAAGCATATATATATATATATATATATATATATATATATATATATATATATATATATATATATATATATATATACTGTTTTATAAATGTGGAATAGCGAGACCAAAAATCATGATAGTCAGAATCGACAAAAATGGGATGCCAATGACATCCCTAGTGTAAAGGGCACTACTTGTACATTAGGGTTGAACAAGTGATCAAGCGATTGATATCGCAAGTAACTCGAAAAAGCTTTGGTCTGGCCATTTTGACACTATAGTAACAGCAATGCGAAAGACTAACAGGTTTAATATCCACCATTTCTTGCATACAAGGAATACAAAGAGGTACATACCAACTATTATATAGAGCTGTAGTAGCTAATATTAAGAAATATCCTAAACAAAGAAGAAACATACTCCATACATATTGCGCGTCCGCCATTTTGGATTTTGCCGTCAATCGGCGGGCTATGTCGTCCTACCGCAGCAAATGTTCTCAAATAATTTCAAATCATATTTATTATGCCTGTTTTTGCATGGATTCATCTTCTTCTCCCTACACTCTAATATATTATCAAATTTAGTTCAACAACCGCCATGTTTGTATCGAAGTGAGACACAATCAGTTGAGCCGCTTGGACGATTTTTGGCAAAAACATGAATCATATAACCAAGGATTATCGCACCAGATTGAATTAATTGTTATATTTTTAATGCGTATACAGAGAGAAAGAACCATAGAAACAAGATTAACATGCAATATATCATTTTCCATTACATTCTTATCACGTACGTGACACCGGACCCGTCACCCAAAATGTCACCCCCATAAAAAGCATTGAGTGCACCAAGCGTCTAAGTTGGATTTCAGGTGACCTATTTTTTTTCAAACCTAAATTTTACAAAGATTAGAATCTTATAAGACATAAATATAACACCTCCATGATCCTGAATATGTACTCTATCACATGACAGGTTTCATTTCATCTCATATTTAATGGTTTTCATGTAATTTGAGCTCAAACTCAACAACCTCTTCTCAAAAAGTGCTAACTTCCGGTCTTAAAAGTTTCGCCAGCTCTACCTGTTTCTTAAAACTCAGCGTTTCGAGTTAATAATAGCTTAACAAGTTGCAGCCCTCTAAGTTTACCTAGCAATATTAGTATACACATTATAGTGATATCCCAGGTTACGGCAGACATAATGAGAGGGTGATGCAGAGGAAACACAATTGGCATTACTGCTAGGCTGGGGCCGGAGGATCTGGGGTGGTGCCAGGTCGGTACCACATGGCTGCCCTACCAGCCCTGTAGCCTATATAATAGCCTGTATGTAGTATCAGCAACTGTGGGTCAGCTATAGCCTGCCACACAGGGTCATGTATACGCCATTTTGTGGTATAGATGGTCCTTACTACACATGGGGGAAATCCCTGTAAATACTAAGACAAAATATAAAATGTACCATAAATCAATGTGTAAAACTGACACTTGATGACACCTATACGATGTGATGTACTACGTGAGATTCTTTCATGGGGTGTGAATTGTGATATTCCTAGATTAACTCAATCGAGATCAGTCATGAAGTTATCAACTCCACCAAACGTTACCACGGCACACCATTATCAGCGTCATTTCATTAGCTTTCTGATTGTCAGATATCAGTATTTTAAGTAAGTGTACAACACCATTGTGTACTACTTCCGAGAGAGAGAGAGAAAGAGTGAGATTTAGATGGGATTAAGATAATGTCGGGCTAGATGAACACACCATAGCTGTGTGAGAGACCTATGGCTAGACCTGGTGCAGCACACGTCTGACTACATGTACATCAATATCACACTGAATATTGATTTTATCATCCTCCGTGTGTACGGGCTGATTATATAGGAGGTTATTGGACCGTTATCAAAACATTCTGCCCATATTACAGTAACCTTGCCTGGTCATACCGATTCACTCATACTATAGGCTATGTATTTGTGGTACATCTGGTACATGTACCGTCCATATGGTTTAGCTTGATTATAAACTTAGAAAAGTATAACACAGGCTTCGACACAGTGCCTTGACTTTATATGCCCTTATAACACGACTTCTGTGATTTTGGGTGCTTTTTCTGGATATTCCCATGCACATACCTATTGATATTGCTCACCATGATGCATGCAGCATGACTTTTGTAAGGAGGCATGTTATCCATGTAAGGAGGCATGTTATCCATGGATAACATGCCTCCTTACATGTCCTTACATGTCATATGTTACATGTTAAAACCTACGAAATTTTTCATTGCCAGGGTAGGGGTCGAACCTTGTCTCAGATCCCAAATCCAACTCCCTATACAGTGCGCCACAGGGACTGACGAGAAGTGGTTGGCTAGAACCAGATCTCTATGATATAAATCCACCCAGCAGTAGTGTAGTGTGAACGCGTCCAGCACCTTGACCCATAACCAGGCCAGTCGCGCACAGTAGCAAACCAACGTCTGCCAGGCTCCGAAGTGTGGTCTAGTGGGTAGTGCATTGCGCTCAGCTGCTACAGGTAGGCGGGATGAGTCCCGGTCCGGGCGTATATTATTTTTTCGCTGTAGCTGTCCGTGACGACTGCAGGACGGGTTCAGTTAGAATTACACCACAGTGGTCAGAGCTGCCTGTCCCATAACTACATACCATATTTCCCCGTTTATAAGCCCAGGCTTGTATTAGTACTGCCTACTATATAAACCTCCTTACTAAGTGGCAAATTGACCAGGCCTTAAAGGGCATCTTGCAGGTTAAAATCTCAATTAGATTATGTCAGAATCGTATTTTTCATAATTAATTTACTCCAATACAATTGTTTTCGAGTCCATACTCATATCCTTTATATATGAAATCATACATAATATAGACAGAATTTTGCTCTGGCTGTAGAACAGGCAGATTTGTAGACTAGTGGTGCTGATGTCACATCAGGCCCTAACCCCAGCTGGGGCACTATAATATTCCCACCCATTTGCCACTATACAGCTGATCCATCTGCTATGAAGATACTTTCTAAATATTGCCCTGTACATATACTTTGCAATCTTTTGTTCTGTGAGGTAACAAATAAAAAAATATGTATCATCACTTGATATTATTTACCTGAAATATAATCAAAGATTCTATACAACCAGCTTCATGTCTGAAAGGGTTATCCAGCCACTGCCCTAGAAAATAAGAAGATAATGGGGTGCTTGGGATATCAACACCTTATCAGGCTGTGGTGTTAATGGATACCACACACCCCTTTACCGGGCTATGGCCTATCTGTGGTCGCTGGACATAGGTTAGTTCCTGTGATGTTTATTGTCTCTCCTCCAATGCAACAATACCACCCCATATTATTCCAAATGTCATGAAGACAAACAGTCGTTTATGTTTCTCCAAAGTGAGTTTTAACCCAGAAGATGCCCTTTAACACTAGGATATACGGTACTGCTGGACGCGTTCAAACCAAACCAAACCAACGACTGCCGGGTGCCGAGGTGTATGTACCGATCGTGTACACACACTATGCCTGGCTTCGAGTCCCGGGGAAGGGGAACAATTTTTGTTTTCAACTTGAATTTATTGATATTCTATTGATTATCTATTGATACCATGTAATAAAATAAGTAGTTAATGGATATGTCATGACTTGTGACTGATATCCAACAATAACATGCAACGAGGGGGGCGAATTACATGACATAGACTCGTTGCATGTTATTGTTGGATAACAGTCACGTGTCATGACATATCCATTAGTTACTTGTTCAATAACGTTTCACGAAGTACACGAACACTGCGCGTTTCAGTGTTTTCATGTACCTGAAGAAAACCGCCATTTCTTTAGCCTACTTGGCCTATACTACTACGGTAGCACGCTGCCCCGTGTGATGGTGCGTGTATCCAACAGGTGGTTGACAACTTAGGTATGGACACTGCACCGATGGGAGTGTCCCATCTCACTACACGTCATTAATGTGTCCTACATGTAGTGGTGCGTCCCACACAATGTGCTGGTGTAGATAGGGTGGGACTGCCAACTGTTTCACTGTTATGCTAAATATGTCATCAGTGGCTTGTGTCCAAATCACACAAAGTACCTCCCCCCCATATGGGTCGCGGCTTACAGTCCATTTTAGGGGCTTGTTGCGGTTTGTAGAATCTTCCTGGAGTCAGGGTGTGGGTCAAATTACATGCCATAGACAAGGGTAAGAAATGGCAAGTGCATTTTTAATACTGGGAAATCAGTAACTCAGTTTGCGGCCTATTATGCAGGTGCATATTATACGCAGCAGTCACTCCTGTGTGATATGTATGTGTGGCAGACCCAGATCAACAGACGTTGTGGGCAGCACACTGTTCTACAGCACTAATACACTTTTACACCCTGTTTTTTGTCCCCCCCCCCTCCCCCTGCAGACTGTGTCATACTATGACCTCGTTGATTAGTCAGTGCTAGACCCAGAATTTACATAAGAAGGGACGCCCTGTCCTTGGGATAAAAAATGGGGGCGCATCCCCTATCTTAGGCTTTGAAGCCTGAAAGAGGCAAAGTAACTCATAAAACTTGGGGGAAGGGGGTGGAGTGGACGGGTGCCCCTGTCTAAATACACTACTGCTTTAATAGGACATCTATGACAACTATGTAGGTCTGTCAAAAACTGCTTCTGCACCAACTGTACATGCACCAGTCTGCCCACAGCTGCTGCTGCTGCACCGACTGTACATGCACCAGTCTGCCCACAGCTGCTGCTGCTGCTGCACCGACTGTACATGCACCAGTCTGCCCACAGCTGCTGCTGCGGCACCAACTGTACATGCACCATTCTGCCCACAGCTGCTGCTGCGGCACCGACTGTACATGCACCAGTCTGCCCACAGCTGCTGCTGCTGCACCGACTCTACATGCACCAGTCTGCCCACAGCTGCTGCTGCTGCACCGACTGTACATGCACCAGTCTGCCCACAGCTGCTGCTGCTGCACCGACTGTACATGCACCAGTCTTCCACCAGCTGTTGCTGCTGCACCAACTATGGGTGTGGACCGCTAAAATCGACATGGTGACATGGACTATTTTAGGCTTAGTGACATGGGACATGAAAAATTTCTTAAAATCGACATGGTGACATGACCATTTCTTAAAATTGACATGGGGACATGGCCATTTTTTTAAAATCGACATGTGACATGGAGGACCCCCCCCCCATCCACACACCCCCAACTGTACATGTACCAGTCTGCCACCAGCTGCTGCTGCACCAACTGTACATGCACCAGTCTGCCCAAAGCTCCTGCTGCACCAACTGTACGTGCAACTGCCTTACAATGGCTGCTGCCTGTGGCATGTCCTTCCCCAGAGCCCTGCTGTGGCTGGTGAGGAGGCGGCAGGCATGGCGGACATGTTGAATCCACACTGAGGGTGAAGGGAGGGTACAGATGTGGCTTCCAGGGCAGGTCTAATCCTCTTTAAGAGTTGTTCTGGCTGTCCAAATACGGTCTGAGCTGACAGCGGAGGGACAGACCACTGGCCGCATTAAGGATCGATGATGATCGGGTAGAAGAGGCCGATACTCTGATGTAAACACGGCATATACATTAGGACATGCATTGAAGAGGGGTGCTGCTTGGTCCAGGGGTACTGCAGTGGTGCAGGCAGGCCCTCTTTCGATACTACAGTGGAACTGAAGATGTAAACACCTACCGGGAATATTGTCCCCACATTGGGTGCCCAAG
The DNA here is from genome assembly GCA_949317995.1 of Acholoe squamosa. Lineage (NCBI taxonomy): Eukaryota > Metazoa > Annelida > Polychaeta > Phyllodocida > Polynoidae > Acholoe > Acholoe squamosa. The sequence continues at coordinate 36,634,546 of OX439043.1, read as the reverse complement.
TTACATTAAAGAAATGCCTCTTCTGCTTCCTTTCAGTATGCATGTTGGGTCCTTTGCTTTACAGACACTGATATCTCGTAGGACTGTCCTCACGCCACCTGGAGAGGCTGCCAGCGCAGAAGCAGCAGCAGCAGGGCAGGGAGGCTACTGCCTGCCATTGCTGCTGTCCTGCCGCTGCTGCTGCTGATGATATTACTACTGCTGCTGCTAGCAGGCAGAACTCCCTGCTGAAGCAGGGCTCTCCAGCCAGAGTGTTTTGATCTAGACTACCGACCGACTATTGAAAAGGGTAATGGGTTGGGTTGTATATCTCATGTTCTACTGCATATCTCGATGGGAGCCAATACATTTCCAGGAAAAGCACAGATATGTCTAATGCCATGCAATAGGTTCCTTTCTCTGTCAAAGTCCATCGTCCTGCAGGTCGCATTGGTGTGTAGGGGGTCATCAAGGACCTACCTGGGTGCGGCGTTGGTGGAGACTACTATGGCGTGGTGAAGGTGGGTGAGGGTGGTAAAAGCCCCTGTCCAACTCCTCCAGCTCATGCTCTGAGGACCCAGCCTCGCTACTGGCCATAATGTCTGCTCCTTCTAACTCCACAGAGCAGGTCCACCACTGTTCACGACCGGCTCTCCTCCTCCGACTGTGCCCTCGGCAGTGTGACGGCCCTGTATGACGACTGCCTGGACGACTGTGGCTTCTGTAGACTATAATTATGGCACTAGGTCTAGGTAGGTGTAGTGCGTCTATGGACGTGGGTGGACGCTCTGTTGGAGGACGGCCTCAGCCACCCATTATTAGCTGCTCTCTGACCAGCTCTGGTAGGGAGTCTGGGGCAGCCTTTCAGCCTCTCACGCTAATTGCCGCACCCAGCCCAGTTCCTCTCACCGCCCGCCGCCTGCCAAGTGTGTGGACTCTCAGTACCGGGCTCTCCTCTACCCCCATTCAGCAGTCACATGACCTAGAACTGCTCCCTCTAGTCTAGCCCCTTTATGAGCTACTCACTACACAGTGGCGGCTAAGAATGCCAAATGACCGTTACCTACTATTAGTTGCAGGAATCGCTCTTTACTACTTATGGCAGGGATGTTCTTTCCCCAGGGTGTGGTGCTGGGATTGTTAAGGGCGCTCGGTGTTGTGTTGATTTATTCTATTTTACAGTTGCCAACCTGTGCTAAAGATGTATGCCAATTGATTTACTCCCTTTGGTCTGAGTGCGAGTTACTCATGCAGGTGCTCTCGAGGCCAGTGCACCTGAGCACTGAATGGTGAAGCAACCCTAGAACTGTCGCCAATGTATATCTTAAAGGGTACCCTTTACATTTACTATACTGCATTCCCTAGTCCATGCAACAAAATATCGAAACATTCTATAAACTCTGAACCAAAGTGTGAATACTGTGCTGGTGTTGGTTTATTGCAGCAGATAACTACTAACATTAAATGCTATCAATTGTTAAAGGACAGGCAATATGCAATTTTTTGATCGGTCGAGGCTACTAATCCCATCTTGGCGTTGTCATGACAACCATAAAGAAAAGCTTTTAGAAGCAAAGGTCACTGTAATACAAGCTGTAAGACTAAAATACAGAGAAGCTTTCGCCTCTAGGAATTAGAATGTTTCCCTGCATGGCTACAATATCAGATTACACGAGACACTTCATGTACTTGTAATTACGGTGGGCAAATGGAGGTCATCCATTCAGAATCTGTTCAAAAGTGTTCTTCTGGATTAGGCTTTGGGCCCACGGTCAACTTTCAACCTAGCAGGAGTTCATTAATGATAATGTAGATTTTTGTATATAATGCACCACTCCGGTATGTTAGCTAGGCGTATTACTGCTGGGGGCGGGAAGGGGTTGTGTTTTTGTGTTTGCCCCCGGCATTAGAAGTTGGAACCATATCACCCACCCTCTTATCCAACAAGGACATGGTGTCCCACAGCCATTCTGGCAGAGAGCTGGCTGCACAGTTCTACCCTTGCCAAGTGACTATTCACATCCATCCCTGACTAGGCTAGAAGCAGATCAAACAGTAGACCCTTGTGGACAGGATGGCATGAGGCCAGGGGTTCTGGCAACCTATTCACTGTCTGCTGTTAGATACATATTGGTTTCTATTGGTTTAATGTTTATGTTTGAGCGCTTATAGCAAATCAACTGTCAGTGAAAGTGTCAGTAAATGACCACAGAGGTAAGGCTGTGTCCGGAATACCCCACGTTTTCATCTTCAAATTTCAATTATTATCATGGGAACAGGTTGTCATCACTGGCTTTGTACATGAGTTGGTCGTTCCGCTGTAAGTGGCGAATACTAACAGAGGGAAGGCTAGGTTTAGTAAATGGGTTGAAGCTGGTATAAAATCTGATAGAGCCTTTTCTGATATGTATTTCACAAAATTGTATACTTCTCCCTATGTATAATAGGGTGCAATTTATTCTGGTAATAGCTGGCCCATTATATGCACAATGCAGGACATCATTTTGGCCCTTTGGTTAATTGGTAATAGTCTCAGCCTCCAGGTGGCAGCACTGACTGGCCTGCTCCCCTGCCACACAAATCAAAGTAACCACCAATAGGTAATACAACTTTGCTGTATGGCTTCAGATGGCGCCACCATGCTGGTGCAATCTACTGGATATAATGCTGGAAGCATTTTATTTTCACACAGATATATGCTTAAATTTAGCATGGTTAGAACTTATGAAATAGATTGAGATTTCACCAAAACACTGTAACAATGTAGAAAGTGCAAGATCCATATATTTGAGATCTTGTTGCAGCTTTAATACTGAGAGTGGTATGTGTCAGTAAATGGTCACAGAGGTACCAGTAAGTCATCTGGGTATGTCAGTTGGGTATGGGCTCAACCTCTGAAAATGTTTGGGTGTTAGCAAAGTACCCATTCCCCCAATGCATTATGCTAAAAGCACCCATCTTGTCTTCATTTCAACCGATTCCCCTCACTCAAAACCCATTAAAACCTCTCTGGAATGGGTGGTCATAGAAATACAATTAAAAACACTGCATCATGACTTCAGCCAATCAGCAGCCAGCTTAGATTCATGCCCTCTGAAATGAGATTTCAGAGATCCTCTGATCTCTGAAAGGTGGTTTGTCTACAAAAAGCTAGAAGGCAGCACAAGGCATGCTTAATTCCACCTGCTGAAGCCAGAAGCTGAACTATGCTCAGCCTTAGGCTCTCTAGAAAAAGAAAGGACATGTTGTAAGGGGATCTATGATTAATGTAATTCTCTCTATCCATAGTATGACCACAATTTGGAAGAAGCCTGAGATGTCGGATTTTTAGAAAAGTTTGAACATCTGAAAATAGACGGACCTCTGAAGGTCTGAAATCTCTGAAGTCTATATCATTAAATGGCTATGGTGGTATTTTTCAGTAAATGGTAAGAGATAAGCTCAAGCCATTAAATGCCTATGTGGATGGGTAGGTGTTAGTAAATGGCTTGAGGCGATGCTTAATCAGTTAAAGAATACAGAGGTTAGTATGTGTCATTACATGAGTGAACATATTGCCCTGTAGAAGCCGAGATGTGGTATATCCCTGACAGCAGAACTAGACAATAATCACACCAACATGGGGTGCACCAAATCAATATTAAGATTATTTGAGACTTACCTGTAAGTTGAGGTATAATCAGGATTATACCGAGGGAACCTGGCGGTTCAGGGAATACACGAGAGGAGGATTCGCGCATGCGCAGTCAGTCCTTAAGAGCCTGTGAAGGGGGGTCAACTAACTAATACCTAACCTTACTAGGGGTAAATTCCAATAAAACCCCCCTTATTAATTAATCTGAGACATCATGATTAACCGAGGGAGGGAGCGGTAGGGCGTGTATTCCCTGAACCGCCAGGTTCCCTCGGTATAATCCTGATTATACCTCAACTTACAGGTAAGTCTCAAATAATCTTAATATTATCCCTCGGGAACCTTCAGCGTTTCCGAGAATCCACGAGAGTTTCAGAGCAATTGACTACCCTGAACAGAAAACACAACAACGTATTTACATTCAACTTGTATTGTCTGTGACCATATTAAAGTGGTAATGTGGAAGAAAATATATATCCACCTATGATAACAACTTGTCTATAATAAGTCTAACTTGACTTATACACCCAATATGTCATCTTAAGATGCCAATAACCATAACAGTTCTAAACTTACAAAGTTCAAATACTCGCAAGAGTAACTTTCCAGCCTTACAAAAGGTAACTTCATTTTACGCCAGAATGGCGTTACCCTCGACAATGTCTTCTATTGGTTTGTGATAAAACCGTGCAAATGAAACTGACTGGCGCCACCCAGCCCGTTTCATTAGCAGGTTTAAGTTGCCCCCCACCCTGAGGAGCCCCGACGCTGAGGCTCCTCGGGTTGAGTGCAGCTTGTACTGTTGCACGTCTATGCCTGATAATGCAAGTACGCCTAACACCCATCTTGATAGAGTGTCCCGACTTATCGGTAGATGTGGTTTTATATAACTAATAAGCAACTGCGATTCTTCAGATCGAATTGTCCTTGTTCTTTCCAGGTACTGTTCCAGGCACCGTACCACACACACCCTAGGGTTTTCGTCAAACTTCCGAAGTACCAGTGTGTTCAGCGGATCACCTTGCCGGTTGCTCTTCAGTAGTTTCGTCATGCGGAACACTGCTTTGTCCTTAACAGACATGTTTTTGATTGACAGATTTACTATGGTCTGTCCCCTCTGGGATGTCACGAGAAGTAGTAATACGCTCAACTTCATCGAGAGTTTCTTAAGTGAGACTGTTTCATTGTCCCACTGCTGAATGACATCAAGTACCTTACGGACATCCCAAAAGGTGTGGTAGCGGGGACCCGGCGGATTCATTTCATACGCTCCTTTGATCAATAGTTTGACTACCTGATGTTGTCCCACTGGTTTTCCATTGACATAATTGCAAACCGCAGAGAGAGCACATCTGGCTGCGTTCAGGGCCTGGTAACTTTTCCCCTCTCTTTGCAGTTTTGAAAGGAACTGACACACTTGCTGAATAGTAGGCTGGAGCACAGGAATGCCCCTTTCCACGCAGAAAACGCACCAGTCTTTAAGATAAGTCGTATATGACTTCCTAGTGGCAGGTCTCCTGGCATTAACTGCCAGCTGAATAGTATGACTGTCAAATCCCCTTTTCACCAATTTCTTCTTCAGAAGGAACGATAGACCACCAACGGGGTAGTTTGTAGCCTTAGCTTGTTCGCGGGCTCTCCTGGATGACACAAGTTTCCTCTGTCTCTCCTGAAGCGAAGTCTTCTCCAATTGGTGCGTTGGAGCCCGCCGTACCACGGTTGACCCGGCCAATCGGGGGTGACCAGAATCGCTTGTACCCTCTCCAGCCTGATCCTTTGAATTACGGGTCCCAACAGACTGAAAGGAGGAAAAATATACATGTATTTTCCCTTCCATGAGATGGACAAAGCATCTTTGTCCCAGGCGCCAGGTTGTGGCCCCCAAGACACAAAACATGGCAATTTAGCGTTAGCACGAGAGGCAAACAAATCCACTTCTGGTGTGCCAAAAATTTTGCAAACCTTCTTGAAAATTTTTGGACTCAGTTCCCATTCCAGATCTGGTGAAAAGTGTCTTGACAGGTAGTCTGCCAACACATTTTCCTTTCCTGGTATGTGGTTGATGGTCAACCACATATCCCTCTCGGCACACCAGTCCCAGATTTGCTTTGCCAACTCGTTGCATTCAACCGATTTGATTCCACCCATTTTTCGGACATAAGCCAAAGCAGTAGTGTTATCAGTACGAATTTTGACATTGACCCCATGTTCTGGTACCAATGCTTGTAATCCTAATTGGATTGCCATCAACTCATGGATGTTACTATGAAGGTTCACTTCCTCCTCCTTCCAAATACCCTTGGTGGTTGTCTCACCCCTGTGAGCCCCCCACCCAGTGCCTGAAGCGTCGGTGATGATTTCAAAATCAGCACCCTCGTTTCTGATCTTTTTGGAAGCAGTCGGAAGGTTTTCTAACCACCAGTTGATGTCATCCATACCATGTGAACCCACAATCATTTCTGCATCAAAATTCCCTTTATTTTGTTCCAGCGCTAGGTTCTTTTCTCTCTCAAGACCCTTGATATGTGCCGGCCCATACTGCACTCCTGCAGAATAGGCCGTCATCAGACCAACAATACCAGCAATATCCCTTATTGTGTAAGGCTTGGGACCATTAGCCAAGTTCCACACCGCCATGTTGAACTTGTCTATCTTGTCCTGTGTGGGTCTCACGGTCATAGTCTGTGAGCTCAACAGGAACCCCAAAAACACAATTTCTTGTGTAGGCGTAAATACTGATTTATCAGGATGCACCACAAACCCTAGAGAATCTAACTCTAGTCCAAGCCTGTCAGTAGTAACCCTACACTGTTCTGCTGTATCTCCCAAGATAAAGGAGTCATCAATGTATTGAAAACACTCATGACCTCCCTCTCTCAGGTTGGAGAAGACTGGATTTAGAATTTTTGTAAAAATTCTAGGGGCACAGGCCAAACCATTGGGCATGCCCTGGAACTCATACAAGATTCCTTTCCAGTAGAATCTCAGGAACTTCCTATCCTCTTTTGACACCAAAACAGAATAGTAAGCATCCTTGAGGTCAATGGATGCCATAAAGCATCCAGGCCTCATCATTTCAACAGCCGTGTTTAAACTTGTCATTTTAAAATGTGTGTACTCTACACTCTCATTCATTTTTGACAGATTCAAAATTAATCTGTACTCGCCATTGGGCTTGGGCCTTACAAACACGTTAGAAATGAATTGACCTTGAGCTGGTTCCACAGGAACTATGACACCTTTTATGAGCAACTTGCCAATCTCATTGTCAACATGCTCCTCTTTCTCTGATCCCAGATCATAAGGGAAAGGCACCATTTGTTGAGTTGGTTCCAACTCCTCAAAAGGTATCTTCACCCCTTTAACCATGTCCAGGACCCACGGGTCACTAGTTATCATGGACCAGCGGTCTATATATCTAGCAATGCTACCAGCGACAAAATTCTGAGCAGAATGATTGAACTGTAGGGGACTTACCTGCCCTGCTAAGGACCCTACTTCTGAAAACCCGAGGTTTGCTTCGCCTTCGCTGCACTACCCGCTGCTGCTGGCGCTGGTGCCCTGGGCCTCGGTCCATTCATCCTTTGTGCCACATTGTGACCAAACTGGGGAATCACGAATGGGAACCTCATACCAGCTAACGGGTTGAACCCCCTGGGCTGATGCTGATGCCTCTGCTGGGGAAACCCCCGCCGGCGCTGCTGTTGCTGGCCTTGTTTGAAGCTACTCTTAGCTTTCCCTGGCGCTGCATGTTGCTGTGCTGGTTTCTCAAGTTTTTCGGCCATCTTGTGTGCTGAGTCCACAGTTTTGATTGCCTCCTCGAGATTACCTCCGAATAAGAACTTCGGGTCATCTCCACCATCCTTGAGGAAATGCTCCCCATATTTAGCAACTACCATGGGCTTGAGTGCCTCCGTTCTACGAGCAGTGATGGCCTTGATCGTACTGACAATCAACTTCATACAGTCCCCAAAAGCCTCACTCAGTTCATCCAACTGACTGTCCTTATCACCTCGAGATATCCACAGGTCCATGATCGGCACAAATGCCAGCATGGCCTTTACCAGGTGCACTTGCAGCTTCTTCAATGCTTCCTCACGTTTAAGAAACTCAGAGTTCTTGCTTTTATTAATTAGAACCTTAAGCACTGGTTCTAACTCCGGCACAACCAATTGGCCAGCCTTCTCCGGCTGTGGGTACTTGCTGTGCAACGTTTCCATGTCAGACCTGGTCCTTTTTTCCCTGAACATTGAGTTCAGAAAATCTGCCACAAAGGGTCTGATATCCTTTCCTTTCTTCCCTTTCTCTTGTTCCTGCTCCACACACTCTTTCATGAGGTTGTAAAGTTTACCGGAAGGTTTAGGCTCCTCCTTAACCTCCTCAACTTCCTCATCTTCTTCCACTTCCGAGGGGTCAGTGGGTGTTTGCTTCACAGCTTGCATCAGTAGACTGCCCAAGAATTGGCCCATCATTGCCGATGTGTCCACATTCTGGAACAAGGATTGGAAGTCAAACCCTTGAGTACCAGAAGTCCCTGCAGTAGATTGGGTCGAAGTACCTGAAGTACCCTCCATAGGAGCCGTAGTCGTAGTACCTTCCGTACCAGCATGACCAGCCCCTGACGTGCCAATGGTCTCATTGGAGTCATGCATCTGAATGTCAGATCCATCCTCACTTATAGTATGTTTCCTCCTAGTATTTGGACCTTTCTTGCCCTTGTTTTCCTTCTGATCACTCATGGTGAATCTGTAAGAAACAGGACCCAGAGTCACTAAAATTTAAACACTACTGTGTTAAAATAGGAAGAATCACAATTCAAGTTAATAGTTAGAAGAAACTAACCTCAACTGTAATCAACATCAAGTGAACAGGCCCAGTAATGCCGATCGCTAAACCAAAACTTCCGGTAATGCCGATCGCTAAACCAGTAAACAACTGCTTCAGTTTGTCACTTTATGGTCAATCAGTCCCTGTACCGGGCGCGCACTCGTCTCCGTCTTAACAGAGAAACACGCCGAAACCAGCGGCAAAGTTTTCCGCCTCTCGGTCAACGTACCGGGCGGGCGCTCGTCTCCGTCTTAACCGAGAGACACGCCGAAACCAGCGGCAAAGTTTTCCGCCGCTCGGTCAACGTACCGGACGCGCGCTGGTCTCCGTCCTAACCGAGAGACACGCCGAAACCAGCGGCAAAGTTTTCCGCCGCTCGGTCAACGTACCGGGCGCGCGCTGGTCTCCGTCTTAACCGAAAGACACGCCGAACCCAGCGGCAAAGTTTTCCGCCGCTCGGTCAACGTACCGGGCGCGCGCTGGTCTCCGTCTTAACCGAGAGACACGCCGAACCCAGCGGCAAAGTTTTCCGCCGCTCGGTCAACGTACCGATCGGGAAAACTCGCATTTATTGGCGAAAAACAGCCAAAATGCTCGCCAAATGCCCGCAATGACCACCTGGGGGTGGGCAAAGCTGTGATTTGCCCTTAAACTGGCAAAATTCCACTCTGTTGACACCGGGGGGTGTAGATTGAATGAAATGTTGACGACCGTGAAAACCAAGATGGCCGCCTCGGAGGAGGATCGGCCCGGTCGTTGAAAACTGCTCCAAACACAATTATACGAGCAGCAAGGGCAAAGAAAGAATTGCCCAAACAATCTATACAATAAAATTAGTCTGCGTGCTGAAAAGCAGCCCGCAGACCGTTCAAATTTTATACTTACAGATCGAAATAGCTGATGGCTCTGACAGACGAGACAGACGCTGTCTTGACCGAATCCAAAAAAAACTGACTGCGCATGCGCGAATCCTCCTCTCGTGGATTCTCGGAAACGCTGAAGGTTCCCGAGGGATAATGTACTGTAAGGGTTCGTATTCTTATGAATACCCAGGTAACAGGCCCGACTGGGCCCTGGACGGGCCCCAGGTGGGCTGCAAACTGGGCCCCAGTTGGGCTGGCGGACTGGGGCCCGTCAATTTTTGGTTGTGGGCATCAGTTGGGGCCCAAGTGGGCTAGCCCAAACTGGCGATCACCCGGAGCTGGACGCAAGGCATGGTGCTGCCCCCTCTTGTACCAAACGGGTATCGCAAAGCGATGCCTGGTTGGCATAGAAGGAACAAGCAACACATGAACACGTCTCTCAGATGATCTGCACTAGTATAGATATGATGATGCCGGCCCTACACCACCCCCCATAGACTTTACCTAGGGTAAGTGTCACAAGAGTAGACTAGTAAACATTCGTATTACATACGGTGACTAGTATTTACACAGGTAAGTCTACTTCATAGTAGCTAAACAACTAATATAACGATACAGGGACATTCATACTTATTATGTACATTCAATAGGCATCATCAAATATAACCCGAAGTAGATAAATGTGAATGTATAACAGAGTAGGAAGTGATACCTTATGTTTGTTTATTTGTTTGTTTAGTTTTACGTCCGGGGGCCATCGAGGAACTCAGACATTCAAGGTTTCTCGGACATTAAGTCCTTTCTTTTCTTTTTGGACAGGTATTTATATGCTGCTTGCCCAACACAGCAGTGACCGAATCTATGAATGACCGAATCTATGAGATGAATGACCGAATCTATGAGGAGGGTCGAGGGGGAAAACCGCTACCGGGGCTTCATTCCCCTACTCTTTTCGAAGGATAGCAAGTGTTCTTTTATTTGCCTGGTCCCATAGGCAGGGCCAGACAAACCACGGCCTTTGATCACTCAGACGTGGTTCACTGAGGGGGAATCCCATGGCAAAAGACAAGCATGTAAGCCCAGGCCCGCGCATATGGACACCAGCTGCCCACACGCTCACCCCAAGACACAAGAAACCCCAAGTTTGTCGCCTTTTACGAATCTGGTATGCCCACTGTTAGTATGGAAGGAGATTTCTCCTTGTGGACTCCCAATGAAGTTATTCTGCTCCTTCATGCCCTCACATGAAGGTCCCCACTCCACAGGGGGAGATACCTTATGTATCATCGACCTAAGGTAATAAAGTTATACAATATTTGCTATCCTTCATGACCATTAACATAATAACCATTGTCAGCATAATACATAAATTAAATTCATTATAAACCCCACTCTATAGTAATTCCTATACAGTTATCGCCTCTACCTCGCCTTTCTGTACAATTAGACCCCACTGAAACAATTACGTGTAGACCATATTGCTAATAGTCCAGAATGTATAAGGAACATGCAAGGAATAACCATCAGGCAGAAGACCCATCACACGGGATAACCACAGGGGGATCCCATAGTGAGGCCCATAGACTGGTACATTCCAGTATGAACCAGATCTAGCAAGCCCATGGGACAGGACACCCGTATCCCATGTAGTAGAATCAGGAGCAGCCCCGACGGTCACCCAGCTAGGACGCAGGTTGTGCAGCGCCATCTTCCGGTATACATAGCATAGCCATGCAGCGCTATGTGCTGCCTCCCATAAGTTAACTAATACACACAGTCATGCCAAGCCTAGAACCATAGACTTCCTGGTAGCTTCAGAGTGCGCGATGGAGATCATCATCGCGACATGGGAGGACTTATTTATTATATTGTAAGTTAAGTATGGAATCTCTCACAATGGAAATGTGTGTCACCTCATTAGCCAAGCGAGAAGTATTGTTCATTATGAAAAATCATTGTTAAGCCTACACAATAAAGATATATAAATTGTATCTACGGGTTCTTGAGTTATCTCTTCATCAATGTCATCGAGAATCATCATATTTAAAAGGATGTCTCGAGCCTACACCATGTACCCGAGGGTAATCAACAATGGATTTAAGTTCTGATGATACATTATAGTATTGACCCGAAAAAACGAAATTTTTGACAACTCTATTGAGAGTCGTAGAATTTTTACTCTTTTTTTTTTATGATATGTATTATGTTACACTTCGTGTTCCTGAGCTGAATGAACTCATACAGTTGAGTCACTATAATTAAATACAGATCTAGTTAAGGCACCATAAGGTTTATGAACACATAGTATGGACTATTAGTTATTTATAAATACCTTTTATGGATACAAACTGTAGTAGTCTCGTATTCCATTATAATATATATAAGGTAAATAACTTATATGACATTTTTATATAAAAATAATTTGAGTTGTAAGGAATTAAAGGTGTCTTACCAACATAGTAAAATCACCCGTACAATAATAATTTACTTCCAGCGAATATGGACCAACTGGTTTTCTGCAGCTCCATTCGTTGATAGTTTTGTGGTGGCAAGCCATGTTGCTGTTGTGTTGTGCCCTGATGAAGGTGTGTAGATGAAGCCCCCTTTCGTATGGTAATCCATGAGTGGTTCGGATGGCGTCCATCTGAGCTGCAGTGATTTGGTCCAGTCCGTTGGCCTCGGGTGATATCCTGAGAATAGTCTCTTGCATATAAATATGCCTTTATGTATACTTGGATATATATGGGGCACCGGGAGAGGTACACTTACAGATGAGTAGATTCATCATCAGTGTCCATCTTTTTAGCTGACACTTGGTGAAGAGCCGAGCTGCTATCGTTCTCATCCTCGAGAAGCTTGAGATTACCAGTGCTCGGGTAAATATCTAGTAGACGTGAACCCAAACTACTGGTGCCCTCAGCTGAACCATCACCATCTGCTCAAGCAGCGGCAGCTGGAGTAACAGGTAGAGACGACAGTTTGCCATCCCAAGCCTCCAGATGCTTCCTGAAGCAGAGGAAGAATTTAAGGTCCGCCTCCTTGTACTTAGTAATGTACTTTAAGTTCTCTTCTTTTCTAAGCAGGCTTTATAGGCCTCTTCAACACGCTTCACCTCCTGTTGCTTAATACGATCCTCCTCACGTTTCTGCATTTCATACATGAGGTTGAATCGTCGCACTTCCTCGGTCGGGTGGACTCACATCCACCACGGCCCCTCCCACGAGCTTTGGTGAACTCAGATCTCACCTTCCCGGCATGGTTCAAGATCTGAGTTTCGGGTCCTGCGGGTCCCATAGTAGGGAACTTCGCCAGGTACTCTCTGTATGCCTGACGCTGGTCCTCGGACATTTCTTCACCTGCCCACCATCCATTGTGTCCAGTATGTCTGCCCTTGAACCGATGCCACCCACTCAGGTCGCAGGGGTCGACACCTGGTTGGTGTGGAGGTCCAGCGTAGTATGCCAGTGAGCGAGGGGGAGGTAATGCCTGGTTACCTGCACGCGAAGCGTGTGCCTGATAACCTGGCATATCCAGGGCTGACACTTGATGTCCTGCCTGGCGTCGATCAGCCGGATTTGCTGGTCTAGATTGTTCCTTTGAGCCAGCTGGGCTCTCCCGGAACGATCCAAACGGGTGCGTTTTTGGGCAGCAGCTGGGGTCTGAACCCCGGCGGGTTCCTTCAAACGGGCCTGCTTCTCTTCCTCCCTCCTATCATCACCTCTCCACTTCTTCAACTTAGAGTGCCCCTCCGTTGAAAATTGGAACTTTGAACCTGAGGGGTTTACTGCAAGGTAAGTGGAAATGTTGCCACTTTTCCAAGAACAAAACTCGGGTTCCCATGCGAGTTTCTTTACCTGGCTTGCTGGAATAGCGGACCAGGCTGCAAGTAGCTCGTTGAAGCACTTGACTGCTCGCTTCCTCGTCTTCTCCAGGCCAGTTCCATGAGCCTTTTGCAAATGCAAAGCCATGTCCCTGCGCCTGTTCGTAACGAAGCTGCCATCGCACAATCTACTGGGTCTTTCACCAGGTACGCATCTCAGCAAGGGTTTGTGGTGCATTTGCGTTTCCACAATATGCCTTTCGAACCAAGGCTTCATCTTAAAGATCTTCTCTCCATTAATAGAGAGCTGGCAAGAGGTGTCACGGTAGTAATCCGCCCTGGTAAGCCTAGGACAGCTAAATAGTCCTAACTAAAAACAGTGTTTTGCTTGGTATAATCAGTGCCAGGGGACCTTATTTTTATCGCAGATTGATAATTTTGGTACCAGAAGAAAGGTAACGATTTGGGGGGGAAAAGTTGCAAAAAATTTTTGGTCACCATGGAAACTTATTTTGTCAGAGAGGGGTCCAAGGTCACATTTGTGACTAGTCAGGGGCGCCTGTATCATTTAATTTATTCAACATGGTGGTTTCCATGGCAACTGGTGCAAAGATCTGACTCTGTTATGGTTGACCATGCTAAAAAAATCAAGAATGACTTCAGCTTTAATTTAAGCCTTTATTTATGAACGCCATCAAATTAGAACCCGATTGATGCCAGTTTTATGGTGGAAGATGGGGGGCGAATCATAACGTCCTTGGCCCTATTAGTACCGTGACACCTTAACTGGGTGGCTGGGTGGGGTGATTTTGGCCACATTTTGGGCTCTTGTAAGGACTCAATCCAAACTGGATGAATTTTTTTGTATTAAAATAGCTAAATTAAGTGTAGGAGAAGCTATTTTGGTCATTTTTTCTTTGAATTTGTCTGGGATTTGCTTATGATTGAGCTTTTTTTGCTCCAGAGGGGGCAGTTGAGGCTACTTGGCACAGAAAGTGGTTCCAGGGCTCCTCCATAAAAATTACCTTGAAAGCCTCTAGAAATGCTAATAAATAACACAAATTATGCTTCTTCTATTCAAAACATATGGAATATTCCTTTGAAAATAGGATTTTAGTCAAACCTCAGAATTTTTAATTGTGTAGTCAAGCGTTGCTAGGGAAAATAAACAGCCATCATTAAAAAAATACCACATTTTGCGCCAAATCATGCAGATTTTGGCCTAGTTTTGGGGACATTGCCCTTGTTTTGATTACTCTCATGCTTTTAGGTATTAGATGGGATCTTAACCAGTTATACATTATTGTTGTCAATGTCTTAAGGCATCACATGAGGGTAGTTTGCCATAACAAATTCAGATCCAATTTTTCGGTAGAGCAAGCCAAAGAAAGGTCCCTGTTTTTAACCCCTAAAAAACAAAAAATTGACCCCTGAGGGACCCCTCACCCATATTTCAATAGGCTCCATGGTCATAAATATACAAATTTTCCATGTAAAACGTTGAGATTCATGTCAGGGAGTTAAATATCTTTATTTCTGGGCAAACTATATATTGTCGGAAAAAATGACCCCAGCTGTTAAGGTGTCACGGTAGTAATCCGCCCTGGTAAGCCTAGGACAGCTAAATAGTCCTAACTAAAAACAGTGTTTTGCTTGGTATAATCAGTGCCAGGGGACCTTATTTTTATCGCAGATTAATAATTTTGGTACCAGAAGAAAGGTAACGATTTGGGGGGAAAAAGTTGCAAAAAATTTTTGGTCACCATGGAAACTTATTTTGTCAGAGAGGGGTCCAAGGTCACATTTGTGACTTGTCAGGGGCGCCTGTATCATTTAATTTATTCAACATGGTGGTTTCCATGGCAACTGGTGCAAAAACGGATCTGACTCCGTTATGGTTGACCATGCTAAAAAAATCAAGAATGACTTCAGCTTTAATTTAAGCCTTTATTTATGAACGCCATCAAATTAGAACCCGATTGATGCCAGTTTTATGGTGGAAGATGGGGGGCGAATCATAACGTCCTTGGCCCTATTAGTACCGTGACACCAAGACTCGAACGGACACTTGCACTTATTACAAGTGGGTCCCCACTGAGTCATAGCCCATTGAACCTTCGTTCTCGCCTCGTAATTATACACACTGCCCAATTTGGATTTGAGCTGGTCAATCCAAATCAGGTAGAACTTGCCTACTGGTGTATCATTAGGTCCAGACTTTATCCATTCCTCATCGCCACTATCCCCGTCCTTGTTGATAGTACCCGGACACATATATGAATGGTATCATATGCCCAGTCGGTGAAGCAACGAGGAATTCGTTCTTTGAACCCCTCAGTTGCATTCTTCCACATCCATTTCTGATTTTCATCCTTAGGGATATCCGTGGTCATCTTCCCACGTAGTCACTCCTTCCAAGTCACTCTTGGCCGACTCTGGTAGTTCTGGGTCGCTCTCACCTCCAGATTCACTACCGGCGAGCCTACCTGTGCCCCAGCCATGGGTTGGATCTGACTAGTGGTAACAGTACCAGTCGTCACAACCGTAGTGACTGCGGCCGAGCCACTGGTGGTAACAATGGCTGCTGAGGCACCCGGGGTGGCCGTGGGGACTGCTATAGAAGTCGTAGGAGGGACCTTCGGCTTGCCTTTGTCCCCCTTCTTCCCAGAAGCAGGAGCACGAGCCTTCGACTTATCCTTCTCTACCATTTCTCAGGCGTCTTCTTCTTTCCCTTCTTCTCCGTTTTAGCCGGGGGCTCAGGCCTAGAGTCAGTTTTACCGGACCCCTTTCCTCTACCCCTAGCGCTCCTTCGTGTACCGGTAGGGGTGTCGGTATCTGAAGAAGCTTCTGCTTTGAGCTGAGCCTGTTGCTTGCACTGGGCTCGGCGGACGGCGGTTAACTCCTTCTGCTGTGCCGTGAGCTCCTTACGTTTCTCATTCACAGCAGCCTGCTGACGGGCTATGTCCTCGTCTGACACTACTGGGCCGGCCGCATCTGGGACTTCAGCACCCGGATCAGTGGTAGACTTGGACCTCTCCATGGCAATCCGAAGATCTTCACCCTCTAGATCTGACTCAATTAAGGGTCCTTTCTCGCTGGGTTTACGAATGAACTTCTTCGTACGCCCAGCAGAGACAGAACAAGACATAATCGTGGAGTCTGTGTCCATTTAGGATTCAGTCTCCTGCAATTGAGTTGTCCTACAAGAGATCCCGTCGGCTACTAACACAGCCCGGGCAAGTTCCTTCTTAACCATTATAGCTCCAGCTAGTCGTCGGTAATTTCTCAGCCATGACACTGCCATGTTCTCTGCCAGCGCATCCTAACATGAGTCAATAACTAATGTTCTAAAGTCCTCGGGTATATTCCCTGGTTCTCCGGGGACCTCGGCCTCGGGGCCAATGCCAAACAAGGATTTGTGCATGGGGATGAACGTACCCCAACTGGTATAAACGACGCCTTCCTCCTCATCGACATGGGCGAGGCGTTCCGTTTTTGTTTTGTATCCCGGAGGGTAGAGCGGGATATTTAACAGTTCGGGTCCATAGGACTCGACATAGATGCCACATGGCCCAGAGGTGGTGGAGGAGGCATTTTGTCCCTATCTGACTTGGCAGTGGACAATGCAGCAAGGTTGCTGGCAGCTTCCTCCACTTCTGGCTCGTCCTGGAGTCCAGCATTGGAGGTTTCCATTGTTTCCTCCACCCGAGACTCGGTTACTGGAACCTTGTCTTTGTCCAACGGAATGTTAGCAGAAGCTTGACGCACAGCGTCAATCATTCCTTGCGCCTTCCAATTTCAAATTGGCAATACAACGGTTGGACTGTTGTCCAACAAACACTTCTTTAGTGAGGCTATCAGCCACGGGATTCCTGAGAGCAACCAGATAGAAAAAGAATGGCGTCTACACACCACGATTCCGCCCTAGTTATAACCAGGTCAAACCAATATGGCGTCAAAGCTCTCGTCTCGTGAGATCTTGCTGTAAGTTATCCGTTGGACTAGTTACTGGCTTTTCCACCACATTATTAGCGCCGCCAGGTATACTACTACTGCTTTGTCATCAATAGCCAATAATTATAATGAACGGGTATAACAGGGTACACTTATGTAGGTATTTATTGTATGCTGTATTATGTGTGTACTTATTATATGCTATATGGGAGAGTGCTATGGGAGTCCTGTATAGGGTTTATGGTAGTATAGAGTTTATGGTAGGCTGTGGAATGTGTAGACGGAGGGGAGTCGACGAGATCTGGTCAGGTAGATTCTGTAGAGGGGGAGGGGGGAATACGGGTGAGCCAAACATCGGCGTCTGAAAGGTGTAAGGGGTTGGTAAGAGATAGGGAGGAGTCAGTATTGTGGGAGAAGCCGAGGAGGCAACACATACTCCTGGAGTAGACGAGGATGAAGCTGTTTAGTATTTAGTATTACACTTAGCCAATGTAAGAACGGATTGAACAGGATCTCTATGGCACTTATACCTCTCCAGTAGCATCGGATTGTTAAACATGAACTGCTTGTATGAATAGACTGATGTCGTTGAAGCTGTACAACCATGAGTGGACTCATCAACAACTGTAACTGTGAATAACCAATGAACAATAAATGGTGACTTGTATCGGCGTCTTGGTGTTGGTTAAAAGAATGGGCTAGGCCAACATCATACCACTAGAGTTAGTCTTCCCAAATACGTGAGAACAGCGGAGTGAGCTGATAATAACTACACAACTTATACCACATTAATATACATATAAACACAACCCACACAGCCCAGATGGTGGAGAACCCGGGTAAGGATAGTAAAAAGAATATATAAACATAGAATGGGACAAAGTGCTTAGTAAAGGCGAGTGAATGAGTAAAATAAATAACAAAGGAAAGAAAAACAAATTGAGAATCAAGGAATGAGAGAATTGTAATAATAAAATATATGTTAGAGGACAAGTTTGCGCTAAGAATAAGTCACCAATGCAGTGTGGAAAATATATATAGTAATAATGCATGGTATTATATAAGTGTGTTGCATATGTATGTATATAAATAACTATTGAAATGTATAATATAATAACGATGATTACCTCAGGTATTAGTGACAAAACAATACATAAGATGTATTCAGGCATAATTTATGCTTGACAATTGGTGTGACTCGCGTCACAAGAGGGGAGCGCCCGCACCTGCTTTGTCATCAATAGCCAATAATTATAATGAACGGGTATAACAGGGTACACTTATGTAGGTATTTATTGTATGCTGTATTATGTGTGTACTTATTATATGCTATATGGGAGAGTGCTATGGGAGTCCTGTATAGGGTTTATGGTAGTATAGAGTTTATGGTAGGCTGTGGAATGTGTAGACGGAGGGGAGTCGACGAGATCTGGTCAGGTAGATTCTGTAGAGGGGGAGGGGGGAATACGGGTGAGCCAAACATCGGCGTCTGAAAGGTGTAAGGGGTTGGTAAGAGATAGGGAGGAGTCAGTATTGTGGGAGAAGCCGAGGAGGCAACACATACTCCTGGAGTAGACGAGGATGAAGCTGTTTAGTATTTAGTATTACACTTAGCCAATGTAAGAACGGAT
This sequence comes from Acholoe squamosa, assembly GCA_949317995.1. Lineage (NCBI taxonomy): Eukaryota > Metazoa > Annelida > Polychaeta > Phyllodocida > Polynoidae > Acholoe > Acholoe squamosa. The sequence goes on along the minus strand of OX439043.1, from coordinate 36,615,838 downwards.
TGAACAGGATCTCTATGGCACTTATACCTCTCCAGTAGCATCGGATTGTTAAACATGAACTGCTTGTATGAATAGACTGATGTCGTTGAAGCTGTACAACCATGAGTGGACTCATCAACAACTGTAACTGTGAATAACCAATGAACAATAAATGGTGACTTGTATCGGCGTCTTGGTGTTGGTTAAAAGAATGGGCTAGGCCAACATCATACCACTAGAGTTAGTCTTCCCAAATACGTGAGAACAGCGGAGTGAGCTGATAATAACTACACAACTTATACCACATTAATATACATATAAACACAACCCACACAGCCCAGATGGTGGAGAATTAGTGGTTGGGCTTATCATTGTACTGATGAGCGGCTCGCCGTACCCGATACCTAACAGCTCAGGCGCTGGATGTGACTCAGCGGCATCGCCACACACTGACAGTAGTGACGGTGTGGAAGTCTATACTATCATACCTGCAGCGCGCACATTGCCTGGGAATGCAGCAGTAGCACATAGTGGTGTAGCAGAGGGACAGGGTGGAAGATCCGGAGTGAGTGAAGCGGGACCTGATCAATCACGTGTCACTCTTAGATCGGATCACACACATGTGCATGTGCAATTAGGACCCAGGTCGCAAGTGGTGCTTTTGCCTGGAGAGGTGGTGTCTAGAGGGATTGGATTCCCCGTGGCTCGGTCAGAGGAGGAGCGGGCGTCGTCTCAAAGGGATCCCAAGTCTGGGGGGACGTCTGGCCTACAATTGTCTACTGCGGCTGATTCTGAACCAGCAGGGTCGGTGGTGGTGGACGATACCTCTGGACCATTCTCAGCATTGGGAGTGGAAAACGAGCATCAGTCATCTGCGGCAGAGTCGGAGACCAGGGCTGATATTTCTAGTGATGGGCAACAGGCGGCGGTTCAGGAGCACACAGTGAGTGCTGATGCAGGGGAACGGCCTGATAATCTCTGCAAAGGATGGACGACAGGAGACAGATTAGTGAATTATAAGTATTTTTCGACGCCCATTGCTAGGAGCTCCAGTATTAATTTCTGTAAGGCTACTCCTAGGTGCCTTGAGTTTGAGGGTACAGCGGACCAGGGACGAATTAGACGCGCATCTGAGGGGGATGTGGCGGATATTGGTGATGAGGATTTGAATTTTGAAGCGATTGCAACGTCATTGGGGTTAATTGAGCCAGTACATGAAGGCGGACAGGTGGATGAGAGTGGAACACAGGATGGTCATGAGAATGAGGGGGACGCACATGAGGAGAATGATCCAGTAGACGGGGCGTCTACGGTGGTGGCAGTGCCGGGACAAAGCGAGGACGTCGGTGAGAAGACACAGGAACAGGGGTCGGAGGCCTGTGGTGATTCACAAGGGGGGAGTGCAGGATTGCTACCGTCTGGTTTCTTGGTGGTTGTTGAGAATGGGAGAAAGTTAAGTGATAAGGACTTGGTGGGTCAGGATGAGAGTGGTGGAGTTGGACAGGATTGGACAAGCTGTACTACACCGGTTGTTACAGGTGATCAAAGTGGCAGTCGTCTGGGAGAGTCTGTGAGTAAAACAAGGGTGGATGAAGTTATTGCAGGTCTGCAGAACACTAATATTAGGGTACGACGAAGCATAGAGAGGGGGAGAGCCATACTGGACCAGGAGCTGAGATATCGGCAGGCCATTGATGGGGAGGAGCCGCCCGCGAAGCCGGAGATAGACCGGGAGCGTGTAGCACGAAGGGAGAGATTTTTGAACGACACTATAAATTGGAGGAAGGTAACTGCGAATATCCGCTCAGGCAATAGTACAGGTCGTACTACAGATGAGGGGCATTTAGATGATGTTCTAAATAGCCATCTTCAGACTGATGTTTCGGGTGACTGGGAGGATTGGTGGGCTCGGAGAGCGGATGAAAAGAGAAGACGGCAGATAGAAAGGGAGGCCCGGGAGGAAGCCGCCGAGGGCTCCGTAGCTGCAGGTGTTGGAACTGGTGTACAGGGGAACGATAGTGAAGAGAGCTCAGTGGGTGATTTGGATGCGGAGAAACAGGTGGAGGAGGATATTGCACCTATTATTGGTTCTGAAGACGACGACATGGCGCCTAGTCCGAATGTTAAACTACCATCCTTCAATGGGGAACCTGGGGAGGATTATCGGAGGTATTTCAAGGAATTGAATGGAATGCAAAAGCTATTTGGATGGTCTCCGGATCAACATCTTGAGTATGCAAAATTGGGCTTGAAGAAGGGGGCATCGAAATGGATGGATGGTATTCCAGAGGGGGAAAAGGATACTTTGGACAAAGTAGTGGCTATAGTGAAGAGGGTTTTTGAAGACAAAAGGCCACTGTGGCAGAAACATAGGGATTTGCACTGTCTGAAGCAAGAAAAGGGACAGTCGGTCTGGGACTTCGCATTGAAAATAAAGGAATATGATGAGTTGGACGTTCCTGATGTCATCAAGCTGTCAGTCTTTGTGGGGGGTTTGCTTCCGCCCATTGATAAGGACCTGATGAAACACAATGCTGATTCTTTTGAAGAGGCTCTCAGACTGGCGTCTTATTGGGAAAATGTGGAGAAGGGCAGGAACTCCAAAGGTGTGGCGCAGCTACACATGCTAGAGTCTGAGGGGACTCGGGATGGAGCATGTGGGGACGATCAATTCGATCCTAAAGAGTATGCTAGAGAACAAACTAAAGCAGTGGTGGAGATGTGCACTATGGAATATAGACGGGGGCTCAGAGAGATGGAACATGGACGAGAGAATCAGCAGGGACAATATGCTGGAAGGGGTGGTAACTCACAAGGGCAGTATCAGGCGCAGGCGGGCAGAGGGACCGGCGCGGGAACATATGGTCAGAATAGGCAGTTTGGTACAGGCGGTGGAGGCCGAGGATGGAATTATCAAGGGGGACGCGGTGGAAATCAGTATAACGCATCTCAGTATTTCAATAACAGGTTTCAGGGACAGAGATACACAGGAGGAAGCAGGCAGGGTCAACAGGGGGATGATAAAGGTCAGAGAAGAGCACAGGAATATGCTAGGATGATGGGAGATGCAGGAGAGAGTCAGAAAGGAGGAGGGGCAATCTATTGCTTAATTCATGACTCTACTACACATTCTACAGAGGAGTGCACGTTTTTGAAGAAATACAGGGATCAGCTGTCATCCTCTCAGCAGAACAGAGACCAACGAGATCAGGGAAATGATGTTCGCAGGCCGGGAAACGGGCACAACGGCTCATTCCTACCCCAGAATTAAATTTGATATCAGGGGATGGGTCGGGAAACAGGGGATCAAAAGACAAAACGCCATGGTTGGTTCAGTGTACTATTGACGAGAATACATACAGATGTTTAGTGGACACGGGCGCGTCTGATTGTTTTATAGCACGGACAATTGTGAGTAGTATAAGTGAGAGAGCAATTTGGGACAGGCAGCCATCTCAATTGGGGAAGGTGCGTCTGGGGGACAAAACATCATTACAAGTTTATGAGACGGTGCGACTGCAGTGTTTTATGGATGGTGCTTGCATATACTATGATTTTAATGTGGTGGATTCACTGGCTTATGATATTGTGCTGGGACGTAATTTTCTGATTGACGCAAGGGCACAGATTATAGCTATAGATGGAAAGGTACGTCTCTTTACTGAGGATCCGGTCTCAATTGAAGTAGCGGCGATTTTGGACCCATGGGAGGAAAGATTGGTGACGGTGAAAGGATGGGATGTTGCGGCTGAAAGGGTTGGAACAACGGTCTTGTTGAGACCATCTAATTTGGCGGTGGTAGCTGCGGATGGTGCGGTGAACTATGTGGGGAAGAAATGGTATATGAGAATTGCTAATCTCTCTGACAGGCAAGTGTATGTGGATACAACTGAGGTTATAGCATATGCGGGAGACATAGATGAACCGGAACTTAATTTGCTGGAGGTAATTGATACAGCTAATGTTGGCAGGGATAGAAAGGATGAGGCTCGTGAGGTTTTGGCACGATGTAATGAAGACCGGCGGGAGAATGGTCAAGATGCTTGGGGAGGGTCAAAGCACCGGCAGGATCCTCAGGACAATGGTGGTGGATGTGGTGTTTCTACCTTAAGTGAGCAGGAGAGGCTGGATAAAATTGAGAAGATCAGGGGCCTTGATTTGGGTGACACTATGATGACGCCGGAAGAGCAGAGGGTATTCAGAGAAATGCTGGTGGTCAACATGGACACTATAGCATTTTCTATGAAGGAGTTGGGTCATTGTTCATTGGCTCCAATGAAAATAAGGGTCGATGAGTCCAAGGGTCCGTGTATGGCACGACCATACAGGTATTCTCCTCAGAAAATGGATATTATTGATGAACAGGTGAGGGAATTGTTAAAGTTGGGAATTATTGAGCCCAGTGACAGCGTCTGGAGAAGTCCGTTGGTGGTAGTGCAGAAGAAGGATGGAAAGGCTAGATTATGTACAGACTATCGCATGTTGAATCTTATTACGGCGGATGACACATATCCTATGCCCACAGCCAGAAGCATGTTTTTGTATATGGCATACAGAAAACCTATAATCTTTACAGCCATGGATTTGCTCAGTGGGTATCATCAGTGCGATTTACATCATGACAGCAGGCAATATTCAGCATTTGAATCGCCTTCGGGGGTTTGGCAATGGACGAGGATGCCGTTTGGTATGAAGCAGAGCCCATGGCAATTTACTAAGATTATGTCATTAGCACTAGGAGGCTTAATACCACGTACTTGTCTAGCCTACCTAGACGATATCATTATCTTTGATCCGGATGTGGACAGCCATATCACTAATGTCGGCAGAGTATTGGCAGCTTTAGGTAAAGCAGGTTTAACAGTGAAGCCGGAAAAGTGTGAGTGGGGCAAAGCGGAAATCAAGTTTTTGGGGCACATTATTAATGCTGAAGGAGTGCAGACGCAATCTAAAGTGATCAGAAAGGTGCAGGAATTTGGTAGACCGTATAATGAACATACAACTCGATCCTTTCTGGGGCTTTGTAATTATTACAGGAGTTTTATTCCTAACTATGCTGTTTTGTCGATGCCTCTGAATAATTTGTTGAAAATCAAGGTGCCATTTAAGTGGACAGATGAGTGTGAGGTGTCATTCAAGAAAATACAAGCAGCATTAGCTAGCACACCGTTATTGGTACATCCAGAGATCGGGGGTCACTTTTATGTTTTAACAGATGCTTCGGATGGCGCGTGTGGAGCGGCCATCTGTATAAAAAGGGATGGATTGCTGAGACCGGTAACATATTATGGGTATACATTTACAAAGGCTGAAAGAAACTACACTATAACAGAGAAAGAAGGCCTAGCTGTTATAAGAGTATTGAAGAAATGTGAGGATATGCTGACTGGGGCTAAGATCACGATAATAACAGACCATCAACCATTAATACCTTTGCTTCAACAAGCCAGTAAGGCTCCATCCAAAAGGTTGACTAGATGGGGTTTAGCAATGACTGACTTTGACTATGAGATTAGGTATGAGCCGGGAGCCACTCACTACCTGCCGGATTTTATATCCAGAGTGCCGTTGGCAGTGGGACAGGATACACCTGGCGAGGAGTCGGGGGAGTTTGAGCCTGAGGTGGGATGTGAGTTACTCGTGATGGAACTGATAGGGGAGGAATTGGATAGGGAAACCTTCATTCAGGAGCAGTGGAAGGATGGATTCTGCAGGGGGATGATGAGATATTTGGCGGGAGATGAATTGCCAGTGGATGAGGAAAAGGCGCGAGGGATTTTACATAATGCTGATTTCATGGGTATGAAGGATGGATTGTTATGCAAGTATATAAAACCAGCTAGAAAGAGGGGTGGGCCTATAGCTGACCTAAACCCAAGAATAGTGGTGCCTAAGGCTATGGTGAATGGAGTGCTCTATCTCATGCATGATGATATCATGTGCGGAGGACATGTGGGAACAGTGGCGTTGAATACAAAAGTACAGGCTCGGTTTTATTGGAAAAATATGATGGTGGACATAGCTAGGTACGTGCGGCTATGTGAAAGGTGCGCGTTGAGAAAAAGAGCACCTCACTTTAGGGCCAAGGCAAGGTCATGGGATACGCCGGATTATCCATGGCAAGTGATACAGACAGATTTTGTTGGGCCACTACGTAGGTCCAAAGAAGGTTATAAATATATTATGACCTTCATAGACCTTCTGACGGGATGGCCGGAGGCATTCTGTACTAAAGACACGACTGCGCACACAGCAGCTGGGGTGTTTCTACGGGAGATCGTGTGTAGGTACGGCAAGGTGGAAGTGCTGTGCAGCGACAGAGGGTCTACATATATGGGTCAGGTTTTTCGTGAGGTCACAGCTAGACTATCAACCAAACAGAGGTTTACGTCTTCTAGGAATCCGACCGGAAATGCCAGGGTTGAAAGATTGCATAAATCATTAGAGGATACGATAGGATGCTATGTGACCGAGGATCATGAACACTGGCCAGAACTGTTACCCATTGCATTGTGGACAGTGCGCTCCAATATCAGTATGAGGACGGGGTTCTCACCATATGCACTACAATTCGGGAGGGATCCAGTGGCTATGTCCTTTGCTGAGGAAAGGCCACTGCCTAAAGTGCCGTCTGAGAGGGATTGGTTTCTTAGAACAAATCATAGCATACAGTTATTACAAGAGGCGGCCAACGCTCATACTGCTAGGTATGAGGAGCAGCTCAGACGTAGATTGGATGGACGGGCTCGACCTGTATCTTTTATAGAGGGGGAGTGGGTATATTACTATGATCCGAAATGCGCGGTGAATAATACATCGAAGTTTGCTGGTAGATACACAGGGCCACACAGGATAATAGAGGTGGTGGGGGATAACAGGGTGAGGTTGAGAGCAGTGAAGACGGGCAAAGAGATACCTCACTTGGTAAATGTGAATAAACTGAAGAGAGCATACAAAGGGGAGGGTGAAAATGACGAAGGAGTAGCCAAAGATGAGAGGTCTGTGGAAGTGGATAAGTCAGAAGTGGAATCACAAGTGGATAAAGAAGACATAGGACATGAGAACCCGAGAGGGGTGACTGAGGTGGAACATCCTTCATCTGGTCTGGAGGATACAGCGTTAGCGGGCGCTGATAAGGAGGACAAATTGAATACGTCAGACGACGATAGAAGTGCACATGAGAAAAAGAGAGAGGTGGCCGGAGCTGGACCGCGCGCACCTATACAGGAATCTGATAATGAGAAAGATGGAGTTGTACGGCGAGATAGCCGGGAGAAGCACAGGCAGGAAGCTGTGGTCGATAATTGGTGTAAAAAGAAAGGGTTACAGGATAGTGATATTGATAAGGTCGAGGGTGGCCGAAGACAGGATAATGAAGAGAAAAGGAAGGGTAGAGTGAGAAATGTCGAGGTGAAGAGGCAGATGGACGAAGAAAGAGAGAGAGAAGAAATGGAGAGAAGACAGAAGAGAAAAGAGAGAGAGGATAGGGCTGAGAAGAGACGGAGGCAAAGAGATAGGAGAGCGCAATTGGCTGCAGGGGCTATTATGAGTGAGGAATCTAGCAGTGAACATATCATTCCAAAGGGACCGATTTGTAAGCATCACAGGAGAGGCAGAGAGGAGCTCAGCTCATCCAGCGATGGAGAATAGGGTGAGCTTAGACGGGATGCTACAGGATGGGCGATAATCCTGTAGTATTGACGTGTGTTGCTATGAGGGAGAAGGGGGGGTGATGCAGGTGCCGAAGGGGGAGGGGCCGCCCGGAGGAGCAGGTCAAGCTGACTCATGCAGGTAGACGGAAAGGAGGGCGATACACAAAGAAAAGGGAAAAGTAGGGCAAGGTAGGAAAAGAGGGGAGGGGGGGGGGAGGCCAGCGCAACAGGTATATGCAGGAGGAGATGCATCAGGAGGTGGCAGTGCGCGCACAACGAGGGACGAGATAAGACCTCACAGTAAATAGCAGGTGCTGATGGACGGATGGCAGATAGCTGGTACGATAGTGTTGGAGAACAGCAATACCAACAATACTATAATACGTGGATGATTCAAGACAACTATTGCAATAGCACTTACAATGAAAGGAGCACAGTGTCTGCAGCAAGTTCAACAACAACAGAAACAAATGAAAAAGGATTTGGTGCGACTTCAACGTCAGGCCAACCAAGCTCAGCGCAAGAGCCAATACAGGTGGTGGAAGCAGCTCAAGCCGAGGTCCTGGTAAATCATCAGGGAAACATATGGGATAGCATACGTGATATCACCGTGGGACAGACAGAATGGGAGTGGCTGTTGGATGCCACTCTACAAGGCACCGGTGGTATAATTAAGAGAGAGACTCAGACCACAGAAACAGCGACACAGACAGAACCATCAATATTTTATAGTAAAGACGATGAATTTGTGCTGGATACATCAATCAGATTGGATGACATATTGATAGAAGAGTATTACAGCAGAAGACAAGTGACATCAAGGCTCTGTCACATTTGTGGCAGAACAACAGCAACAGCGGCAGGAGCGGCCAAACACCTGGAACAGGTACATGGGATAAAACATCTCATATAATGTCCACTAGTGAGGAAGCGGGAAAGAGAGCACCATCTATAGTAAAGGCAGGGAGATATAGGGGACAACAGGTAGAAGACGCGCTGGATGCTATATATGGATTTGGATATTCATTGCCAAAGGTATTCAGATACAATGGGGCGACGTTACAGGACATAGTAATGCAGAAAATATCAAAACTGAAATTGGACATCGCGAGATTGCCAAGATATTTAAGGGAACAAGTAAACAGACATCACTTTAAATATGGAGTAGGGAGTGTGACTAATGCATTCTTTTTCTCAAGAAAGTGTAGGAGGCATCGCAAGACTAGTAGAGGGAAACGATGCAGGCAGTGTAGACAAAGAGACGAAACTTGGGAAATGTTTAAACTGAAGCAAAAGGGAAAGCATATCACCCAAGGAGTATTAACATCCGGGGTTAAAGACAATGAGACGACCCTGGAGGAGGAGGATGTAACTGAAGACTTTGATAAATATAACTAGAAAGGATATGAGTTGATAGGAAAGAACAGAGGGACTGTATGGTTATAAAATACAATACCTGTTAAGGGAACGTTGTGAGGGGTTGAAGAAATGTACAAAATGGCAGGTATCAGTATAACGCCACCTACCTTTAGAGGAGCACCAGGAGAAAAGATAGAAGAATATTTCTACGACATGGATCTGATTAAGAGAATATATGATCTAGGGGAAATGGAATATGTGGCATTATTATTGTGGGGAATGAAAGGTGAAGTGAAAACTTGGGTTAGGAAATTACCTGAGGAAAGTAAGAATACTGCATGGAAGATACAGCAAATAACCATGGCAGTATTTGCAGCTCCAGAGGCCTGGAAGGAATGGGGTACAGGAGGAAAGAGACAGAAAAGACAGCGCGAGAATGACGGCGCGGAAACAGAGCCAGCGGGGGAATGAACACGAGAGTGAGGAAAAAAAAAAAAGGGGGGGGGGAAGTGCCGGACACTGAGACAGACATATGTATATTAAGAGCCCAGTAACAGAAAAGGGGGGGGGGGAAGAGAGCAGACATGCGCAGGTAAAGAAAGAGATAAGATGCAATGACAAGCAAGACAGTTGGCAGTGTAGGAGTGGAACTCCAGCGGTACAGACATCGGCAAGCAACAGATACAGACTACACTCAAAAGTTTAACAAGATAGAACAACCAGCATGCTACACGGACATAACCAAGACAAGACAACATAATCAGCAGTTTAGATAAGCTATAAACATGAGTTCTAGTGGAAAAGCCTGGATCATAGACAACGGAAGGTTCATAGCGGTTGAGATGAATTAATGGAGATCAGTAATAATTTACTGAAGGAAAGGAATCATCGCCCACTGTAGAGAGGGTAGAGATATTAAGGCTCAGATACACCCTACTCTATGGATAAGACTTAACTACTTAATACAGTTTGTGGAAAATTGTAAAAAGGTCGGATCCATTTAGGATGCGTTTAATATAAAATGTATTAGAAATACATACCTGAAGTGAAGATTTAAGGACTAGTAGGAGTAGAGGCATCATCATCATCAGCAGATGAAGCGGGAGAAGAACTGAAGATAGTAAATAAAGCAGGTATATGAGACAAAGAGAAAGAAGTGCATCACATACAGGAGGCAACCACTATGGGGCACCTTATAAGTTGTCTAAGGGTGAATGGAAACACTAGTCGGAACCAACAGGACCACAGTCGCGACACACATAGAATGACTCCAGTAACAAGGTCCATAATTAAGAGGCCTAAATTTAAAGGATATATTTGTCCAGAAGTAAGGCATTCTGTTAAAGAACCAGAGCCTATAATGGTTTAATTAGTTAAGAAGCCCAGACTCTGAGAAATGAAATACGATGTCTATAGCTGTAGATATATATTCAAAAATAAGTGTGAGTGAAATTCTTTTCTAAGAAGGTATTAGGACACATAAAATTCAGTCATATGGGTGTATTAATGAGATCAGTTATACACCTGAGACTGTGAATGTGATCGCCACTACTCACAAATCAGAGGAGCTCAGCGACTTTATAGAGTTAGCTTATGCATATATTTTAAAAGAAAATATGTGTATAGTATCTTATTACAAGAACGAAGTGAGCGTCTCTAGGAATCAAAGTATGAATCGCTAGGGAAATATACTTACTTCTGCGAGAGGGTAGAAGCTGGGGAAGCCAATGTTGGAAGGATAGGACCTCCAAGATTAGAAGAACGGGAGGTTTGTGGTCTGGCAGGAAGCTGATAGGGATGATGTCGCGTAGTGGTAGCAGATGAAGATGTCAAGAGAGATATGATGGTAGAAGAACTGTGAGTCAGTTGTGAGGAAGAGGCCATGGTGCTGGACTGACAGGTCAATGGTGAGAAGGGTGGATGTCCAGGTGAGATAGCCAGAGTACTCCAGAACGAGGGCGACATTACTGGAAGGTGTGGAAGTGAAGCTGCAGTGGATGAAGATGAAGTAAACTGACCGGAAGTAGAAGAGGTCAGGGCCAGAGCGGGCGTATGTAGGCAGGAAGGCGGAGACCTAGAGGCCGAGGTGGCGCGGGCTTCTGCAGCTGGAGCAGCTCGCATGGTGATGTGAGGCATCCTTAATGAAGATACAGCAGGAAACTGACCGGAAGTAGTGGCGCTGGTAGTAGAAAAGGGACGAGAAGCAGCGGCAGAATAGGTAAATGTGGATGTTAGGGTTGTTCTGGACGTCAGAGGTGCAGTGGTGGTTAGCAAAGGTGTGTATGGTAAGGGCGAAACACCGGAAGTAGCAGGAAGGTGGGAAAACACATTGTAGTCTACATATGAAGAATGATGCTGAGGTGGCAATGGACGAGAAGTTGATGACACAGCGAAGTTGGCAGGCAGAGAATATTGGTGGGAGGTGTCCACTCGTAGAGGAAGAGTCGCTGTGCAAGTTGGTAGCGCATTGGAGGTAAAGGTGGATGCGAGGCTTGGAGCAGAGGTAGCAGGCACTATAGCGCTATAGGTGGGACGCGCACCTAGGGGCGACATCAGAGTGGGATTCCAAGGTGGCACGAAAGGAGTGGTAGGGTTGACTGGAGGCGGAGTGATGTCGACATAAGCTGGTTGATAAGCAGGAGTAGGAATAGGTGGAACCGCAGCAGTTGATTGCAGGCGGTAACTGGGATCGGGCATCCCATCTAGGTGGATGACGCGCAGTGTCATATCAGTCATGTTACAAGCTAAGCGTAGATGATCTCGAATGGTGGTGTGTGAGGGCATGGTCGCGCCTTGCGGTCCGGTGCATACTAGCATGCACGGAGTAACGTTAGCATCTGTGGAGGACAGGTCTCTGCAGCCGACGATGTAGGTGAAGCCGGGCTGGAGACGATCTATCGGGAGATAGACGAGTGCGCCATTGACAGAAACGCTGGAATAGCTAGCCATCTTCAGTGCGAACAGGGTGGAAGTCAAGCATCGACTGAGAATTTAATTCTAGGTATCTAACCAAGGGGATGGGAAGTTGAAATAAGAAAACAAAAATATAGTGAAAACTATAGTAAAAAAAATTGAGGGCACATTAGGAGGAGTCGCTGAGACAAAGACTCCAATCCAATAAATTGGTGTTATCAGATGGAAGAGACGTACAGCTAGATGGGAGAGGAAGGCACACGTGTTCAGATTGACGGGAAAATATATACAAGAAGGGGTAAAAGGGTCATGAACTGGTGAACTATCTGACACGATAGGACTTATTAAGTGTTCAAGATCCATAAAAAACTTCCAGGAGCGATCAGTTAGGAGTCGTAGTAACCCAACTCGAACTGTAACCGGAAGCCATAATAAGAAGAAAATGGCGTGGCTAACTATACTATGTGTCTTATGTTCCTTGTGGGGTGTGGTAGATGCTGGAAGGCACACTTTCGAGACTTTAGAGAGAGCCGAATTAGGTGTCATTTTACAACCTGGTAGACGTATTTCTACGGCGGAGCACAATCACGTGTCACAAGTGTTTGTATTAGAGATACCAGATAGATTACCAGAGCCGGAAATGGAAAGTATTTATGAACAATGTGTGAAGAATATGCAGGTTATGTGTGATATTCAACATCACAACAGAACCTTATTATTTGAAGATACCTGTGACAACATCAAACAGAAAGAAGAATGGCTGAATCAAATTATTAGAAAATTAATACAGGCCAGAGAGGAGGAAGTGGAAAAGCTGATGGAAAACATACCTGAACAACAACAAGTCAAAAGGTCTAAGAGAGCAGGTATACCGGGTCTAAATATTATAGGAGAGTTGTCGTACTATATTTTTGGCACTGGAAGAGCTGATGATGTAGCCAGAAATGAAAAGGATATTCAATTACTGAAGACATCATATTATAAGATGCGTGATGTTATTAAAACATTGGCCACAAGTACTAGCAATGGCTTGGAGGACGTCATGGCGGAAGTGGGAGAGTTGGCTGATAGACAGTTACAATTGTATGAAATGGCTAAGATATCATTGAAGAGACGGAAGTTGCTGGAAAGAACTCAAACTATGCACAGTGTGGCATTATATGAACTATCCATTGTATACAACCATGAAAGCCTGCTGACAAGAGTCAAATGGGGGTATATTATACATTTATTAAATGAACTCATTGAGATAAAGGATATGGCAGCTGAGGTAAGATTGGCATCACGAAGAAAACTATCCTCAAAATTGGTCACTAGAGAAGATTTGAAAGAAGCTATAATCAACACTGAAGTATATCTAAAGGCTACGTACCCACGATTTAGAGTCGCTTTTACTGATCCGGAATATTACTATGATAATAGTGTGGTGCGAGTATATCAGCACCAAGGTCGTGTAAAAATGCAGATAAGGATTCCGGTGGTGTCAGAGGAACACATATTTTGTGTATACTCTGTAAAGGTGTTTCCAGTACCAGTGCGGCTGGCCAATAAAGAAGCTGACGGGACGAGAATAGAGGGATTGCCATCAGAAGTAGCCATATCAAAGAATGGGCGGTATTATATATCAGAGCCAGTGGTGAATTGGGCGCGTTGCCATGGCAACTCAATAGCAGTATGCCCAGATATTCCACACATGAGAAAAATAGCCGAGCGAGGGTGCATGGCGGCACTAATAAGAAATGACAAGGTGGCCATAGCAGAAACATGTGAGATCAACTATATAGTGCAACCAAATTTTCCTTCATTTGCGATAGCACTGGGAAAGGGTCGTACTTTGGTATCGGGACCCGACATACAAGGTCAATTGATGTGTCAGTCAAGCCCACCTGTTAAGGTGAACATGCATCATTACGCCATATTGAATATTGGGTGTGATTGCGCATTCATGACTGCCGGGGCGTGGATGCCTTACAGCTTGGCAGGATGTGGTCATGTGAACATGGAAACTAATGTGACTTTTGTAAATAACGATTTGCTACAAATGAACAGTGTTAAGAAGTTGACATGGATAAAGGCCGTATTAAATGGTGAAACTGTGGAGGTACTGCAAGATGAAGTGTTGCCAAAATTAGTAAAGACCAAAATGAAGCACAAGGCTAGAATACAACAGTCGCCAGCAGCTGTCAATCTGAAGAATTTGGTGAGTGCAATGGAAGACGGATCAGCTTTGCCTGATTTGGATGGCATGAGTGGTGGAGGCCAGTTTCCTACTGAATCACTATGGGATTATTCACCAATAATGATTGCGGGGGTGATTGTCATGACTCTGATGGTGGTACAATATTTTTGTTTAAAAAGACTATTAATGGCATACATATTAGCAAGAATGCCTATGAGAATAAGGAGTCTAGAAACCTGGGACTATGAAAAATACGGTGAAGATGTCGGAGGTAATTATGAGGAAGAAGATCCGGAACACAAAACGACAATAGCTATGTTATCATTGATATTGATAGTACTGATAATAATAATAGCGCTACTGGTGAGGAAGGTGCGACAATTAAAGAGGCTTCAACCAGTGGATGGACTGTATCTACAGGTGGCAACTAAAGAGATCACAGAAATAATACCATTGGGGGAGAGTCTAATGCCTTTGGACCAGGTATTTCAAAGACCAGCAGAACAGGCTCTTATTAGAGACGTAGCAATAAGCTATTCGTGCCCGAGGTACATAGCTACAGTGCAGTGGGGTCGAGTGTTATATTCCACTGAGATGGCAACGGCGGAAAACGCAGTGCCATTGCCATTACCGGCCACTGTGAAGGTGTCAAAGAAGTTAGCAGGGATACTGAACGGTGACTATGGATTTACGGTGATGACAAGATTGATTAGGTATAGTGGGGGCCTGGCGACAGGTGTACCACTAGAGATACCTATGATATCAGCGGCGGGCTGGACACCAATAAGGAACAGAGAGATAAATACACATCAGTTATCTGACACGGGCCATGCCAGAGCCATGGCTCAGTTAAGAAGATCAAGACAGTTACCAGAAGTACCTGGAGAATCATATGGGGCTACGGCTGTATCATATTCAGTAAACAAGGGTCATAAAGAGTCGGTGAACGTGGCTTTGCGAGGTCAAGAGCCCAGGACGGGATCGTCATCGGTGTACGTGGACCTGAATGAATGAGACTGAAGGTGATGAATAAAACGCCATCATGATAGAGACTTGACATAGACGGTGGCAGGACATGAGAAAAAGGGGGGGGGGAGAAAGATATCGTGCAGCTGGCGTGAGACGAAAGGATGGAATAGACAATACAAAGACTATCTACAAATGAATTGATATAATGTCTGGGAATGGTGCCAGTGTATATTATTAAGTAAGATAATATAGCCAAAAGAAACTGTAATTTAAATGTACGACCAACTAATGAGACACTAACTACGACGTAATGTGGCAAGTGAAAAGATTCCTGATGTATATACTCGTTGACAAGCTGTGCACGCGTGAGTTAAGTAAGAGGTTGCCAGGTGTAACCCAAGACGCGTTAGAGTGTGTTTTAGAGTGATGCTTGGGGCAAAGGGTAGATAGAGGGGAACGTTTCGGAACAAGGAGTTGACAGATGTAAGGAGATTTATTGGCTCGATTGGGTGTAACTGGTGTCGACTCCCGGGTAAGGATAGTAAAAAGAATATATAAACATAGAATGGGACAAAGTGCTTAGTAAAGGCGAGTGAATGAGTAAAATAAATAACAAAGGAAAGAAAAACAAATTGAGAATCAAGGAATGAGAGAATTGTAATAATAAAATATATGTTAGAGGACAAGTTTGCGCTAAGAATAAGTCACCAATGCAGTGTGGAAAATATATATAGTAATAATGCATGGTATTATATAAGTGTGTTGCATATGTATGTATATAAATAACTATTGAAATGTATAATATAATAACGATGATTACCTCAGGTATTAGTGACAAAACAATACATAAGATGTATTCAGGCATAATTTATGCTTGACAATTGGTGTGACTCGCGTCACAAGAGGGGAGCGCCCGCACCTGCTTTGTCATCAATAGCCAATAATTATAATGAACGGGTATAACAGGGTACACTTATGTAGGTATTTATTGTATGCTGTATTATGTGTGTACTTATTATATGCTATATGGGAGAGTGCTATGGGAGTCCTGTATAGGGTTTATGGTAGTATAGAGTTTATGGTAGGCTGTGGAATGTGTAGACGGAGGGGAGTCGACGAGATCTGGTCAGGTAGATTCTGTAGAGGGGGAGGGGGGAATACGGGTGAGCCAAACATCGGCGTCTGAAAGGTGTAAGGGGTTGGTAAGAGATAGGGAGGAGTCAGTATTGTGGGAGAAGCCGAGGAGGCAACACATACTCCTGGAGTAGACGAGGATGAAGCTGTTTAGTATTTAGTATTACACTTAGCCAATGTAAGAACGGATTGAACAGGATCTCTATGGCACTTATACCTCTCCAGTAGCATCGGATTGTTAAACATGAACTGCTTGTATGAATAGACTGATGTCGTTGAAGCTGTACAACCATGAGTGGACTCATCAACAACTGTAACTGTGAATAACCAATGAACAATAAATGGTGACTTGTATCGGCGTCTTGGTGTTGGTTAAAAGAATGGGCTAGGCCAACATCATACCACTAGAGTTAGTCTTCCCAAATACGTGAGAACAGCGGAGTGAGCTGATAATAACTACACAACTTATACCACATTAATATACATATAAACACAACCCACACAGCCCACTACCAGGATGGTATCTTCTGGAGCTTGGTGGTATTATACATTACTGAATAGCAGATGTACCGGACCATCTGACCACCACTCACAGAATACTCCATCGAGGGAATATACATTCGGCGTCCTGACCCGCTACAAACACATATTATACACAGAAAGAACAACACACGGACATCACACTCATTGTGTACCGAGTTAGGTTACGGCAGCCCTTAACCTAGGGCTACGTCTGACACCCTTGGTCAGCATTTTACTCCTGCTATCACACACAGCCTTTTCCAGGTCCGACTTAGCCACAGCAGGACCCTTCCTATGTGTAATGCCTTCAGTCGGCAAGACCTTTTTTCATTTCTTACGATTTGGCCGTTTTCATCCCGTCTTCTTCTTATTAGAAGCTTCATTTACTTTAGGATGCTTTCTACGTCGACCTCTAGGACGTTTTTCAGGGACAATTGTTGAATATAACATTTCCTATATACATGCCTAATTCTAAGAGACTATCAAAACAGTGGTGTCCCCTAGTGGTCTCACTATGAATTATTACCTCACTATATGCTCAGAAGTCAATGTGCCTTTTATCCAACAATAAATCTGTCTCACAACTTTGAAGACCATAGCAGAGGCAACATCTCTGTGTTCCTTCCTGTACCACAGCTATAGGTTATGGACTCAGTCTACATTTATAGTTCTTCACACTGCACACTGACTTCACCACATGGAGGAACACAGTATTTCTGTCAGCTAAGTAGAAATATTTGACAAACTTTATTGTTTGACAGCACATGGTTCTTCATACTGACTTCACCACATGGAGGAACACTATCTGTCAGTTCAGTAACAATGTTTGAAAAACTTCATGTTGACAGCACATGGTCAGTGCACAGTGACATTGCACAGTGACAGTACTTTCAGTGACATTTGCCTGTTTAGTTGTGAGCCTAGCACACAGTGCTAGTTTTGAGATATTTTGCTTTACCACTTAGTGACATTTGGACATTGTGACATTTATTGGTTTACCACACACTGCATTTTTGAGACTTTGGTCTTTTTGGTTCTACCACTCAGTGACCTTCAACATGACATTGCTCTACCATTCACTGGTTGTCTAGACATTTAGCATTTATGTTTGGCCTTCCGTACTACAAAGTGACAGTTTTGAGACTTTTGCCCTTGCTTTTGGAAATTGTTTTGGTAAATTCAAGTTTCAAAATGGCTACCAAGAAGTTTGAAATAGTGCCATTGAAAGGGCCTAATTATGCCACATGGAAGGTCCAAGCGAAAATGTTGTTGAGACGAGATGCTTTATGGGGTATAGTTGCTGGCACAGAGACAGCACCACCAGCAGATCATGGGTGTTCAAAACCAAGCTTAGTCCTGATGGAACCATAGAGCGGTACAAGGCTAGGCTTGTGGCACAAGGGTACAATCAAAAATATGGTCTAGATTATGATAAGACGTTTTGCCCTGTTGTAAGAACAGAGTCAGTTTGTGCACTGCTTGCTGTAGCTGCGAAGAAGAACCTTCTACTTCACCAAATGGACGTCACTACAGCATTCCTAAATGGAACACTTGAGGAAGTGGTGTATATAAAACAACCTGAGGGTTTTGTTAAGAAAGGTGGAGAACATTTAGTCTGCAAGTTCAAGAAAAGCCTGTATGGACTTATACAGTCACCAAGGTGCTGGAATATAACACTTGACAACCATCTCAAAAGTATTGGTCTCAAGTCAACAGCAGATCCATGCATCTACACAGGTAAAGAAGATGAAACAGTAATCGTAGCTGTCTATGTGGATGATATTATCATAGCAACAGAGAATCTGGCTACGATGGTGAAAGAAAACACCATCTTAAAGAAGTTTGATGTCAAAGACTTGGGTGAACTGAACACCTTCCTAGGAGTTCAGATCAGACAGACACCCGAGAGCATATGGATAAGTCAGCCTGGATACACATCCAGGATCCTTGAGAAGTTTGGCATGCTGGAAGCCAAATCAGTGTCAACCCCAGTTGATCCTTCTGTTAGACTGACAAGCTCTGTAGGTGATGGTAACAGCTCTGTTGATCCGGTACTGTATCAGTCAGCAGTTGGAAGCCTGCTGTATTTGTCCAATTGGACAAGACCTGACATTACATTTGCCGTCAATCAAGTGGCTAAATACAAGTCACCCTTCAGAACAACACTGGAAAGCTGTGAAACGCATTATGCAATACCTTAAAGGAACCAGTATTCATGGTATTCAGTACTGTAGAAATTCTGAAGAAGGAATGATAGGCTATTGTGATGCAGATTGGGCAGGTGATCAAAGTGATCGGAAATCTACATCTGGATATACCTTCACACTGGCTGAAGCTCCTATAAGCTGGAGGAGTAAGAAACAGTCTTGTGTAGCTCTATCAACAGCAGAAGCCGAGTATGTAGCATTGGCATCTGCAGCACAAGAAGCAGTTTGGCTACGACAGCTCTTGAAGGAACTGGATGGCCCTATTACAGAAGCAACCTCCATCTTCGATGACAGTCAGTCAGCCATAGCAATGGCAAAGAATCCACAGTTTCACGGACGTACCAAGCATATTGAAATCAAGTATCACTACATACGTGGTGAAATACTGAAGGGAACTATGAAGCTGCAATATCTGCCAACTACAGAAATGCCAGCTGATGTGCTGACTAAAGGCTTATCCAAAGAAAAGTGTAGAGGTCAGTGGAAAACGTCTTTGGAGAAACCGGGACTCGAACCCGGGACCCTCCAACTTTGACGCGGAAGCTCTTCCTCTGAGCTACTTCCCCTGGCCTGACGTTATCTACCTTCCAACTACACCTGGATCGGTATGACACACACTAGGGGAGCAGTGAAGACCAGGCAACCAGCTCCTGAGAGTCAGTCTACCGGGTAGAGGGATTTCCGGTCCCCTACAAAAGCATCAGAAGCTTACAAAGCTTCTTAGAGTATCAGATTAGTTGCACCCAAGGTAAAGTTGGGTGAGAGAGTGCACGTGCTAGTAACCGCTCCTCTCAAATTTACAAGACATTTCTGCTATTAAAGTTAAAAGCTCAAGCTTAGTCTATGAAGTTTCTACTTTCATATCTTGTCATTATTATCATTATTATTTTTCATTTATGATGTGAAGGACAATTCATATGAGAACATTATATATATAAGAACCGAGAAGGAGTGTTGAATATAACGTTTCCTATATATATGCCTAATTCTAAGAGACTATCAAAAGAGTGGTGTCCCCTAGTGGTCTCCCTATGAACTATTACCCCACTATAAGTGTCTCCCCCTAGTGTTATATAGCTAAATACTTTTACTACATCAGAACCTGTTGGTTACAGTCTGAGCATGCTCAGAAGTCAATGTGCCTTTTGTCCAACAATAAATCTGTCTCACAACTTTGAAGACCACAGCAGAGGCAACATTTCTGTGTTCCTTCCTCTACCACAGCTATAACAATCACCTCCAACTTTTCTCATGTTGGCCCGGTGGGTCGATATCCAAACTCTCTTTCTGCTGCTTCTTGACCTTTCCACGGTCTGAACTTCTCTACATTGGTTTTCCATTCTCTACCGGTGTAGCAATCCTTCATTATCAAAATAGATTCAGAGACTATGCTTATAACTTCAAATGGACCTTCCCAAGGGGTTACAAGTTTTAACCTCTCGAGTGGGTCATAATATCTTAACACTTTATCTCCTATATTAAAGTGGCTTCTTTTTACATTGATATCATAACCAACCTTCTACCATTTCGCATTCTTACGTAATTCATTCCTCACTACTTCTTATGCTTGTTTGAACCTATCACATAGTAATTCGACAAATAGCACACTACAAGGGGCTTCTGGATTAATTCCTACTACTCCATACACCAAATCAGCAGGCATTATAATGTCCTCGCCGAACACCAAAAGGTTGGGTGTACAATTGGTAGACGCATGGACAGTGTTATTGTATGCGTGTACTACAAACTCACACTGTTCGTCCCAATCATCTTGGTGGCTATTCACCAATGGCTTCAGTACTTGTATCAAAGTCCGGTTAAACCTCTCCACCTGACCATCGGACTGCGGTCTGTGTGGATTGGTTCAGGTTTTGCATATTGCCAAGTAGTGACGCATAACTCTGACTCAAACTCCCTACCTTGATCACTGTGCATCATAAGGTGTACTCCCAAATGCAACACCCAGCCTTTTACAAATGCCTTTGCACATGTAGCGGCTTTATGATTAGGTAAGGGAAACACTTGAGTATACTTTGTATAATAGTCTGTTACAACCATCATGCACATATTCTCTTTAGGTGTCGTTTTCAATCCACTGATGATGTCGATTGGGATACGAGCAAATCTGACACCAAACAATTCTTGGGATAAAGGTAACTTGCCCAAGCCAGGTCCTGGCTTGTTTTTACAACAGTCAGGACAAGTTGCAATCCACCGAAGTAGGTCACTTCTCATCCCTGGCCTGAAATAATGTCTTTGATGGTGTTCTATGGATCTTTTCTTCCCGAAATGACCACTTGTTTGGTGGCCATGACAATAGTACATGATATCCCTCATCGAGGTAGGAATCACTATAGGAATCACTACCCCCGTTTTGAGGTTCTCATGACTGTCCGACACCGACAATGGAGATGGGTTGCTGGTAAACTGATGAAAGTCTCCAGAATCACCAAGATTCAATCCGAGTCCTCTTAGAAACTCCAGACAAGGATGACTTGGGGGAAGGCTTGTCCCACACACTCAGATCAACTCTTTAATCCATTCTTCCTCTCCCCTGATGCGGCCACTCGCCTCTTCGTCTCCTCTATCATCCACTGTTGCACTAGGGTCCCTGGCCCCGGTAGGTAAACTGGGGTGCGCACCCACAGTCACCCGACCTCCAGGTAAATCTGATCAGGATTCTTCCACCGGTCCACCCCCGGTAGCTTTTCGGCATTCATTTCTAGATGGGGCTATACCCAATGCCATAGATACAACCCCCTCTAATTTTCGTTAATATTAGAGGCTAATGCATCTTATGTATTTTCCTTGAGTTTATCTTTGGCTTTATAGTAAGCCGCCATAACTGGTTTTGGAGCAGTACACTCCGAAGAATAGTGTCCCATTCTCTGGCACCTGAAACATTTTACAGTTCGGCGGTCAACACGAGGTCTAGGCCGACTGTTTTTTTTAATGCTTCTGTGATCTTTTTACACATCTCTTCCATTAATCCTGTCATATCCAATGACGAATTTCTGGTTTTGGCAGTACTTTCAGCCAGTTTGGTGGCTGTTTTACCAGTATTAGTTGGCATAGTAGATGTCTCGGATACTACATTCATACTCTTTGGCTTATTATACACCTTTCGAGAGATGTATTTCCTGCCAGTGTTATTCTTCCTAACCTGCATTGCACAAAACGTGCCATCCTCCTGTTCAATGTCAATCAACTTGAAGTCATCCGACGAACTAGAGGACTCGGGTTGAAGCATTGCCACAGCTATGGGGGTACTAACAGATACGTTTGGCACCTCACCAGCTAACATAGATCTTTTCTTTTCTGCCATATCTATGCCATTGAATACATCATGTAATGTAGTCCCTCCTTTCCAAGCATCCCTTGCAGCCAACTGCTCGTCTCTGTCTCTCAGACCCTTGACAAATTGAGTAATCAAATCGTCCATATACCAATCCTCATTTTCAGTACCCGGCCTGGCCTTGCTCAAGAGAGCATGCAACTCCACTCCATAGGCTCTGAAAGCTTCCGTTGGTTTTTGTGTTCATTTCCTAAAATGAACCATCGAATCCTTCTTGACCATGTCACATAATAGTCCACTAGCAACTTTGACCAGTTGCTCAAAACTTCCCATTAGGCCATGCCAAGTGCGCCATTGATCCACGGCCATTCAACCCGGACCAGCCTTGAGACATCTGGCCAAATGTGGTCTCACCTCGTATGGTGTCCACCCATTACAATTCAATTCAATTACAATTCATCACATCGATGAAGTCTTCAAACCACTCCTTCCAGGGTCGAGTACCGTTGTATTTAGAGGAGCAGCACAGGGGGCCCTCTGGGGTCATTTAATTCGTAAGATTACTGATAGCTATAAGTTGTTTTCTTATGTTGTCCAATGTCTCTGGGTATAGAAAAGTGATGTTGGACCAATGAAAGCTTGTGCAGTCACTGAGAAATCTGCAATTCTTTACAACCATCTCTTCAAATTTTAGGCTTTTTTTTAAGAGCTAAAATACACATTGGTCTACCTGTTCTGGCACTAATATTAATCTTACAACAATTCTAATGGTACCTACCCCCCCTAAATTGGACCCAATGATCACATTGCAGCCAATCATTTGTTGCTAGGACAAGCGGTTACCTAGCAACAGCTGATTTCAGCTAGCAATGGACCCTTTCCGAGAGAAAGAAAGACCTTTCCTAGGAATGACTTACAGAACGGAGATCATGGCTATTGCTTCTCATTTTGGTATTGAGAAGGTCCATGCCATTGTAGAAAATGCAATATTGTACCAAAACACAGTGTGCTAATCAGGGAATGTAGAAAAAAAAAATGATATAGCAAGTATAATGAAAACATGCAACTTCAGCATTATCTTCTATTGGAAAAATATTATTTACTGGATAATTGTAGTGTGCCTTATATCCGCAAAAACATCTGAGGCTTTCACTTTACTCCTAGAGTAGCTGATTGCCTAGCAACAACAAATTTGCTTAGCAACCTATACTGAGAAGTATATTCATAAAAAGACATTCAGATTTGATGAGAATTAAGCTTCCATGGACTCAATGTATTTGAAAACAATTATACCTCAAAATACCCCCCCAAATAGGAAATAATTATATCTAACAATTGTGCAGTTGGTTATTGTTTAGAAAGTACTAGCTTTTGCATAGCAAGTAGCCTACCAACTGACACTCAGATGCTCTTGAAATGAAAATAATCTGCCAGGTATTCTAGTGATCACAGGGGCTTCTTACTAAAGATGTCTATTGCTGGGCAAGAGACATCATGAGTGTATTGTTTTTAAGCCAACCACATTCCAAGGACCATGTGATAGCCAAGTTCATGTACATGTGTATATGTAGATCCAATGAGATGTGATTCAAATATTAGTAAGCTATATTTGCTTGAAACATGTGATCCTATTATAAAATGTCCCTATAGAAAAAAAGAAATTACCCAGCTACTCATTTCCTTTTTCTATTTTGGAAAATAATATAAACCATACCTAGCGGCCTACACATATTCAGATTACTACTATTCTATAGTATGGTACTTCCATTTATAAGCTGGACCCTAATTCAAAGTAATATACTTTGAGCTGCAGCCAGAGCCTAAAATGACCTATAAGCCACACCTTATACAGGGGCTTCATACAAGTTCTGCAGACTTAAATACAAAATCAACTGTCACTACTTTGGCTCGAGATAACATCAGCAAAGTATCATTGAAAGCAGCTTATGTATCGGGTTGAGGTGACAGGTCAGTCTGTGATTTATGTGCATCTCATGCGAGTCTCAGAACACAGATGATATCTTAATATTGCATTGGGTGTCATTTGGTAACCTGCCATACCTTAGTAATTGCTGTTATGATAAGTGTGAAATGAAGTCTATGTGCTTGATTCCCCACTACCAGTGGTATCATTCCATTCCTGTCAAGAAGAAGTCAAGGAATTCTACCAACATTAACATGTCAAGTCAAGTCGCTATCAAGAGCTATATTAACCGTAGATCCAATCAACCACAAGGCATATACCTGTCTATACAAAGTCATATCAAATATACAGACTGATTCAAATTACCTGCTGATAATGATCAAAGCTCTCCCACCAAAATGGTAAGGCTAAAATTAAATATTGCCCCTATGTGATGTTACATGCCATCATACATAACACATAATCACCATCTTGAACTCTCTCATTCTAAAGCATACAAAGAATATCCTGGGTAATCTGAGGCTTGGTAAATACCTTGCTTCTAGTATAGATCTACCTATTAATTAATCCTTTTGAGTGATATTTAGCAGCATAAATTAATGACCAATGATTAGAATTATAGGAACTGTAACAAGAAGGGACTCCTTATGTACATAATACTACCATAGAATCATGTGTAAACGGCATGGCTTCTACATGAATCCAACCCTTGTCTTGTCATATACAATGTTGGATGCCCCTATGCCTCGTAGCCTTAGCCTCAAGTCAATTACCTTAGGCCAATGCTTAGAGTATTGGTCTGTGACTTTGGGTGTGTGTAGAGGGTGATGAAATTACCTCCTTATGGTCATTCAATGCTTTCATATGTCATTCTTCTCCAATGAAATGCTAGTCAGTCCTTAAGCAAATGCTGCATCAATGTATCATGCCAACCCTTCCGAGTATCTCAGTACCAACTGAGAAGGTGGAGTGTAAAAATGAATGCTCAAATGCTAAAGCCTATTATGAATGTACATGTGGCAATGCCCTGAAATATGTAGGCTATAGTAGTTCCATTACTTCACTTTGAACATATCTGGTGACATACAGATGGTCTATGTCTTTTTAACTCTTTCCAGCCGGCTAGTGCATTAATGCAAAACCAGGTCAAATATGGCTAGTGCATTCATGCACTATGAGGTGAGCATTTATAGTATCTAATAGCATTATTCTGGGCCCCGTCAATAATTATCTTCAATAAGTAATGCCAGGTATCATGGTATCATATGAAGGGAAATTACATTCAGATTACAAATTAGTCATTTTTGTATACATTTCACATACATTGGTTCTATTCCCGAGGTCACCCTTACACCATGTATCAATATATATTCGCACGGGACATTTTAGGGACTTTTAACAATGATAGAGCTGGCTGGAAAGAGTTAAGAACATATCTATGGCCTAAAATGAAGTCCGAGCTAATGTCTTTAACATGACCTTCCAGCAAGGAAAATGGTCACAGGTAGGGTCTTTTGGTTAGTTTGCTAGGCACTTTCTTTTTGTTGGATCATATGCCTGGTACTTGTGGCCTTATAGCTGAGTCCTACCAGTAAGGTTCCGGAAAAGTCCACTTATGCCACCAGAAGTGATCTTATAAAGCAGTTAATTCACCATTGACAGAATGACGATATCAATTGCAAGATCCAT
This sequence comes from Acholoe squamosa, assembly GCA_949317995.1. Taxonomy (NCBI): domain Eukaryota; kingdom Metazoa; phylum Annelida; class Polychaeta; order Phyllodocida; family Polynoidae; genus Acholoe; species Acholoe squamosa. The sequence goes on along the minus strand of OX439043.1, from coordinate 36,590,016 downwards.
GCAATAGCAGTTATCTGATGCTGCCAGATTAACCCTTAGGTGCCCAAGCGCGCATTTAAGCACGGTTTTGAGCTTAAATGCATGTATATTGAAAGTGATTTTCATCCAGATACTTCTACTGGTCCATCTGCAAAGTTAGACCCTCTTTGGAATGCTTATGACTTCCTGATTATGATACAACCATCAATTTAGCTTTAACTCCATTTTACCAGTCACAATGACTCAAAAACTTGAAAATGAGCTGTCATTTTATGTGGTTCATTAAAGGGCAACCCTCCAAGGAGTTAAAATCTGACATGGCACCAAAATGATGATGGATCATACACACACAGTTTCCAATACTCTGATTATACTTTACAATAACTGTTCATATCCATAAAGATAAGCCATGCATTGTTACTATCATGTTTCCTGTGTGGCAGTACATGTACAGATGCAGGCAGAATCAGCTTTAAAAGGTCTAAGGATGGAGGGATTATGGGTATATATATATAAATATATATATATATATATATATATATATATATATATATATATATATATATATATATATATATATATAGCACAAGAGAGCAAATACCAGTACATGTCAACAAATGGAATGTTTTGGTAACTATGGTTACTAGCCCTGACCAGTAATGCCATGTCCTTAACTGAAAGTTTTTACTGACTTATGAGTATTAAGAAAATGTAATGCCGAGCCCTTATCAAAGAAAAAGATCGAAATAGCACATGGTCTTATCAACAAAATTATACAATCATGACATAATGTAAAATAATGTAAAATCTTCAAATAATTCTGGGCACAAAAAGGTTAAGCTATAGTTTCCTTAGTAGAACTTCTAGGGGAGGTTTGTGACAGAATAATCATCACACATTATATTTAATTCTGATCAAAATCTATATAATATTATAAACAACATAATTTAGGGTAATGCTGCTTAAGGGCTGTTGAAATATTATGTAACATAATTTTGGCCACTTTGTGACCCCCCTCCCCCCTTGTAACAATATGGGTGTTCTAATCAATAGTCCTAAATTTATTTGATCCCTCTCAATTTAACAAGAATTATAGGAAGATCTCTAAAATCACATTAAAATGCTTGTAAATTGTCGAAATTTCGCCATGTGATGTATTTCTCATTTTTATTATGTAACACTTGGGCAGACCCCCTCCCCCTGTAACAAAGTGTAACAAACTTCATGACCCCTCTCCCCCTGGCCCCTTAGCAAATATTTAATTGCTAAGACATAAACAGGTCTAGCAATAAGGCTTTGGCAGCACTAGAAGAGAGTAGACACAACTTCAGATTTATTTTCTTTATAAATCGCTAGGTTCCATAGTCATGTTTTCATATCTGAGTAGAGCAGTTGTCAGTTGGTGAGCCACTTGCTAAACAAAAGCTAGCAAGGTTTAAGCAACTGCCAACTCTTTGAGTATTGAACAACTATCTGACACATTTCCTATTACTTCAGGGATATTTCTAACAAGATCTACTCAGTTCTGATTAAATTGAGTCTAATGATGGTTGACTCTCTTCACAATAGTACATATTTGTCTATGAACAAGCTCCTCCTTATAAGTTGCTATGTAAATTTGTTGCTAAGGAATCACTGCCCCACAAGAAGAGTAAAACCTCAGATGTATTCTCATTTCATCATTTTCATGATATAAGACACACTTCAATTGTCCAGTAAAGAATATTTTGCCAATAGAGGATAATGCTGAAGTTGCATGTTTTCATCATACTTGCTATAGGCTAGGTCTATCATTTTTTTCTATATTTTCTGATCAGCACACTGTATTTTGGTACAATATAGCTCTTTTTACAATTGCATGGAGCTTCTGAATAGCGAAATGAGAAACAGTATCAATGATCTCTATTCTGTAAGTCATTCCTAGGAATGGTCTTTCTTTCTCTCGGAAAGGGTCTGTTGCTAGCTAAAATCAGCTAGGTAACTGCTTGTCCTAGCAACAAATAGTTGGGTCCAATGCAATCGTTGGGTCCAATTTAGGGTGGGTAGGTACCATTGGAATTGTTGTAAGATGAATATTAGAGCCAGAACAAGGTGATCAATATGTATTTTAGCTCTTAAAAACGAGGCTAAATTTTCAAGAGATGGTTGTATAGAATTGCAGATTTCTCAGTGACTGCACAAGCTTTCATTGGTCCAACATCCCTTTTCCATACCCAGAGACATTGGACAACATAAAAAAACAAGTTATAGCTATCAGTAATCTTACGAATTAAACTCCTAAAATATGACTCTTTTGAAGGACTTGCTGCTCTACTAATTCCTTAGGGATTACAGCTACTCTCCTGGCTGAATTGTGAGCATACGTCAGTCTACCCAAGCTCTTGGGTTACCAGCGCCCAATCCAGTATCAAGATCCTTCTGAGATTTCTGATATTCAGTCGTCTCTTTTCGAATCTCGTCTTGTTCGCTGACAAGCTTGGATTCTGTTTCAGCATTGAGCAGTTGGAGTTTTTTTAAGTTTCTCCTCCATCTTTTCTGTAGACTGCATTTGCACCCTATGAACAAGAGAAGAGAGTTTGTACTTTAAGTCAGACTCTTTCAAAATAGCTAGAGGAACTTTTACGTTCTTCTCTATAAGTATTGGTACCTTGGTCACCATGATCACTTTCATGATCAGAGGATGTCATTGATGGTTGGTGTGTTTTTGGCCGGGTTCCATCTAACCCCATATTATTAGTTGCTGTAACGGCAACCTTTGGTGTCCCTGTCCGTTGGATAGGACTCTGAGCTTTGGGTGTACTTAAGACATTAGTGGAATTATTGAAACTACCCACCTCCAAATCACGCCTACTTGTGATTACTTGAGACAATTGGCTCAATTAAACAAGCAGGCCTGATCAACCAGCCTAACATACCCGTACCCGAAGCAGTATGGCTAGGGGTACCAGGGTACATTCTTACAACACCACCCCCAATCATATTGGGTCTGGCCATCATTGCGGATGGTGAGATGGTTTTCTGCATACCCGCCGGGTCAACTAAAAAGTGTTGACCTGGAACTCAGTTATACAGTAACTGCTGAGCGGCAATGCCATCCTCTTCGAATTCCTCTAGGCCTAAGCTTGAAGAACTCACATCCCACTGATTGCGGCTTTTGGCCGTTTGGCCACGCTCCACCCCGAACCGAGTGGTCACGGCACCAGTGTAAGGGTTTGTATTCTTATGAATATAAGGGTGGCTCTTTGGCTCGCTTAGTGGCTATAGAAACCAACACGACACAAGTAGTTTGGGTTGGGCAAAGCCCTCAAAACTCCCACCTCTCTGATGGCCTTTATTCTTATATAACTGGAGGGTAGGGTAGCGCGTCTTGACTGGACAGAGTCCAGTCACCTTCTGCCGATTACCCGGCTCCTTAGTAGGAGCTGGACGCGAGGCATGGTACTGCCCCATCTTGTACCAAACGGGTATCGCAAAGCGACGCCTGGTTGGCATAGAAGGAACAAGAAGGAACATAGAAGGAACAAGCAACATACGAACACGTCTCTCGGATAATCTGCACTATTATATACATGATGATGCAGTACCAAATAATCTCAAGCTGATCCTGCCGTCTAACAGATCCAAGGGAACTAAAGCCAGGGGTGCAGCTCGGCCATACAGCTCGGCCATAAAGTCATTGACCGTAGATGGCAGCACTGGCCATATATCCCCAACCAAAGTGCCTGCACTGATATAACAGTACTAAGGTGGTAGCTCACAAGAATTTCTTAAGGGCCCAGATGCCATTATAAGAGCACAATCATATTTACCCTATATTAAAAACGGCACTACTTAGTTGCCGGTACCTACCCCCAACCTAAAGTATTAAAATAGCCTTAAATAGTCGCCTGTACCAAGATCCAAGAAAGAGGTTACATGTATTTTTTTCAAAGTCAACTCCATTTTTCTCCAAGATTTCAAGGTTTCTAATATTTGCAGGGGCCTACATGTAACCAAACCTTTCCACAGAAGTAAATCATGGGATTGAATTGTGAATAAAAGAAAAAAAAACATTTTGAAATAATAATCTTCTCAAGTTTGCATAGCAACGTTAAACGGGACTGTTTTGAAAAGCTGCCATTGTTTTGGGTTTTTTTCTCTCCAAAAACAGAACAATGAAACAGTGTATCTACCGTAAAACCTCACCTATAAGTCGACCCCCTAACTTAGACACAGAAATTCGACCTATAAAGAATCATAATAGCTAATAGGAAAACCTCACTTATAAGTCGACCCCTCAACTTGAAAATTTTTCGACCCCTTCAATGACTTATTTGCCTCTTATCTGTGTTAAATATGTTTGAAAAATATTCATTTTTATTCGAAATAAAATATAATCCCTTAGAATTAGGTAAATGTGTAAATCGCTAGTGAAAATTTTCATCTGCCCCTTGAAACACCCAATACTAAAGAAAATCACTGGAAAAATCTTAATTGATATAATTTTTTTCAAAACCTCACCTATAAGTCGACCCCCCAATTTGGAACTAAAAATTCGACTTATACAAAAAGAAAAAAGCAAAAACAAAATTTGACTTATAGGTGAGGTTTTACGATATATTAAATGAAAAAAAAAAATCTAATCAAATTGTAATAGAAAGAACGATAACACCCTTAGTGTATTCCTCCTCAAATGTTCTATCGAAATTAGGTCTACTTGTTGTCAATTTATAAACGAGTTGATCACACCCATCAGGTCCCTTTATTTCGATGTCCGAGCATTAAGCCATTGCAGGCACATAAAGAAATACTGTAAGTACTTTGATAGAAGCTTCTTTGAATAGGAATCTAGATGATACATATATGTAGCATATGGAACATGCCTAAAGTGCACCCCCCTATACCACTACTAGTGGCTGAACCCCCAAACCTATCTACTGTTGCATCCCATTGGGTCGCCTACTTGTATATTTGTTGAAGTCTGGGGTTGTTCTCAAGCGCCGGGAACTAATAAAGCAATTTGCACCACAGGTTGCAAAAAGCTTGCATTTTTCTCAGCCAGTCTAAATCAAGGAGTGTAATCGATCACTGGTTAAACTGTTTTAGACTGAGGACCACGCATCCCCTACCCTGGACAAACAAACATATAACAATACATTCAAATGTGGTCACATCTGCACCCCGGGGGTCACATACTGAGTCCAGGGTCGGCATAGATCGCCATCAGACGTTAGACACCAGTTTTAATCACATGGCCATGGCCACTACACGCTTAGGGAGTGGTGATTATTTATCAACAGTGGGAGGGTGGTGGGTTATCGTGCGGAAGCGCGAAAATTTTTTACGCCCCCCCTCGACGGCAGGCGCAGAGATTTTTTGCGCCCCTCTTTGATCTATAGTAGCGCTCGGGCTTTTTTGCTAAAAAGAGGGTAAATTTTTTTAGCCCCCCCTCAAGAGGGGTCAAGTCTTTTTTAGCCCCCCCTCGAGAGGGGTCAGAATTTTTTACCCCCCCCTCAAACTCACCACCCCCCCTGTTGATAATAAATGACCACTCCCTTATACATGTGTATTAGGGAGTGATCATTTTTTAACAACGGGGGGGGGGGAGGAGGGGTAGGGGCTGGTGGGTTTGCACGCGGATGCGCGAAAAACATTCCAGCCCCCCCTCTCGACGGGTCAAATTTTTTTCGATCCCCCCCCCCTTGGAAGGCGAAAATAGCTTGCGAACGTGCCCTTGTAACCTATAGTAACACGCGGGCTTTTTCGCTGAAAACAGGTGAAATTATTTTGACCCCCCCTAGTCAAGGGGCAAAAAAAATTCTGACCCCCTGGTCAAGGGGTTGAAAAAATTCTGACCCCCCCCTCAAACCCACCAGCCCCCCCCCTGTTGTTAAAAAATGATCACTCCCTTACAACCACACAACCTTCCTATCAGTATCATGGCCAGGGCCGAGGTCAGAGTAACAGTTGAGGATGGTGGGGAGGATTTGTATCCACACCAGTTAAGTTCCCATTCATCACTGGGGGATGCCAGGTCTTTTATGAAGGCCTGAGGTATTTATAGACGAGAGGAGCGGCTTTATGTATGTGACTTAGGGTAGACATTGAGTAGGGCCTGAGGGTGATTGCTGTACTGTGGATCCACATGCCGCCTGCCGCTCTATTATATCACACAGGTCAACAGCAGTACGACCTCCCACCCCTAACCCATTCCCACGTCAATGGTTAGTATTTAGGATTTGAATTTACCGATAACTTTGCACACGTCTCTCCTGTGTGATATAATAGAGCGGCAGGCGGCATGTGGATCCACAGTACAGCAATCACCCTCAGGCCCTACTCAATGTCTACCCTAAGTCACATACATAAAGCCGCTCCTCTCGTCTATAAATACCTCAGGCCTTCATAAAAGACCTGGCATCCCCCAGTGATGAATGGGAACTTAACTGGTGTGGATACAAATCCTCCCCACCATCCTCAACTGTTACTCTGACCTCGGCCCTGGCCATGATACTGATAGGAAGGTTGTGTGGTTGTAAGGGAGTGATCATTTTTTAACAACAGGGGGGGGGGGGCTGGTGGGTTTGAGGGGGGGGTCCCACGTCAATGGTTAGTATTTAGGATTTGAATTTACCGATAACTTTGCACACGTCTCTCTCTCTCTCTCTCTCTCTCTCTCTCTCTCTCTCTCTCTCTCTCTCTCTCTCTCTCTCTCTCTCTCTCGGAAAGGGGGGGGGGGGATTTTTCATGGCCCTCCACGCCCACGTCACTATCTCCGGACACCATAGACAACCCCTCCTGCAACTAGTCAAATTTTGCATGACCCCCCCCCCAACGTCACTGTTTAATATTGTCACCATATTGTCACCAGTACCCCCGCCCTTCCCCTTAGCAGTGGCATAGTTGTAGAACGTTCTCCATGTACACATTAGTCAGTTAGTGAATGTAAAGTCGAAAAATTCACACTGGGCTCACGTTCCGCCCAACCCGCCGCAAATATAATGTATGGTGCAGAAGGACTGTGAGTATATTTGTTATTACTGCTGCAATGTTAGCATATCTAACAGCAAACGGTAGGTTCCAGGATAGAACATGCCGTTATTTTCTGTACTGGGTCTCAGGCAGACAAACTGAGCGGGAACCCATCAATTTTCTCTGTGATATCTGAATATCATTCACATCAATGTTTGTAGGATCATAATATCAAAACTTGGACATGTTAACATGAGGTTTCCCTTTCACAATGGACTAGTACCTCACACATAAGGCGCACCCCAAGTATATTGCGCACCTTGACTTTGATAGAAATCTATAAGGCGCAAATGGTGCTTAATCTTGATCAGTTCGATACAGATTCAATGTAGAGATGCCCCGCCTGTAGGGCACACGGCTAGGTACAATAACAAATATAAAGAGTGAGTCGATCCTCCTCTACAAGTAATACATCGTGCATCAGACTGTGGATGCTGCAAAAACATAGCTTCGTGTGACCACTGACAAAATGTGTCTTTCTGTGCTTATGAGAAATTACCACTCTACCTTGTGCGAGTGTAGAGACTGTTCGGGTGGTGTTAACTCCAGTGTGAAATGGTTCATGTATCAGGTCCGGATTTGGTGTTATTCTGATAAAACTCCATGTACAGTTTGTACATGTACATACCAAGGTGAGCAGAGCTGGTGAAGTGGAGCGTGTCTGCTGCAGTGAGCTGCACAGCCATACAGGCCGCACAGCTGGGCCATCCTCAGCACACACAGCTGTACCATTACATGCTGCTACCCATACCACGAGTATATCATAGTCTGACGGCATATTGATTATTATTTTATGTGAATAACTTCTTCCCGTAGAGATAGCATTGCGCGGCCGATCCGCACACCCCCAGTGGCGTAACGTGTGCCGATCCACCACAGCGGCCAATCCACCACTGCAGCCTGGTTCTGGGTGCGTGTAAACATTCAAAATGGCGGACCGCCGCTTGTACGGGGCACTACGGTAACGGATTTTGTTAATTTTCAGTTAATTAAATACTCTAAAAACATAAAATGAATATAGAACTAAACTCCCCTGGTGTCCTCGGTGGCCGATCCACCCCTCGTGGTGGATCGGCCACCTCGTACACCATGGTCGTTTAGTTCTATCTATGTACTCAGTGTTTACAGCTAACAGTCTGTGTGTGTGTGCAGTTGTAGTACAGTTAGCCCTGGGCTGTTATGATATATATTACTCAGGAGAACATGAGTAACTACTGACTGAGGCTGAGATCAATGACCCCCATGTGTACAAATGTACACGTGGACACCACAGACACAGCACTATGTGACGCTACAGCCCTATAACTACATATCAGATATTACATGCTAGTCATATGTGTTTACTATGTCTATTGTGTATTTGGTGGCATAAAATAGCTGCCCTAAGAAAGTGTGTCCTTAGCTTTCTTTACCGTTCACTCACAGCCACTCTGATGTTTTAGAGCTTAACTTGAATCAAGGATAGGGAAGGTGTTTACCTTCGTACTGATGTATGAAATACAGCATCAAGGTTATATATGGATATTGAAACAATACCTCGGAAAAGTTGTCCCAAACTCGATATATTGACAGATTAGAATCCGTCCACCCACGTCGCCGAGTCCATCAGTAAACATCTTTGTCTATATGAGGGTGACGATGGTTTAGACTGATATATTCCAGTCTGTGGAAAGCTGTAGTCTTGTAACATGACGATTTACCACAAGGGGATATCATTGCGATATATTATAGGGGCGTAGGAAAAGGGGGGGCAGGGGGGCCTGGGACCCCTCAATCATAAATGAAGGGGGGCCTGAATATGTCTGGATTCCCCCCCCCCCAAAAAAAAAAAAAAAAATTTTTGCAATGAATTCATAATAAATTGGACAAGAAGCTAAAACTTTGCATCTTAAATTACATCAATATTATAGTAATGGAATAGGAATAATGGGGGCCTGAGCCACAAATCAGATCTAAATTTTATATAGTTATATATAGGTGCCATCGTGCTTGAACCGACAGTTTAAGGTGGTTGTGGTGAGGCCCAAGGTAGGCCCAAGCTGGGTCATTGGAGGAGCCTTTTCAGCCAAATCCACAAATTTGTTATCACCAACTTTAGGGTGTAATCATTCAGTGATATACTGTTATTTTACACATTTTTCAAAAGCCAAAGGAAAGTTTCAAATCTCATCTATCAGACAACATTTTGTCCTTCATGGTGAGTGATGTTTTTCTCTACGAAAAAAAGCTGCTGTACTTATGTCATGTTTTCGGGTGCCATACTGACTACAAGGCCCTTAAGCATTGGGTCTATGGGTGCGATGGATTTTCGCAATAGAATGAACACATGGGCTCATATGGAAATCGTCAAATTAAGACACTTTTTTTTCAGCAGGTGAGGTTCAGATAGTCCGGCTCTACTGATAACAAATGCGATAGCACCAGTTTTATGGTGGAAGATGGGGGGGGGGGGGGGGAAATCAGAACGTCCTTGGCCCTATTAGTGCCGTGACACCTTAACTGGGTGGCTGGGTGAGGTGATTTTGGCCACATTTTGGGCTCTTGTAAGGACTCAATCCAAACTGGATGAATTTTTTGTATTAAAATAGCTAAATCAAGTGTAGGAGAAGCTATTATGGTCATTTTTTCTTTAAATTTGTCTGGGATTTGTGTATGATTGACCTTTTTTCGCTCCAGATGGGGCAGTTGGGGCTACTTGGCACAGAAAGTGGTTCCAGGGCTCCTCCATAAAAGTGACTTTGAAAGCCTCTAGAAATGCTAATAAATGGCACAAATTATGCTTCTTCTATTCAAAACATATGGAATATTCCTTTGAAAATAGGATTTTAGTCAAACCTCAGAATTTTTAATTGTGTAGTCAAGCGTTGCTAGGGAAAATAAACAGCCATCATCCAAAAAATACCACATTTTGCGCCAATCATGCAGATTTTGGCCTAGTTTTGGGGACATTCCCTTGTTTTGATTACTCTCATGCTTTTAGGTATTAGATGGGATCTTAACCAGTTATACATTATTGTTGTCAATGTGTTAAGGCATCATATGAGGGTAGTTTGCCATAACAAAGTCAGATCCAATTTTTCGGTAGAGCAAGCCAAAGAAAGGTCCCTGTTTATAACCCCTAAAATACAAAAAGTTGACCCCTGAGGGACCCCTCAGACATATTTCAATAGGCTCCATGGTCATAAATATACAAATTTTCCATGTAAAAAGTTGAGATTCATGTCAGGGAGTTAAATATCTTTATTTCTGGGCAAACTATATATTGTCGAAAAAAATGACCCCAGCTGTTAAGGTGTCACAGTAGTATTCCGCCCCAGTAAACCTAGGACAGCTAAAAAGTCCCAACTAAAAACAGTGTTTTGCTTGGTATAATCAGTGCCAGGGGACCTTATTTTTATCGCAGATTAATAAATTTTTTTTTTTGGGGGGGGGGAAGTTGCAAAAGATTTTTGCTCACCATGGAAACCTATTGTGTCAGAGAGGGGTCCAAGGTCACATTTGTGTATCATTTAATTAATTTATGAACGCCATCAAATTAGAACCCGATTGACACCAGTTTTATGGTGGAAGATGAAGGGGGGAAATCAGAACGTCCTTGGCCCTATTAGTGCCATGACACCTTAAGGACCTGTCATATACCTTCTTTTTCAGTTGGCAGGTGGCATGCGATGTCCGTGTACCTGGGCTGTGTTGTTGTGTTATGTATACATACATGTGTATTATGGTATATGTTCTCCTGTATATGTTCTAGTCGTACCAGTAGTTTTGTGTTATTGCATGGGAAGTCTAACTCAAATGGTATGGTGATGGATCGCCCATCTTAAACCAAACACCAAGTCCGCCATATAGTAGTCACTGGTTACCCTATTTATAAAAAGGCATTAGTTCTTCGCTGGTCCCCACCCCATTAAAGTAATCGTTTATAAGGTTTATAATATTAAATTGTTTGTTTGTTTAGTTTTACGTCCAGGGGCCATCGAGGAACTCAGACATTCAAAAATTGTAGATCTAGCCTCTAGCCTCGTCAGGCTGCATTTTTTTCTGCATTTTCAGCCATCTTGGATCTCCATTCGAATATATCGGCACCTTCCACATCATTATTTGTAGGGGAAACATTTCATCGATTAGAGATCTGAATAGCACTCTCCGAAAGCTTTAATTTGATATGTCATATGTTAAAACAATGATTAGTTCCAGATGAATTCATAAAAATCAAACCTCCGAGAGAATCTCCTTGGAGAGTGCAGAACTGTTTAAACTTGCTAAGTTACGCACTGTTGCTATGATACACGCTGCTAAGTGACACGCTTCCAATATACGACCACAGGGGGTTGCACTAGACCACAGTTGGTCGTGAAACCAGTAAAAACAGGCTAGGGTTATGGAGGTGGGGGGGAGATCTATGCAGATATTGATGGTATTGCTTCAAACTCTAGTGGTGAAGTCACTAGATTTTATTATATATACATAGTTATCCACAGTTACAGCAATGATTGTTCATTTCAGGCTCAGGCTATGTAGTGATGTGGTTCTCACAGATATATACAATCCTATAACATGAACATGTTGATGGCTGGCTACAGTCCCATAGAATACAGTTAGTCTCCAATAAGTGCATACAAATGCATGTATAGTGTTCCTATGCTTAAGGCCTACAATAATAGTTCCCTCAGCGCTCCAGGAGTATCAGTCCTTAGTGTCTATCCACTAACGCCCAACTTGATACTGACTCCTCCCTATATTCACAACACACATCATATAAACCTGTCGATGCAGTCAAAGTGTTATTGCTTGGGAGTTCTGTGGCCTTTAAAAGTCATTAATTGACTCAACATTTCACACAATTCTGGCCAAGTAGAGGAAGAATTTGGACCATGGCCAATCGGGCCGAGGTGGCCTAGTGCACACCACCCTAATCGATGGTAATCTCCAAGCACATACATACTGAGGGGCTGTCTATAGCCATACCATGGTTCTGATTGGAGAATGGATTGATGGTTGATGCTATCATAATCACTCTCCTATCACAGGCTTTTTGAGATATAGCTCACAGATACTTAGATTAGAATCTTACTAGATGCACCCTGTGTCCATATCCCACAGACTAACAGGGGCTCCGTTACTACTGTGCTACTCATGTCCACATCACAGACTAACAGGGGCGCCGTTACTACTGTGCTACCCGTGTCCATATCCCACAGACTAACAGGGGCTCCGTTACTACTGTACTACCCTTGTCCATATCCCACAGACTAACAGGGGCTCCGTTACTACTGTGCTACTCATGTCCACATCACAGACTAACAGGGGCGCCGTTACTACTGTGCTACCCGTGTCCACATCATAGACTAACAGGGGCTCTGTTACTACTGTACTACCCGTGTCCATATCCCACAGACTAACAGGGGCACCGTTACTACTGTGCTACCCATGTCCACACCACAGACTAACAGGGGCTCCGTTACTACTGTGCTACCCGTGTCCACACCACAGACTAACAGGGGCGCCGTTACTACTGTGCTACCCGTGTCCACATCATAGACTAACAGGGGCTCCGTTACTACTGTGCTACCTGTGTCCATATCCCACAGACTAACAGGAGCTCCGTTACTAGTGTGCTACCCGTGTCCACATCACAGACTAACAGGGGCTCCGTTACCACTGTACTACCCGTGTCCATATCCCACAGACTAACAGGGGCTCCATTACTACTGTGCTACCCGTGTCCATATCCCACAGACTAACCGAGGCTACGGGTACGGGTACTTTTATACTACTATATGCACCCTATGTCCATAATTATCTCACAGACAAACAGATGGGCCTGGGGTGGGGGCATCCAGTGTCTCCTGCCACATTTGCTTAAGATTCATTCCAAGGCTCATTTTTAGGGGGTAGGGTGGTAGTCAACTTTCCAAACGCTATATTAATTGAGAAGTGTTATTTCTATTGACCTTTCGGGTTGGGGAGGAGGTTTAGGAAGGGATTGTTTGTTTAGTTTTACGTCCGGGGGCCATCGAGGAACTCAGACATTTAAGGTTTCTTGGATATTAAGTCCTTTCTTTTCTGTTTGGACAGGTATTTATATGCTGTTTGCCCGACACAGCAGTGACCGTATCTATGAATGACCAAATCTATGAGATGAATGACCGAATCTATGAGGAGGGGTGAGGGGGAAAACCACTACCGGGGCTTCATTCCCCTACTCTTCTCGAAGGATAGCAAGTGTTCTTTTATTTGCCTGGTCCTATAGGCAGGGCCAGACAAACCACGGCCTTTGATCACTCAGGCGTGGTTCACTGAGGGGGAATCCCATGGTAAAAGACAAGCATGTAAGCCTGGGCCCGCGCATATGGACACCAGTTGCCCACATGCTCACCCCAAGACACAAGAAACCCCAAGTTTGGTCGCCTTTTACGAATCTGGTATGCCCACTGTTAGTATGGAAGGAGATTTCTCCCTGTCGACTCCCAATGAAGTTATTCTGCTCCTCCATGCCCTCACATGAAGGTCCCCACTCCACAGGGGGAGTTTAGGAAGGGAAGTTAGCACTGCACTCTAATACTGGGTTTGAGATTTCGGAGTTCTAGGTACCCTGATACCTGGATGGAGGCATTTGTGGGACTATCCAGATCTCATTGTTATTGTTAATACTGTATGGGTGTTGGTCCTTCACCTTATACACAAGGGGCACCTCACACATGAGGATCTCTGCCTGTGAGTATGTGTGGCACAATTCGAGTAGATAGTGAATACCTGGATGTAGGTAGCGGGAGATAAGGGTGTATATGTATGCAGTGACCTGAGGAGGTGCTCCAGGTAGGAGGTAGAGGTGCAACCCACAATCTCAAACCTGGTCATCTATGATAGAGTACGGTAATAAATGGGAGCTGAGTGCTTTCTGTGATAGAGATCGATCTATGTACACTATTACCTACTACATAAGTGTAGCACTTTCTTCATTTTCCTTATCAGTTTTTTTTTTTCTCTTTACATTTCTCGCAGTGCCACCTAATGGCGCAAAGGTCACAGACCCAGCACAGCATAGCTAAACCGCGACTTCTAATTCTAGGATGCATTAGATTATGACGAAATTGGAAAAAGGAATGCCATCAAAGGCCAGGCTACTTCCTTCCCTATACACACGGGGAATAGCTAAGCAACATCCATTTTCTATGTGTTATTCAATTTGACACATTCAACGTTGCAAGAGCCATGTGACCAAATATTTCTATAGTAATTTGGTATTTTACTCTGAAAAGGGGGGAGAGGGGGCTTTTTATTAGAGAGAGCCTAGATATCAGTACCGCCCGGTATTTAATATCTGTGTGAAACATCCCCTTCAAGTTAAAATACTGGAATGAAGAATAGCATGGTCCTGTATAGCATAGGGCAAATAGAATGAGTGCTGAAGCGATTATTATTCCTGGTAACTCAGAAAGGAGCGTTTTTTTTTTGTATGAATGTGATTTAAATTGCATGCATTGCAATTTTATGGGATCATAGGTATATGATTATTTCCCTAGACAGGGGAGTCCCATGTCCATTGTTGATTCTAAGAAATTCTTCTTGCATCTTGTCTGTCCCTCCACCCCATTTCCCTTTAACTACATGAGTGTTATAAATGTGCCCGTTCATGAAAAACACCTCAGTCTCCCCTGTTAAATAATGATCTGCCGTAGGTGACAGGATGTAGGTGACATCAGCACTGTTCTATAGAGGTGGTGCCTCCTGGTGAGTTATGAGTGAACTAGGCAGTTGCAGCTGGCTCATATTTTAGCAGGGGGGCCATGGGGGGGGGGGTACTCACTATATGATGGTATCTCCCCACTGCCAAACTACCGAACCACTAAATCCAGGTGACCGCTCCCAGATTCCTGAAATAATCTACCACCCCCTAATTTTGGGGCATTTGGACTTACTGCCCCCTAATTTCAGGGCACTGTACTTGAGATTTGCAGAAATACCTGCAGCATATACCCTATCATGTACAGTGAAGAAAAGATATTTACCACCCCCTATATTTGAGGTGTACACACAGTTGCCACCCCCTATTTTTTGAGGGGCACACAGTTACCGCCCCCTAAATTTCCATCTGACCGCCTCCGCTTCTGGAGCCCGTTTCGCAGTCGGTAGCCATTACCGACCTGAGTACCCCCCAAGCAAGGGGGATACTGGATGTACTTAACATAGGTGGACCAAGTATCAGAAAATCTGTCGCCTACAATATATCATATCTTTTACTATATTCATTTTATATTGAGTGTCAGAATAATGCTATTATACAGAGTTATATACTGCTACTTTCAAATTGGAACCAACCAAGAAGAAAACACTATGGTATGGCATATTCATCTTTCATTCCCCATTAGCTGGAAACACCTCAGTTCCCCCCTATTAAATAATGAACAATGAGAACACCATCCTTCTGAAAAGGGCGGGAAAACCCGTCACCCAAAATGTCACACCTTTAACACTAAAATATTGCGAGGTCCCCTTGATGGTACATGTGCTGTAACAATGGATAGGTCCATGTCCACGTATGACCTACCAGCCAGTGATGGATATCGTAGTATTCGATATTTGTAAACAGCATATCTTGCACTAATAACCCGTGTGCCACATGACAGGGGCCATGTAGAAATCATAGCCAGGTCTTTGTCCTATAATAGTAACATGTCAGTAGGCCAATACAGTAACCCACACACATCTAGCCCTGTCCTCTCTCCCAACACACTATAGCAACATACACAACACCATTATACACCGTTAGACGTTATTCAATTATTATTGTATTTCATAAAGATAATATACCAAACCCATCTCTAGCTACTGCTAGTCTGCTAGCACCAACATTAAGGAAGTGGCGAGGAGGTTAGTCACATGAATACAGGAGGACCAGCATAAGGTAATCCCAACCTTATTCCCTAGAATAAAGCATGGACCATGTGTCAGATGTCACTAATGGCAGGAACGAGTTAACGCATTTGTGAATACAATAGTCTCATTGTCAGGGATACCACACATTGATTACTGAAAATTCTGAAATCATCTTAATTTTACAGCTCGAATTTTCTAAAATATTTATATTGTTAGGACGGATGGCATCTCTCGGTCATGTAGGTGAGTTATTGTACATCTAGTACCAGTGCATGATATCAGTAACTCACCACCACCATAAAGATGGATCCGTCGTGTATGGGTGACTCCAGGGCTGGGGTGGTGGGCTTGCTGGCGGGGCTGGAGCCCAGTATCAGCTCCATGGTACCAGGAGGCGTGGCAGTGTCTGCAGGTACAGGTGTGGTGCTATGCCTCCTCCAGGTAAGTCATGTCCTACCACCCTCTCAAGTACGCTGATGACCTTTGTCACAGTCTTACAGTGACCACCCCTTATCCAGGGTGGGAGCACCTCCTGGTTTGGTCCCCCCTACCCCGCCAGCCGGAGGTAGCGCTCTGTGGGGTAGGTAGTGTGGTGCACGTCAGAGGCACACGAGCTGCTCCTCTGGTGGTAGGTGGGTGTGACGGCTTGCCTGCCACACAGGTGAGGTGGTCCAGGTAGTAGGCAGCTATGTCAGTCACGCCTATCCACCCACGCCTAGCAGGCCTTTTTTTTTTTTTTTTTTTTTTTTTTATAAAACTAAGATGATTTTATACACAGGTGGAACAGATCTCTGTCTCACTACTCCTGGAACCATGTTTGGGTAGGTGGGAGGGTGGATCCAGGGGTGTGTGATGGGTGTCTTGACCCCCACACAGTTTATCTTGTATGTCAGCTTGTTTAGCTCCTCGTGTACTCGTATACCGGGGTTAGGCTGTGTGTGTAGCTGTCAGGTGCATCATTCTCCACGGTCAGACACCTAGACCCTGGCGCTATAATTGACTCATGGGCCGTCAGTTGGACCAGCTACATCTGAGTACACTGTACAATATTGGACAAGTCCTCACCCAACAGGCCGTCACCATATGTACACACCTGTCCCTGGACATCAGCCAAACATGTATGCCACACGTGTGGATCAGTGTTATTTCAAACACCCGTAACCCTGGAATTAGAGCCAAAAGTGTTCCCAGACAAGCCTACGGCGATTCCTCCAGAGTGCCCATGCCTTAATGGGCGAGTATTTGATAATGGTGTAAGATGGAACTTGGGTTCCACAAGTAATGTCCACCTTCAGAGTGAAGTCAGATGTCTGGTAGTAGCCGATACTAAACAGTGAGTGATAATACATCCACGGCTATTGTACACAGAATGTGCCTGTGTGTGGTAAGTAAGGCACAGATCTATACAGGTGTCATCTCTCTAATGGTACACAGGTAAATGTGTGCTGCCTCCTTGCTACACACCTACCATCAATAATACACCTTTCTCATATACAGTGTATGGCCCGGTGGCAGTCTCCCAACCTACACAATAGGCGTGGGTCGTGGTGTGTGAGAACTCCACACTACGCATTTGTACCTACTCAGGGATGGCTGAGTGGTCGGTGAATAAAGTGTGGGGGCACCCACAGGGAACATCTCAAACAGGTTCTGATATGGGTTTAAAGTATTAAGGTGGTAAGCTAAAGGGGTGCGGTTATTTATTTATCTTTTAAAAGGAGGTGGGGGGGGGGGGGCTTGAAAAAAAAAACCCACAAAAAACCAACGTTAAACCCACCAACAGGTCACATTGTTTGGTTACATATAGGGGTAGATGCTGACATTTTGGGCTTTTGGCCGACCAGGACAGCGGTGTAAAGACTTTCAAATATTCTACTGGCCAAATGGCCAATTTTAAAGGAAATCTGTTAGTGTCTGGCCACTGATAATTCCCTGATAAGCTAACCTAAAATGCACATGTATCACACACGTAGGACCGTTTATTTCAACAAGCATGACTATTAACAGGGACGCACATAGATGACACACGTCTTATGAAATGTTAGACAGGGATAGGGAAACCAATTTGGGAGCTGCAAGGAGGGACCCCATGTTCTTTGTCTATAGTGTAACTATAGAAATAAAGCCTGTGCATCCTTCTCTTCCACATGACTGGACCCATACACGGGCAAACAGGTGAGCTATATCTGTCATGGCACAGACCATGAATTGGGCCGAACCCACTGGTGTGGCCACCCCTGGGGGTGCATTTCTTAAGGCACTACGTACACACACAGCCCTATACGTCTGTAAATGTCAAAGGTATTCGTATGGGATTTTGATACGACTTGAGAAATAACCTCCAAACCACTACTACTGCTTGATGGCTGGGTAGACAGGGCTATTGTACATGAGCAGTGTCTGCTTGGGTAGGGACAGAGAGATGATGATTCTACAACGGTGGCCCTGTATCCTTTTATACACACTATGACAACTATTCACACCAGTATAAGTAAAGCAGGGTGTAATGTACAAGATCCACGTTTAGACCCCTCTTTCTGTTGAATGGGTAAAGGGCTAAGACGGTCATGAATACAGGGCGGATCAATACTATTCAATGGAGAAACTCTAAACCAGTGAACTTCACCTGAATACTATCAAACACCACAAATTTAAAAAGAAAAAAAAAACCACTTTAAATCAAGAGTTTGTTAATGATAAATCCCTTTCTGATTTTGGAAAGGTAGTAAAGCTCTCACACACAAGAAAGGGTCTGTACATATGATATGCTGTTTACATTCACCACAGCCCCACCCCACGAAATAAAGCTCTACATTCAGTCTCATTTACAGACTGGTAAATCTACAGCTAGACCACCATCAGTCCCATCTACAGATTGGTTAACCTACAACTAGACCACCATCAGTCTCATTTACAGACTGGTAAATCTACAGCTAGACCACAATCAGTCTCATCTACAGATTGGTTAACCTACAACTAGACCACCATCAGTCTCATCTACAGATTGGTTAACCTACAGCTAGACCACCATCAATCTCATCTACAGATTGGTTAACCTACAACTAGACCACCATCAGTACCATCTACAGATTGGTTAGCCTACATCTAGACCACCATCAATCTCATCTACAGATTGGTTAACCTACAGCTAGACCACCATCAGTACCATCTACAGATTGGTTAACCTACAGCTAGACCACCATCAGTCTCCACTACAGATTGGTTAGCGCACAGCTAGACCACCATCATCTCATCTACAGATTGGTTAACCTACAGCTAGACCACCATCAGTCTCAACTACAGATTGGTTAACCTACAGCTAGACCACCATTAGTCTCATCTACAGATTGGTTAAACTACAACTACTGGTAGGCTCCATTGGTACTTAAAAGGGAAAAAAATGATGGATATCGTCTCCCATCGTCTCACAAGGGCTAGCCATGCACAGATTACCTACAGCTAGAATACACAACAGCTAGATCCCCTCCCCAGGTTGCAGTACACCAATTGACGAGAGGTGGCAGTAGGAGGCACTTTGTAGGGTGTTGGACAAAGGTTATTGGTCTAAAATCTGACAGTGGGTAGGCAAACCAGGTATCAAATTAATCCTTAGGGTGTCTATTAATCGATTTGGGTGTTATTTAGGCTGATATTTGATGGTAAGTTGAGGGGGGTACACTCTATTTAACTAGAGAATTTATCAAAATCATTCACTGCAAAACCCCCAAATCTGGGTATGTCTGCACTCTATGGCCAATAGCTGAAAAGTTAATTACACTGTACCACATGTCATGGCACTAAGTTTATGTGAAAAATGTGTGCCTACAAGAAAATAACAGTGGTTAAGCCCAGAAATGCGCACAAATATTTTATTTTCACCGATATGCTATATAAGCCAACAGTGAGAAAATAATTAGTGTCTTGCAGCCCACAGACCTCCTCCCAGTAAAGACTGGCTGCGTTCTGGGATATTGATTCTAAACGGGTTCCACATGAGTTGCTTCCTACCATGTGGTGAGTTGGTCGTCTTGGTTACAAAATACAGACTAGTGGCAGGACCCTACATCAAAGGGAGCTGAAATCACTCAGCCAGGTCTACATATTTGCCACACCGAGCTCATCTCCACATAACTTATTAACCTGTAGTTTAACGGCATCATCCTCAATTATATCTTAAGTATCACCTCCTCCTTTTATTCATTTGAAAAGAAAGTGAGACTTTTGCAAATGCTGCATGTAACACTGAATTAACAGTCACCCCAGTCTGTGGAGAGGTGTGCATGGGGCCATAGATGGAAGGCTCCCCATGTCACATGTCGATTTTAACAAGGTATCTACTGCTATTTCTACATGGTAGACCTAATTTTTAGTGCTGAAAACACTGTGGAGCTAGGAGGTACATATGGTATTCATAGTAATGGTCTATTTTATTCAGACTGTGTAGGTTGTGTTGGGCGATATTAGAAGGGAAAAGGGGTTTTATAATTAGTTATACAAATTAGATATTCAGAAATGTATTTTGGTTACTTACTTTTAATTGTAACTGTTTTATCTTGAATGTTGCATAATCGATTGATCTAGATCTCTCGATAACTACCTCAAATAATTGATTGAAGTGGAAATAAATAACGCATCCAAGTCTTGTAACTATTAAGGACCCCGGAGAAAGTAAAGACTTGGATAAATACCCAACATATTTAACACAACTTTTAGATCCAAATTCTTGATGGTTACTGAGAAGGAGTGCATCATACCAATCAGGGCATGATGCACAAATGAATCAATGCCTACTTCTTGGCTGTTTATTGACAGATTTCAACATGTAATATATCAATTTCAAGGTTTTCCACCAAGCCTATTCCATTTTTAAAACATTTAGATCCATATTCCTGATGGTTGCTGAGATAGAATGCAACATGCCAATCAGGACATGATGCACAAATGAATCATTGCCCATAACTCTGTAGTTTATTGGCAGATTTCAACATGTAATATATCAATTTCAAGGTTTTCCACCATGCCAATTCCATTTTTGAACATTCAGATCCATATTCCTGATGGTTGCTGAGATAGAGTGCATCATGCCAATCAGGGCATGATGCACCTGTAGGGGCCAGCTCTGGCTGTGAGTCCATGGCGGTATGCCATATGTACATGGAAGGTAGATAATGTCAGACGTGCCTAACGCAATGAGACATTCTACAACTCCGAATTATGAACCCCGGCCGAAAAAAAAATTGTTTCAAATCTTGACATGATGCCTACTTTAAGGTCGACTTTAGCGGGTTCCTTTGATCGCATCGGGATTCCCAAACTATGAAAATAGGGTAAATCAAACGTGCCAAGCGCAATGAGACGTACTACAACATATCTATGTATATTGAAAAATACCAGGAAACTGCATAATTTATGCTAATGTAGTGGTCAGCGGAAAATGTCATGGAGAAACCGGGAATCGAACCCAGGACCCTCCAACTTCGAAGCGGAAGCTCTAACCCTGAGCTACTTCTCCTGGCCTGACATTCTCTACCTTCCAACTACCCTGGATCGGTATGGTATACATAGGGGGAGTGACACAATCAAGTGAACAGTCCCTCTGAAGGCTCTGTGCACCCGACGGGGGAACAAACCCCTACACTAATTATGCAAAAAAGAATTGCAACAATGTATTGTGGGATATGGATCTATTGTAGTTTTTCCCTCCGATCGATCTCACACTATCAAAAATTCATTTTGACTGAAATTAAGCGAAATAAATTTTTGGACTGGGACAAATTTTTGTCAAAACCGCAAGCGGCACAGACTGTGAAAGGCCTCCTCACACAACGCTTTGAGCGACCGTCCACCTGTTCGGCGACTGATACTTATTTCTATGCATTCCTTCTACAAGTATGGCAGGTGTGGTGCGTGAGTTGTTTACCGAGGTCGCAATGGCAGCCTCTGGGCGTAAATGGAGGCAAGCTGGGAGCGTAAATGGCATCATATACAAAAACCATCATATCTCCCTTACTTATTGATCGCACAGGAACGTGCAGCACATGATTTGGTATCAGTTTTTTTAGAGGATTACTCCTACCACCTCAAAATTCACCTTTGACAGATGTTTTTAGACTATGAAGATTCACAAAAATGTCCATAACTTTCCACCAAATCGTCATAGGAAAGAAATTCAAACAGCTATGAACTCCTCTCGATAATCGGCTTTCTATCGGAAACCTACACCCAACGTTAAACTACAGCAGGAAATGAAAGATAAATTATGATGACAGAATCGATAAATTATGATGAATTCTGAAGACATTACCATCATATTTAGAACAAATTGCTGGATCCATCCATTGTTTACCGAGAATGACAGCTTGATCAGGGGTGTGAAATCCAGAAACCAGTTTGCTCTGAAGTGCATTATACCACCTCGCAAGGACTTCTAGTTGACATTATTGCATAAGGTAAAAATGATTTAACTATACAACTGGCTACATTATATTAGCTTCTATGGTACAAAGAGGCCAAGATTTACCATTGGGATACTTATCTACCTCCATTTGGGCTGACATTATATCTAACATTGGGAAAAATCTAAGACCCCCCCCCCCAATAAATGGTAATTCATTTTCTAACTGGATTTGCACAGTTCTTAGGAATGGTCCATGTGTGCATCAAAAACGCGGAATTCCACGTTTCCGCGGAAATTTCACAACCCTGTTGATTGAGGCTTTTTCTCTCCACGCATGCGCAATGTCATAGCAACGGGAAGCACTTCCAGTTTTCAATGTTTTCAAATGGATTACGGTTAATTTTTCAATTTCAATGAATAAAAGGTGTTATGGTGTTAATTTATGGACACAAATGAAGGTAATTACTTAATTATCCTACACAATATCAGTTATAATCTTATTTATACCAAAATAAATGAATATCGGCATAATTTTTCATCGCTGTACTGACTTCCTCATTCCAAGATGGCGGATATCAAATAGTACCGTCTCACTTTTCAACATTCAACTTCAAAGCCTTATATCTCGATAAATATTTGCTTTCTGTTGTTAATATCAAAAGTTTATCATATTACCTTATCTCAACTATTGAGTCACAAACTTTAAAAGAATATTTGAATTTTATTTCTTACCAATAATTGCAATTAGCTAAATGACGCACATACATCAAAGTCGACCTTGCACCTTTTTTTGTGTCAAAAATCTTTAATAATTAATACTTTTTTTTCCAAAACACATATTAAGATAAATTAATGCAAGGGCATTCATATGGTATACATTATTTTATTTTCCATTGACATTAACTTGAAAATTAACACATTTAAAAATCTGAAAATTTCATGGACCCCCTATCTGCTAAAGATATGGAGCTACTTTGTTCTACTTTTCATACATGGTAATCCATCTGTTATGGCTAATAAATGCTCGTGTCACATGTCACTTAAATCCCTAAAGCCAATGTCATCTCTAAGATCCTACCGTGTTGGTTGGTTGTTTGGTTGGTTTGTTGGTAATGTATTTATCCTGGAGTGATTGATACATGGCCTTAGAGATCGTTTTATATACTCCAACGAATTTAAGAAATCTCTTATGCCATGTCACTTACCTCTTTCGTAACCCACATCCAATGTTACATTCTGTAATGTGCACTGTCATTACTGAAGCTGGTAACAGTTATCATGGTGGTTACTATTGGCCCCTTCAATTGCCCAAATACTACAAGGCCCTATGTGAACAGGACGGCTATTGAAGCTGTAACGTCACTAGGTGACAGGAATTCTGTCCGGTGTTGTGTGTTGTCATGGTAACACATGATGCCTCCACATGTATAGCGGCTATGTACACAAAGTGCTACCACTCATGACAAATGTATCATCTCAAGGCTTCCCATGGCATGTACAAGAAAAATAAACACAGAACCATACAGAAAATGCATCTGAACAAAATGTAGGAAGTGCTCTAAAGACTTTTCGTTAATCTTTCATATGCAGAAATGTAAATCAGGGCATGTGGAAAATTCTCAGGATACACATAGAAATTTTGAATTAATTGTAAAATACCACAGAATATTGATCCAAGAAAGGAAATTTGGGTAAAATGTATGGGCAAGTCGAACTCTGAAAATTCTGAAATCAGACAAAATTCTGAAAACTTATATCCCTACATAAGAGGTAGGAATTCCCACAAGAGTATTAAAAGTGGCAGTTCTAGAGAAAGTAACCTCGCCTGATGACTACCCCCATGACTTCCAGCCCTTTCCACTACATATGTATACGAATCCGCTCTCCATACAGCTTTATTACTCTGGTGTGCCATAGTGTCATGATGATAGCAGTATTTGTGATAGAAGAGTGGAGTACATAACCGACTTGTCAACCTACCGGATAGCTGCCCCCTGTTTGTGTAGGGTGCCTGGGGTCATGAATGCAGCACCTTTCTCTGAAGCGTCAAATAGTATACAGACCTTAGTCTGGGATACTGCAGGACCATAGGGCATCCAGCTGCAGGCTCCAGCTACATGTTGACACTATAGCCTTGAAAGTAGCTGTATTGAGCTGCTAATACAACTCCTCCCCCCACCTCCCCAATGTCTAAACGCATGTCAGGTGGATGGTTCACATGCTGCCTACACTAAGTCAGCTTATCTAGGTTACAGATAATGGCTAACTATATCTTACTTTACACCATGCATGTTCCGTCCTACATAGCTTAGTCCATAATGAATTGAAATAAACATACCATATTCATACATAATAAGCGCACATACCGTAATGAGTGCACACCCCCTCCTGCTCCTTATATTTTAGACAAGAAATAACAGACAATTTTTCGATTTTGAAGCCCAATCAAACTCTTAACTACTAGACATACATTTCTGATATTTTTAAGTGCACTGTGCACTAAATACATTGAATATGGTACTGGTCTGGCACGATGCAAAATCGTCACCTAATAAACACACTTATAATGTACTTTGACCATTTTTTATTATACGTACCGTAAATCCCCGGTCATAAGCCGGATTTTTTTTTCTATTTTGGGCCCAAACCGGCTTCTAAATTTTTCCCAAAGTCCCCCCGGCTTATGACCGGGTTTTTTTTACTATAGAATAAAGAGAAAATGGTAAAAAATTGACCCTAAAACCGGCTTTTGGGATTTCCCTGAACTCTCCCCCTGGCTTATGACCGGGGCCGGCTTGTGACCGGGGATTTACGGTATTTACTTATTATTAACATATGAAATCATATAAAATACAATACAGATGTGTTCAATCAGATAAGCACTACCATTGCTTTCATAAATCAAACTAATGCTGGCCTCCATGATAATAATGTGTTACAACTGACTGACTGCTCACTGACTGATGCATATAATTAGCTGTCTGACTGCTCACTGACTGATGCATTAGCTGTCTGACTGACTGCTCGCCGACTGATGTAGTAGCTGTCTGACTGCTCACTGACTGATGCAGTAGCTGTCTGACTGCTCACTGACTGATGCAGTAGCTGTCTGACTGCTCACTGACTGATGCAGTAGCTGCCTGACTGCTCAATGACTGATGTACTTAGCTGTCTGACTGCTCACTGACTGATGCAGTAGCTGCCTGACTGCTCACTGACTGATGCAGTAGCTGTCTGACTGCTCACTGACTGATGCAGTAGCTGCCTGAATGCTCAATGACTGATGTACTTAGCTGTCTGACTGCTCACTGACTGATGCAGTAGCTGCCTGACTGCTCAATGACTGATGTACTTAGCTGTCTGACTGCTCACTGACTGATGCAGTAGCTGCCTGACTGCTCACTGACTGATGCAGTAGCTGTCTGACTGCTCACTGACTGATGCAGTAGCTGCCTGAATGCTCAATGACTGATGTACTTAGCTGTCTGACTGCTCACTGACTGATGCAGTAGCTGCCTGACTGCTCAATGACTGATGTACTTAGCTGTCTGACTGCTCACTGACTGATGCAGTAGTGGTCCGACTACTCACTGACTGATGTAGTAGTGGTTCCACTGCTCACCGACTGATGTAGTAGTGGTCCCACTGCTCACTGACTGATGTGGTAGTGGTCCCACTGCTAACTGACTGATATAGTAGTGGTCTGACTGCTCACTAAGTGATGTAGTCGTGGTCCGACTGTTCACTGACTGGTGCAGTAGCTGCCTGACTGACTGCTTACTGACTGATATAGTAGTGGTCCGACTGCCCACTGACTGATATAGTAGTGGTCCGACTGCTCACTGACTGATTTAGTAGCTATCTGACTGCTCACTGGCTGATGTAGTAGTTGTCTGACTGCTCACCGATGCAGTAGTTGCCTGACTGCTCACTGACTGATGTAGTAGTCTCACTGCTCACTTACTATAGTAGTAGTTGTCTGACTGCTCACTGACTAATGTAGTAGTTGTCTGACTGCTCAGTTTCTATAGTAGTAGTAAGCTGACTGCTTGCGGACTAATGTACTTCGCTGTCTGACTGCTCACTGAATGAAGTAGTAGCTGCCTGACACATCATAGGGCTAAAAGTCTTAGACTTGCAATTTTCAAGCCTCATGCACAGGTTTTAGTTCCGATAGCTGTCTTAGTGTAGAATTATTTCTAGTCCATCCACTAACTTTGATTATCAACACATCCTCACACTGCTCCTGAGCAGCTCAGTCCGATATTTTCATAAAAAGAACACCAGTTTAATAAATACATCTATAGATATGAGTCATTATCATAGCACCATCATTTCAAATATTCTGTATGAAGAACAAATATAGTTTGTCCATATGCAGCTGTTCAACAGCAAGTCAATCGATTCTTGATGACATGCCTCTCAAATACAGTGATGACATATTTTTATCTCAAGTTGAATACGAGAGCCCCATAGGCTTAACCAAGAAACTCTGTATCACACCCCACAGTGTGATAACCCTTCCCCGTATCACACTCCCTGGGAAAACATCCAAAACGGTCAAATAACTGATAATAAAATCACTTCTAATGCCAAATCCATCGAATTTTGAACATATCTGACTAAAATAACTTGAGATAAATACAAAGGAGCACTCGAATTGGTCAGCACTGAGGGTTATCACACTCGGCTTCGCCTCGTGTGATAACCCTCAGTGCTGACCAATTCTCGTGCACCTTTGTCTATGTATTCTCTATGAAAAAAAGAAGAATAAACACCAACAACAACAAAACACAAAAAAGAATGTACCGGTAGTGGTGGATGTCCTGCTGCTGCATATACCACTATAGTTCTCGGACTCAATTTCGGTGTTAATTTATGTGTTGCCCAACACTCACGTTTCCCCCTAAAGCATACCTGGGATAAAAACACTGGAACACACGTGTTGGAGGGGAATACTCGTACAGCTGAGGAGACCATTTGGGCTGTGAGGGATACCGTAAATAAATGTTACTGGTTCCAACAGCCTATTAAACAGTAACGCCTTGATATCGCACATGTAGTACCTGGGTGGCGCCCTCAGGATACACAAACAATACAGCACAGGGCCTACCGGGGGTAACTAAATTTTTGGGTACGCCATGGCCTCTCTTCCAACTCCTCCCCACCCGACTGCATGATACTGGGGCCGGGTGTATATCAAGGTGTATATACACACCTGTCAATGTAGGCACCTTCCCGCCCCTGGCTGCCACCCACACAACACCCACCCCAGCGCCTGGCCCTGTTACCCTACCACCCTTCTGCTCCTGGTGCTATCTCCCCTCCTGTACCCTTGTCGTATCTGCAGCTCTTGGAGCAGACAAGATGCAGGAAGGGCCGCATCTATACATGCCGCCACCTATCAGCAACGGTTCTGCTGATGTTCAAGGCCCTGGCCTTTTTTTCACGTGCTCTTTCTTATCTTTCCTATCGTTTTGTTTTCTTTATTGTTTTTCCTTATCAGTCACGCTTACCTTTGTTGTTGTACTCTGTCCAGTCCAATTTATTGATTAGCAACATTGATGCAATGGATAAATCACACCAGTGTATTGAAAAAGCAATTCGTTTTATTTCACTGTTGATGATATTTAACACCCCAGTGCCACCCTCTCGTCCTTTCTTCCCATTTACTACTCCCCTTACATACCCTATAAAGGAACATGTTATCAAAAGCTGGCAGTCATAATGCATGCTACATTGCTTTTGCTAGGTTTATCATGAAGATGTTCGGCCTACTTTTCATAGGCTAATCTGCAGCCAGTACATGTACATGCAGGGATGCTGGTGAGAAGTAAGTAGTACAGCTGCCGAGTAGGTTGTGTTATAAATACTAAGGCTGAGCAACTCAGCGCTAATGGGGTCACCTGGAAGTTACGTCATGGGATCAATTCGGTCAGTAGGCTATGACACAGGCCAACATAAACTCTGAGGGGTAAGATATGGGGTTCTTACGAACTTCAAGGGATCCTAACTTCGTTGACAAATAACCACCTTCCTTTTTATCTTCCAAAGACCCACTAAAAATGACCCTAGTTGAAGTGATCCCTCTTCAACACCCACGTGGCGTACACTACCACTCCTCCCGTTATGAAATTCTTGTCTGGAAGGTGACACCCCATAGTGCCCTCCTTCAGGTGGAAAATGTCTGCAGCTTTATTAAAGGTGGCACTACCGTCTACAGTTACCTGGAAGGTGACACCCCATACTACTCCCTCAGCTGGGAAATGTCTGCAGTTACAAGGGTGGTGGCACCCCATATTCTACCCTCCTCCAGGTGGGCAATGTTGCAGTTATATGACAGGTGACACCCCATTTTCCATCCTTCCTCCAGGTGGAGAATGTCTGCAGTTACATGGAAGGTGACACCCCATATTCTACCCTCCTCCAGGTGGGAAATGTCTGCAGTTATATGACGGGTGACACCCCATATTCCAACCTCCTCCAGGTGGGGAATGTCTGCAGTTACATGGAAGGTGACACCCATACTACCCTCATCCAGGTGGGAAATGTCTGCAATTGCCTGGAAGGTGGCACCCCATACTACCCTCCTCCAGATGGGATGTGGCTGCAGTTACCTGGAAGGTGGCACCCCATAAAAACCTCCTCCAGGTGGGATGTGGCTGCAGTTACACAGAAGGCAGTCTATTATGGGATATCATATGTCCACAGTTACATGTCAGGTGGCACTGCATAGTACCCTCCATTATCCTCCAGGTGGGCGATACCAGCAACAACCTGGGTAAAGCTTCGTTCACCTCTACACGGATATATTGTTGTCATGGCAACCAAAGTGCCATCCGCTTTAGTCCTAGAAGTCCGATGGTTGTAAGGCTCACACAGGTGTCTATCTCGTGTTTTCGAGTACTAGGTTGATTTTTGATTGGCCTAAATGTAGGCCTAATGTAGTTTACAACAAGGCTCTGAACATTACCTTGCATGGTGCCTTTTGAAACTCACAAGCGGTTGGTATGTACCGAAGAGCACAGTATTCCCAACAAATTAGCCAATATGGGACATTACCTAGCTAGCAAGGAGACATTGGGCCAACGTCAGCAATGGTCAGCACCATCGCAGGCAATATTACAAAGTTGGCCCGACATTGGCACACTGACGTCTTACCAATGTTGGCAAAACATTGTTGGGCCAACGTTGGCAGTACTCTCAATTATTTGCCAATGTTGGTATAACGTCAGATAATTCCCGTTGTACCAACATTGGCATTTTATTGTTGTACCAACGTTGGTAGATCTTCCATCAGTGAGGAAGTTACAAACGTTGGCCCAACGTTAGCAAAACAATGTTTTTCCAACCTTCACTAGACGGCAGGCTATATGAAGAGATTCGGTTCATGACATCCCTCAAATCTTATCATGGTGACCATTGAATTGGATCTCCTGTGTAATATTGGCAATTTTAAAGCAAGAGATACTCCTGTTATAAAGTATGTGAGGATGGATGTCCAACATTTCAAGTGAATAACAAAATATTGCTAACATTTCCATTAGGACACCATTTTGTGGGGAATGATGGATAGACAAGGTCTGAGAGGTAAGATGGCTTTGTATCACTTCTTGGCAAATAAAGCTGAGATTAAGGTGAAAATGACTGTCCCTAAAATGATGATTCTTGACAGCCATTTCTTCAATAGATCACATTTGGGTAATATTCCTTACTTTACTCTGTTGGCATTCATATACCAACGGGGAGGAAAACAATTGGTCAGCTAAGATTACGTTGTAACAACGTCAAATCCCGACGTCAGGTTTTGGCTCCAAATTTGGTTGGCTAGACATTGGCCCAACGTCAAAATCTGACATATTTGGCCGGACAAAAAGCACTTTAGCCAACATCAGAAAAACGTCAGGCCAACGCCACACAATGTTGAGCCAATGTTGGGCCAACGTCGCTTTGCTAGCTGGGTAAGAAACACAGCAAGATCCCAAAGCTACTTTTCCTTTTAAGCCAACTCCTTTTAACTTCTCTCAAGGACGTCTTCAATAGCCGCTAGCATGGTGTCCCATATATATATATATATATATATATATATATATATATATATATATATATATATGTATATATGTATATATATATATATATATATATATATATATATATATATACATACATATATATATACATATATACACATGGTTCAACAAGCCTGAGCTTCTCACCAACTGACGTCCTATCTGTGCTTCACCTGCCTGCCCCCTGGTGATCACTAACATTTAACCCGGCTCCTCCCACACCCCTCCTAGCTACCCTCCAGTGTACCACCAATGACACACACAACATACATACTCTATACTCACTGTATACACGTGTCCACTATCAACGGTCACCCACTGCCATCTGCAGTTGTTGTAAACTATGTGATCAATCCATGAGTATGTGTACAGGAGAGGGCTTATCAGACGGCCCGAGGGAGGTGGTGGTAGACCGAAGGACTGCTGTACGTTTTAGCTAGTGCCCGCCCCAGGGACTGGTTCTTGTGGCTGAGTGAGGATCCCAGGGTGGCTCGTCTGCTCCTCAAGGGCTGAGTGTGCTGTGTGGGTGTGAGGTTGGGCGGCAGGAGGGCAGAGTAATACATGTTGAGTAGTACATGCTCACTACCTGCTCACTTCTCTCCCTGCTGCAGCTCATAGCGGGAGGAGCTGCTCACCACATACTGTATTGTGGTAAAATCCCCTTTGCAGTGTATGTACCTTCTATGTGTGGCCCCCAAGGAGTCAACAACGTCATGGCGACATTTGGCCATTTTTGGGCGACATTCTGACATTGTACCCTTTTAAAAGTGACATGTGACATGAGGAAACAAGATAAAAACGACAAGAGACATGCAGTACGGCCAAAAATGTGACATGTGACAATGGCCACCCCCCCCCCCCATTTAAAACACCAAAACAGATTCATTAGAATGTACACTTTCTGGGCCTTCCAACAGTGAACGAATTTTTCAAATATTCCTATCAGAAGCAAAGTTATTAATTTGTTCCCAGAAGTCACCAGAATACATGTTTTGACATCAAAACTTTCAAATTTTTTTTTTCAGATATTGGACCCCACCAGTTACGGTATCCCTTATTCCTCCATCACCCTGATCATGATTCTACTGTACTGTGTGTTTACTCTATTTATTTGAGGTTGTTTTAGCTTTATTTTCTGGTAGTTGTCTATAGATGTAACAAAGTGTATTTTGGGGATTGAGCTAGCTTCCTGTAAAGGGTAGAGTATGCCACTACCTCAGCCCAGTACACCTATTAAGCTGTGCAGAGGTCCTACTGAAATAAAACCAGTGAGAGATACCTCCTGACTGAAGACTTTTATTGATTCCTCTCCTCGGCTACTAACACGTCAAGCATAATAAGAGTACAAAGGTTTGTCAAATGTTCCGCACTTCACAGATGGTCAACACTCAATTATGTTCTCTGGATAATATGGTCTTATCATGACAATCTCTATTTCCTTTCCATATTAAAGTTTCCTACTGACAACTTCCACTTTCTAAAATCACATAATGTTATACAGTAGGCAAGGCATAAGGCAAGCTTAGTCCGACTTTAACTCCTAAATAGGCAATGCAGTGTACTCACATGGAGAGTCTGAATAGTTGTTATAATAGGCCCACCTTAAGGTGGGTCCTAAGTCCACACAGGGATGTTCCCTGCATGGAGAGGGAGAGGCCTTCTTCAGGCCTGGAGTTCGCTGATGTTAATTACTGCTCTTAATTCCTATCTCCATTTTGTATGAAGTCCCTAGGCTAAAAGCTAATCATTCCCAGGCAGTGCTGTTCTGAGTCCTGAATGAATATGTCTGAGAAACTTCTAAATCTCCTCAGCGGTGAAAGGTGAGGGTGTTATCTCTGAATGTGCATGTCGAGTCTCCTCTAATATAATGCTTTGTTCCCTAATATGTATAGGCTGCTCCCTACTGTGATCTAATGGTATCTGGCTGTTAACTGTTAGCTCAGATATGAGTGCCTAACTTTCAATGCTGTCTCCATGCTCCCTCTGAACGAACTCTCCGTTCCCGACTGAGAATTCCACAAATATGTTATTTGAGGAGCATTGTTATCTCAACGCACCTGCCGAGAGACATGTAGTTGTGGTGTCACAGTAGTATTCCGCCCCAGTAAACCTAGGACAGCTAAATAGTCCCAACTAAAAACAGTGTTTTGCTTGGTATAATCAGTGCCAGGGGACCTTATTTTTATTGCAGATTAATAATTTTGGTACCAGAAGAAAGGTAACGATTTGGGGGGAAAAAGTTGCAAAAGATTTTTGGTCACCATGGAAACCAATTGTGTCAGAGAGGGGTCCAAGGTCACATTTGTGACTTGTCAGGGGTGCCTGTATCATGTAATTTATTCAACATGGTGGTTTCCATGGCAACTGGTGCAAAAACGGATCTGACTCCGTTATGGTTGACCATGCTAAAAAAATCAAGAATGACTTCAGCTTTAATCTAAGCCTTTATTTATGAACGCCATCAAATTAGAACCCGATTGACGCCAGTTTTATGGTGGAAGATGGGGGGGAAATCAGAACGTCCTTGGCCCTATTAGTACCGTGACACCTTAACTGGGTGGCTGGGTGGGGTGATTTTGGCCACATTTTGGGCTCTTGTAAGGACTCAATCCAAACTGGATGAATTTTTTGTATTAAAATAGCTAAATTAAGTATAGGAGAAGCTATTATGGTCATTTTTCTTTGAATTTGTCTGGGATTTGCGTATAATTGACCTTTTTTTGCTCCAGATGGGGCAGTTGGGGCTACTTGGCACAGAAAGTGGTTCCAGGGCTCCTCCATAAAAATTACCTTGAAAGCCTCTAGAAATGCTAATAAATAGCACAAATTATGCTTCTTCTATTCAAAACATATGGAATATTCCGTTAAAAATAGGATTTTAGTCAAACCTCAGAATTTTTAATTGTATAGTCAAGCGTTGCTAGGGAAAATAAACAGCCATCATCGAAAAAATATCACATTTTGCACCAAATCATGCAGATTTTGGCCTACTTTTGGGGACATTGCCCTTGTTTTGATTACTCTCATGCTTTTAGGTATTAGATGGGATCTTAACCAGTTATACATTATTGTTGTCAATGTGTTAAGGCATCATATGAGGGTAGTTTGCCATAACAAAGTCAGATCCAATTTTTCGGTAGAGCAAGCCAAAGAAAGGTCCCTGTTTTTAACCCCTAAAATACAAAAAATTGACCCCTGAGGGACCCCTCACCCATATTTCAATAGGCTCTATGGTCATAAATATACAAATTTTCCATGTAAAAAGTTGAGATTCATGTCAGGGAGGTAAATATCTTTATTTCTGGGCAAACTATATATTGTCGGAAAAAATGACCCCAGCTGTTAAGGTGTCACAGTAGTATTCCGCCCCAGTAAACCTAGGACAGCTAAATAGTCCCAACTAAAAACAGTGTTTTGCTTGGTATAATCAGTGCCAGGGGACCTTATTTTTATCGCAGATTAATAATTTTGGTACCAGAAGAAAGGTAACGATTTGGGGGGAAAAAGTTGCAAAAACTTTTTGGTCACCATGGAAACCAATTGTGTCAGAGAGGGGTCCAAGGTCACATTTGTGACTTGTCAGGGGTGCCTGTATCATGTAATTTATTCAACATGGTGGTTTCCATGGCAACTGGTGCAAAAACGGATCTGACTCCGTTATGGTTGACCATGCTAAAAAAATCAAGAATGACTTCAGCTTTAATTTAAGCCTTTATTTATGAACACCATCAAATTAGAACCCGATTGACGCCAGTTTTATGGTGGAAGATGGGGGGGAAATCAGAACGTCCTTGGCCCTATTAGTACCGTGACACCTTGTCTCATGACGTCACTAGCTCATATTTATTTCCCCTTTATTGCTCAACTTTGTAAAGTAGTTATTTCTTAATCTAATATTCTTCCTCCCATTATTCATCATTAATCCCTCTGGTTCTGCTGGTCCTAAACTAATTATCCTTCATTTTCAGATGGAATCTCTTCTGTTTATCTCCTTCATCTCTCGGATGGAGCAATCAAGCCTTCTGTCTCAAATCCCATTATGGACTCGAACATTACAATTTACACCCTAATACTGTCTTGCCTTACTGCCTTTTTCTTCGCATCTCCATTAAATCACTTTACATATCTCATCACTGTTTACACTGCTGATTACACATTATTATCCATTAGAGATTTCTCTTACACCATCATACACTACCATACCCCCCCCCCTTCTCCCACCCCTCTCCCCTATCCTGCCTGTCTCTTTTGCCTTCCCACTTTACCTTACCAATATAACTCATGTAAACATATAAGACACAGCACTTACGATATAAGGCAGCCCTCCCAACTTGATAGAATCCATAGGGTGCACCTGGGACTTGATTTGGAATAGTTTAGTATTGAGTCATCAACTTGAAGGAAAGAGTTATGGTGGGTGGGGGGTTACTGGCAAGTAGGGAGCAGGGAACATAAAGATATTGGAAATTTTCAAAAATGCTGAGCTCAGTCATTTTCATACATAAGATTAGGAGTGAGGGGTTAATCTCTGGTTATTATGCTATTTACCTACTCAACTCCTACTATCCTACTACTAGCATCCCTGTCCCATCAACCCCTCATCCTCAGTCCCTGTAGGTTACTAAATCTAGGTTTGAGTACCGATGGCCAGAAAGTTAAAAAGCTGTAGTATATGTTATAGGGGAAACAGGTATGTCATGCATTTATCTGAAAATTGTCAAATTTTGTAATGTTTCTACAAAATCCCCTGCTTTTCACCTACAGGAAGCCCAAAACTCTTTAAAAATGGGAGGGGGCTGGTTAAACAATGTAGCATACTAGGGCAAAGTCAAATGGCTGGAATTAACAAGGAGTGTGTATTCTTTCAGTTGGTAGCTACCAATTGCTACCCCTACCCCAGCATCCTCTCAATTGGGCTCTAGAAATGCATCAAAATTATTAGTATTCTCTAGAATTCAAAATTTTCCTGGGGGATGCCCATGACCCCCCCCCCCAGGTAGAACACAGAAATTTGCCAATGTTGGCTGTCCATTGAGGCCACGTAGGCGCGATGACCAATCAATGGCATGCCAAATGCCAAATTTGGGCCAATGTTGGCAGGACTTTGGAAAAAGTGGCCGACCATAATTATGCTGATGTATGCCATCAAAAGCCACTGTTGGGCCTACGTAGGCAGGATGGGCAGCTGATGTAAAGCCGATGGTTGGGCCAACTTAGGCCCAATGTTATGTCAATGTCTCTGTGCTACCTGGGCCAGGACAGTCGCTTGCTGCACTTTCCAATACCGTAAACTGTGGTTTATTTTGCTTGTAATATATTCAATTCAGCTACATCCCATTGCAAATATGTGCACTACCCTTTTCTTGAAAATAATGGATCCGCCCCTGAATTTCTAGTGTATACGGTACCTCTCAGCTAGACAAAAAGTGACATGTGACATGTGCATTCTCTAAAAAAGTGACGTGTGACCCAAAGACTTGAATTTTGGCGACATTGTGACATCATGGGGGGCCCCTTGGGGGCTCCCTATGTAGACCTAGCTTTATAAACACGCATTTGTTTTTCTGTGTGTAGGTGCAACTGGAAATCTATCTTAAATGATCTATGAGAGGATATTCCATCCAGGACATGGTCACTGGCTTGTTGATGGGACTGTTACAATGCTATGGTAGCGTAAGGGATTGGTCATTATACTTATCAGCAGGACGGGGGTGGTGGGTTTGAGGGGGCGGGGGGCGTAAAACTTTTGACCCCTCCTGTCGTATCCGTGTAAGCGGGCGGAAGTCTCGAGGGTCGAGAGTGTTGTAAAATAAAGTACTTCCGGTTCAAGCAATGGCGTCGTATGGTTGGTTTGTGAATCACAGATAACAATCTATCACCATCTGAGCAATATAAGGCTATAGATGTGACAATGGCGATGAGGATTTAACTTCTGACTCTTTAGGGAAGGTGGATGATATAATTCTGACCACTGGGACCCTTTGGAGAGGAAGAAATCGAACATTGAAAACCATGAAGGGTGGAAGCCACGAGGACACTGTACACAAGGTGGGGGATAGATTTCTGACCACTGTGAATGTATAGTACAGTATATGAAAGACAGATGTTTATTCTGCTGCTGGAGATGTGGATTTGACCAGTAGTAGATCTACAAGTGTGCTTACAGTTTGTGTGTAGTTGTACCTGCTGCACCTGAAAACTGAAACTGCCTGTGCTTTTGTTGACATTGTGTGAAAGTGAAACTTAGACACTGTGCTAGTCTGTGGGAATGACCTGCATTCCAGGCTGGAGTCTAATCTGGGTCAGTCAGCTGTTTCAAGTCTACAGTGCTGTGTGTATTCAAGACCTGTGAGTATGAACTGCCACTCTGCCTATGAACTGTGAACTGTATAGAGACTGGACACCACACACATTGAACTCTAGGGAACTCAACCTATAGACTATACTATATTTAAACCATTGACTCAGCTGTGCCTAGGTCTATTGTGGTACTGTTTATTGTGATTTACCACTGTGTATTTGCAATTACTAATGTGTATTCTATTTCAGTGACACTGATATATAGGCCTAGGTGTGCGACACAGTGAGATTTAGTTTATGTGATATATAGTATAGATATTGCAGTGTTCCTACCGTGTGTGATTTTTGTGTGGTAGATTACAGTTCTCATCATGGCAGAATTTATGGACATTAGAGGCATGAAACCATTTGATGTGTCAGGGGATGCATCTACAGTGTCTCTAAGGTGGCAGGCTTATATAGAGGAATTTAATGCATACGCAGACAGCAGAGGACTGTTTATTGAAGCAGATGAGGATGACAATAAGGCCCAGAGGAGAGCCCTATTACTGTATACTGCTGGTGCTGAGGTGAGAGAAATCTTCGCTTCACTACCCAACACTGGGGATGCAAAGGGTTGGGCAGAGGCTGTTGCTGCCCTGAAAACACATTTTGTTGTACCGACCAACAAGACCTACGAGAGACATATATTTAGAAAGGCTAAGAGGGAGGACAATGAATCAGTTGCTCAGTTTGCCCTGAGACTGAGGAAACTAGCCTTAGGTTGTGAATTTGGTAATCTCAAAGACGATTATATATGCGATCAAGTAGTGGAGAGGTGTCGGGATGATAAACTAAAGAAAAAGTTCCTTGAGAAAGGGGCAGGCCTTAATTTAACTCAAGCTCTAAATATTGCAGCTACACATGAGGCGGTTGAATCCCAATCAGCGGACATGTGTGGGGCAAAAGAAAAGAGTGTTAATAAGGTCAGTTATGACAAATATCACAAGGGTTCCTATAGAAATGCACAAGAGAAGGGAGGTAATTGTGACAACTGTGGGTATAAGGGTCACTACGCTGGGGATGATAAATGTCCGGCCAAGCACAAACAGTGTAGAAAGTGCAAGGCTAAGGGCCATTTTGAGGCCAAATGTCCAAAGTCCAGTAGTAAGGAAGGTGACAAATGTAAGCCCCATGGTAAGAAAGGTTCCAAAAAGGGTAAAGTCCACCAGGTGGTGGAAGATGAGCCTGACAATTATAACTTCTGTGTAAATGTAGCAAAACCAAAAGGTGAGATGATCTCTGTTAATGTTGGAGGTGTATCCATTGATTTTGTCATAGATTCTGGAAGCGATTGTAACATCATTGACCGGAAAATGTGGGAACAGTGTAAGAAACAGAAAATTTTGTGTAAGAGTAAAGCCACAAAGAAGAAATTGTTCACGTACACATCGACCGAACCGTTAGAGGTTGCGGGTACTTTTATTGCTAAAGCATGTGTGGGGGACCGCAATGTAGAAGCGGAGTTCGTAGTCGTTGAAAGTGACGGGGTATCACTTCTGGGAAGAAAATCTTCTGAGAAATTGGGTCTTCTGAAAATCGGGATAGGGGTAAATAAAGTTGACTGTAGTCTGGGGGATGTAAAGAACCTCAGGAAAAGGGTCAGAGAGGAGAATAAAGATGTTCTTAGCGGCCTTGGTAAATGGAAGGGCGACCCAGTCAGTTTAACTGTAGATCCTACTGTGAAGCCTGTAGCCCAGCCTTTGAGACGTACGCCGTTCGGTTTGCGAAAAAAGGTCGAAGCAAAAATTCAGAGCCTCATTGATCAAGATATCATTGAGCCCGTCGAAGAAGCAACCCGTTGGGTTAGTCCCGTTGTTATAGCCCCGAAGTCTGATGGCGACATTAGGTTATGCGTAGATATGCGGCGCGTTAACGAAGCGGTACTTAGAGAACGACAGCCCATTCCTACCATAGACGAAGCCCTACAAGATATGACAGAGAGTAGAGTATTCTCTAAGATTGATCTAAAGTGGGGGTACCATCAGATAGTGCTAGACGAAGAATCGAGGGACCTGACTACGTTCATAACCCACACCGGTTTGTACCGATACAAACGTATGCCGTTTGGCATAAACACCGCTAGCGAGATTTACCAACGCATTGTTAGGAATGTCCTGCGAGGAATTCCAGGGGTGGTCAACATTTCTGACGACTCAGTTGTACACACTGTTGACGTAGCGACGCACTACGAGACATTGACAAAGATTTTCGGTAGACTGAGAGAACATGGACTGACCGCTAACCCGGACAAGACTGAACTGTTCGTGACTGAAATGACATTCATGGGACATAGACTGACCCAGACTGGAATGCATCCAACAAAGGAAAAGGTGAAAGCCATTTTGGAGGCAAGCGAGCCCGAGACGGTAACAGAAGTAAGAAGTTTTCTTGGCCTAGTTAATTTCAGTGCTAGATATATACCGGATCTCGCCTCGACCGCAGAGCCCCTGCGGAAGCTGACCAGGAGTAACGAGCCCTTTGTTTTTGGTCCTGAACAAGTCAAGTCATTTGAGAAGCTGAAGAAGCTGCTGGCAAGCTCCGAGACCCTTGGTTATTATGACGTAAATGCTAAGACTATTGTGATTGCAGATGCAAGTCCAGTAGGATTAGGTGCCGTGTTGGTGCAGGTCCAAGGGAAGGAGAAGAGAGTTATCAGGTATGCCAGTAGAGCACTAACTGATGTAGAGAGAAGGTACTCTCAGACAGAGAAGGAAGCATTGGCTCTGGTGTGGGCATGCGAGACGTTTCATCCATACATCTATGGATTGGAGTTTGAGCTCCACACTGACCATAAGCCGCTTGAGGTGATCTACTCACCTAAGTCGAAGCCATGTGCACGCGTAGAGCGATGGGTGCTTCGAATGCAGGCTTATAAGTTTAAGGTAATACACATACCAGGGAAGACCAACATAGCTGACCCACTGTCAAGACTGTTAACTCATAAGACTCAGCGACCAACTGAGAAAGACAATGAGACAGAGAGCTATGTGCGATTTGTAGCGGTGAACGCCACACCCAAGGCAATGACTACTCGAGAAGTAGAGCGAGAGTCCGCTGAGGACGAAGAGCTGAGCGATGTTAGGAAATGCATCGACTCCGGCAAATGGGACGACTGCCCAAGTAAGATTTATGCGGCTATAAGCTCAGAGCTTTGTGCCATTGGGTATGTAGTACTGAGAGGTACTCGACTTGTGATACCCAAGAAGCTAAGACCAAGAGTGATAGCCTTAGCGCATGAAGGACATCTTGGGATAGTAGGTACTAAACAGAATCTACGGACTAAGGTCTGGTGGCCAAATATGGAGAAAGAGGCAGAAAAGTACTGCCGAGCATGCCACGGGTGTCAAATCACCAGTAAACCAGACCCGCCTGAACCAATCAGGACAACAACGCTTCCAGCTGGTCCATGGCAGGACCTAGCGGTAGATTTCTTGGGACCACTCCCAAGTGGAGAATCTATTCTAGTGGTAGTAGACTACTATAGTCGGTTCATAGAGTATAAAATCATGAAATCAACCACTGCGAAGGAGACCAAAGAAGCTTTGGAATGGATATTTGGAACGCATGGTTTCCCAGAGACATTGTTCTCTGACAACGGACCGCAGTTTATTTCTGAAACGTTTGCAGATTTTATGGAAGAATCTGGTATCAAACACCATAGAGTAACGCCTAAATGGCCACAAGCAAATGGTGAGGTCGAAAGACAAAACCATTCATTTGAGAAGCGGATGCGTATCGCCCATGCTACGGGGAAAGACTGGAAGAAAGAAGTCTTTAGATACGTAAGCGCCTATCGCGCTATCCCACACGCAACAACTGGGAAAAGCCCTGCGGAGCTTTTATTTAGCAGAAAAATAAGAACTAAGATTCCTGAACTGAGACAGGATGTAGTTGACTTAGAAACTCGCGACCGAGACGCTGAAAAAAAGGGCTTGTCAAAAATGCAAGCAGACAGAAGACGCAACGCGACTATGTCAGACATTGACTTGGGGGATAGTGTTCTACTTAAAAGGGACAGGGTCAAAAACAAATTGCAAACGCCGTTTATTCCCAAACCGTACACAGTGGTGTCAAAGGCTGGTAGCCAGGTAACGGTAGAAAGTCCCGAAGGGGCAAGGTATAAGAGAAACAGCTCTCAGGTTAAGAGATATATACCTAGTGAGGTTATCGAAGGTGAACCATCAGGTGACATGCCTGAAGTCGAGGTAGAGTCAACCCCGATAAAGACAAGACCAACACGTGCCAAAGTTGTGCCTGAAGTCGAGGTGGAGTCAACCCCGATAAAGCCAAGACCAACACGTACTAAATTTGTGCCAAAGAAATTCGACGGTTTTGTTATGTCATAAAGTATAACGAGTACTGTTCTTTGTAACCTCAGAACATTTATCAAAGCATAATTGTCATATTATAAAACTGTAACTTGAGAACTTTGAAAAAAAAAAGTGATGTCGTATCCGTGTAAGCGGGCGGAAGTCTCGAGGGTCGAGAGTGTTGTAAAATAAAGTACTTCCGGTTCAAGCAATGGCGTCGTATGGTTGGTTTGTGAATCACAGATAACAATCTATCACCATCTGAGCAATATAAGGCTATAGATGTGACACCTCCTGAGTAGGGGGGTCAAAACATTTGACCCTTCTTGGGGGGGATGAAAAGAAATAGCCTCTTAGCAAAGAAAATCCACACGCTAGTATAGATCATGGGGGTACAAAAAACACATTTTTTTTCTAACCCACAACAGCTGCGATACATACCGGTAGATTTCCAGCCATTATAAATCAACTCCTTATTTTTAAGAAAAAAGATTGAATTTAATCTACTCTCGTCACTCTTTCATCCCAAGTGTTTTTTTTTCTTGAGTGGCCTTAATAATGAACAAGTAATCAATGGATAATTCATGACGAGTGTGTGTTAGCAAAGGATAATTACATAAGGGTGCAGCCCGAGTGTAATTATCCTTTGCTAACACACACAAGTCATGAATTATCCATTGACTACTTATTTTATTACACGATATCAAAAGATAATCAATAGAATATCAATAAATTCAAGTTGAGAACAAAAATTGTTCCCCATCCCCGGGACTCGAAGCCTGCCATAGTGTGTGTACAGGATCGATACCACAGTGAAAAAAATATAGCTCCGGACCAGGACTCGTCCCCCCTACCTCTAGCGGCTGAGCACAATGCGCTAACCACTAGACCACCAGGTGACACACCTCCGGGCCCGGCTTGGCTTGAACGCATCCCGCGTCTCGCGGTTATGGCAGCGGACAGCCCGCAGTCGTCGCCGTTATGCGAGCAGTAGAGACAAAGCTGGGGGGGCACAACCCAGACTGCCGGGGATTTTCACACTTTGAATGTATAGAAGTGATATGTGAGTACCCTTCCCGGGCTTTGTATCATATCAAGACCTGGTTCTAGCCAGCCACTACTCGTCAGTTCCTGTGGCGCAATGCATAGGGAGTTGGATTTTGGATATGAGACTGCAGGTTCGACCCCTACCCTGGCAATGAAAAATTTCGTAGGTTTTAACATGTAACATATGACATGTAAGGACATGTAAGGTGTGCAGGTTATCCATGGATAACCGCACTGGGTGCCTGTTATCCTTGGATAACCGCACACCTTACAAAAGTCATGATGCATGCATCATGCCATGCAATATTGACAGGTATGTGCATGGGAATATCCAGGAAAAGCACTCAGAATCACAGAAATTGTGTAATAAAAGTTAATAACAACCACACAAATGTACATATAGTGATATGTCTTGTCTGTAATGCAGGTGAAGAGATTGGTATGGTATGTCCTCCTTAAAGTGTCAGTGAAGGTTCACCTTCCGTCACTTCCTGGGTATACATTATTGAAAGGGTTACATGATGGGTTCTATTTCCTACTCAACCTACTGATAAGTTGGAACAATCAATAAGGCACTGACCTGTGTGTATGTGCAGCAAAGACATGTAACATTTATAGTAACTGTGCTTACTGGATGAGGCGTAATGTGTGTCTGTCTGCACCTGACTGCTGTCACTGACTGTGTTTAGCCATATCTTGTATGGACGGTCTTAATTTTCGTCCTCTGAGCATATCTTGTATGTGAGCCATCCTGGAGCTTAATTCAAAACATCCTGGGATCGCAACCCCAGCGATCTTAGTGTAGGCACATATCATAAGACCTGGCCAGTCTACCCTATCTAATGCAGTGGATCACTGCGATCTTAGTGAAAGAATTGCATAGTGGTTGAACCTGAGTACAAGAGCGCTTACAGGGAACACTCCTGATTGAAAGAGTGAA
Source organism: Acholoe squamosa (assembly GCA_949317995.1). Lineage (NCBI taxonomy): Eukaryota > Metazoa > Annelida > Polychaeta > Phyllodocida > Polynoidae > Acholoe > Acholoe squamosa. Next base: position 36,547,041 of record OX439043.1, on the reverse strand, counting down.
TAGCCTGCTGCATGTACATATAGAGGGGAGGGAGGACGTTTGCTGAGTGTCCTTGAGGGCTCTTAGGGCTACTCATGCATTAAGTGCACTGTAAGGTAATTCTTCCATTCTCTCTCTTTGTCCTGGGGGAGGGCACAATGCTTCTAATAGGCAATCATAAATCATACATTCATGGGAACAACTCTTGAATACTGTACGCGGTCAACTGCACCCTGTGCTCTTTTGTTAGCCCATATGGGGATGGGGAACAATGGTATAAACACTGTTGTGAAGAAGAGTGACTCCACAGCTATTCCTTAATTTTGGGACTCTTACCCCTGTGCGCAGTCAGTACTTCTTGGAATAGTGTAGGAGGGCTGAGGCTAAGATCGATGCGATCTTAGTGTTGGCTAGGATATGTGAACCCAGTCTAATCTTAAGATCGCTTAATAAGGCTGATTTATTTCTAAGATCACTGGGGTGCGATCCCAGGATGTTTTGAATTAACCTCCTGGTATATTATTAAGATACAAGAACAGGTAGCTATGCACTGTGACCACTGTGGTCACAACACCATTACTGTCACTTGGTGTCTTCATGCTTAGGTGTGTGTGACTGTGTAAAATACCATGCAACTACAGAGTTCTAATTGATTCTGCTTACGGTAGCCAGGAGATCATGTGGTTATTAGTGCAGGGGCAAGTGTCATGATTTTGGGTGTCGTGGGAAGTGAATGTTAATTTTCCCCAACATACATAAACAAGCAAGTGTAGTAATTTCAAGCAATGCCAGGGTTCTCCACACATAGGAAGTACACGGGCGGGACTTCCGTGTGCTTTCCACTGCCTCCTGTGTGCTGGTCCTGGAAATGGCCGGCTGTGACCTTTTGTGCTCACTGTGAGCTTTTGATGCTTTTTTGAATTTTGTAAATCGGTCTATTAGAACAGAAGTTAGGCCCAAAAGAAGTTTTCTTCCCTCAAAACTTCAACCAATCATCATTTTTGGGGACTATTATCATCTAAATTGTCTTTGTGGTTTGCCATCGCGCATTAGTGTTCGAAAAGTACCTGTGTGCTTTTTCATCCTTTGGAGAACCCTGAATGCTATGGAAATATATAGTCTGCTATAGTCAAGTTTGGTTTTGCAAGTTTCTATCCAAAGAATATTCCATTTTCTGTCCAGAAGCCTGGTGGATTTTTATTTAGAGAATAGGAAAATCTTTTCCTGTGTTGTGAAAAAAAAAATTTCCCGTCCATCAGCACAAGAATCTGGGTTTCCAATCACTGAATCTTAGATTGTCATGGCAAAGAAAAATATTTTCCTAAAAAAAAAATCGTCCCCTCCTCCCCTCATGGGTCTGAAAAATCCCACCCTCTGGACAGGAAACGGACATATTTCTAAGAATGACCTACTTGCGTTTGCATGTTTAAGGGACGAGTCATTTATTGCTAGGTGGGGGGGGGGCTAGATGGATTTTGGCGGATCGGTAGATTTTTTCCCGACCCCCCCACCATGACAAAAATGATCGCGACCCCCCCCCATTAAGTTGTGATTTTTGGGGGGTGTAAAAAATCTTTTAGCAAAAAAAGAAAAGAAAATACCAGCGAAAGATTTCGCTCGTGATAGCTTGATATCTTAAGTTCAATAATAACTATTAAACGACAAGAAAAACAGTCTAATAAAACCCTAAATTGGCAAGATCGTTTTGAATTCCCATCATTTTGATACCAAAATATAATGCAGCAAAGTAAATTGCTGATAACTCAAATAAGTGAAACGCCTGTGATTGGCTCCCAGGGGCCATCCATAAATGACATCAGGCAAAATTTGACCTTTTTAGACCCCCCTTGTCATGTTTTTTGCCAATTTTGCAATGCTGAAGGTATATGGAAAATTTATTTTGTCATGCTGGGCCTGTGCCCCTTCCCCCCCTTCAGCATATCATTTGTGGATGGCCCCCCCCATGAATTGTGCACTCATTCTGTTGCATCAGCATTCCCTCACCCAGGTTATTCGCACCACCAAGCCACTATTTGCATAACTCCCGCCAAAACTGCACTATCAGCATCACATTGCCAAAAAAGGCGGGAAAGTTGATACCTGGATCAACATCATATACCTTCACCATTGGAGGCAAAAAGGGTCTTATGGCTGCCAACCAACTGAGTCTGTACATTATTGACAATTTCTCAAAATTTACAAAAGTTGGTAATGAAATACCTTTTCCTGCAAGACCCCTACATCTCCTTTAATGGAACTACAAATTCATTAAGTAATTCTGCCTCTTATATATAAAATTTCCATCTTTTTTTTAACTTATTCGCACCACCAAAATGACTGAAAGTGCGGCGCCCCAGGGCGTCTCCTTATAACTCGCTTTTCGACTTAATAAGCCATATTCTAATCAATATTACTGTATACTGTTATACTGTGCAAGATGTCAATCATGTCTTCTTACATTGTAACATGCCCGAGATGAGAAACGCACGGTCAGTGTTTGAAACAAAATACCTCAAGTTTGTCGATTACTATAAAAAGACACAATGACACTAGGAAACTTTCTCAAATACTAGCAGTGGCCCCATATTGCAAATCATCTAAAAGGCCAGGAGCTGTGAACTGTATATACTCATATATAAAATCTGTCTACAACATTGTAAATGAAAACCTGGTGCTGACATAAGTGTACAATGTACCTGTACATTAGTCAATAAAGCCATCTTTAATCTGAATCTGAATCTATTAAGCCTAACTTTATGAATAATTATGTTAGAAACTTGCTTCAAAAAAGCTTTTGCTCCTCTCATTGAGACAGAACTGTTCATAGCATGGGCGTGGACTGGTTACCAGATTTAGTCTGTGTAGGTATTATCCATATGCTATAGTAAGGGTGAGAAAGTAAAGGGAACAGTGCTGCCCTCTGGTGCCTTTATTTGCTATGCACAGACCTTGATTACGGAGGTGAGGGGTTACTTTGGCAAAGTCACCACTCACCTCTGTAATCAAGGTCTTAAATTTTGACTGCGTTCAGGGTGGGTGTAAAACATTTTCGTGTATTCACGCAAATAACCACCAGCACTCCTGTTGATAAATAATGACCACTCCCTAAAAACCTTACTCTTTTTAGCAACAAAAACTGTGTGCTACTACAGGTCAAAGAGGGGCGTGGAAATCCTGTGTGCTGAGGGGGCACAAAAAATTTGACCGTCATTGGGGGGGCGTAATAATCTGTCGAAAATCCTTGTCAAATTTGAATGTGCCTCCAGTACCAGGTATGGGCGGGGGGGTCGCAAACATTTGGACCGTCGAGGGCGGGAGTCTACTGGTACTAGTGAGATTAAGATTTGCCTACTTGTAACATGTACGGCAACGTCTAGCCTACCATTCTAGACGTACACGTTGCTGTACACCTAGTGATCTTAACCTCTCTACTGTTGGGGCATAAGATTTTCAATAGCCTGCTTAAATTTATACACCACCTCCCCAGCTGTTCATAAATGATAGCAGTGGGAGGTTGGGGGGGGGTAATAATTTTTAACCGATGTCTGGGAGGGGTCAATACATTTTAACACCTGTAGATCTATACTCTCCCCCCTAAAAATCTTAATGGCCCTCTGTGATCTATAAGGCCAGTATCCTGGGCAGGTCAAATGATTCTATGCCCTGTAACTGTAAGCCTAATCACAGACAAGCCTTTGGGCCTACCGGTATTGACCACCTACAGGCAAATCCGCTGTTGCAACAGACCCAAGCAGAGCTAGGGTATAAAAATATTTCCTGTGAACACAAAAGAGGTGTAATAGTCAGTGGAACTACATCCTGCAACACCTTACATATTACTGTATTTGTTAGCAGCCATATTGTATTTATAATTCCACTGGAGTTAAGAGTGCTGATGCTATTGTCTTTTGTATACATTAAGATAAATTACATTTGACAGAACCTGTAGGGAAACTCTCCCCATGAAATGCCCTGCCATCTAGTGTGAAGATCATTCAGTGACCACATGGCCACAACAAAGCACAACAACATTGGCTCCACCCACTTTCTAGACTAAAGCATGCAAGGAAAAATATAAGACACACAAAATATTCCTTTTTAGGGAGGATGTGTCAACTAGATTTTAATATTTCAGCCATTCTCGGTAAAAAATATTTTTTTATTGCCCTTCACTGCAGATCTGCAACTTGACCTAGTTAGACCGTTCACACTCTGATCTAGCTATACCCACACAGCCATTCTGAAACGTCGGTCGTGCTCTTGATCTCGGACCACAGGTCCGCAGTGACGAGGATCATACGCACGAGGCATTCGGGTAGTGGTTTTCTGACAATATGCAGTGCATTGTGGGTGGGGGTGACCTCGAACGCTAACTACACAACCTTAGCTTGTTCCCTCCACCCCAGCCAGGTCTGGCTAGGTACCAGTCCCTAACTATGCTTGGGAGGGTAATAAGTTGACTCAGGGATCAACATTGACCCACATGGGGCAGACCAATAGGGGGTGGCCTTACAAACCAGCATTGATCCCTCGGCCGTACTCCGAACGCCTTGAGTAAATGTAGGCAGTCAAGAGATGGTGGCCTCTGATTGGTCTATATTAGTGTGTGGAAATTGTCGGCTTTGCTATAAGGCATTAAATAAATCACTAAACTGTACTGATTCATAGAATATAAATTGTGACACACTGACCCTTTGGTTAGGCACTGGTGGGTGGCATTAAAAAATTAGTGAGCACTGTTGAATTATTAGGTGCAGAATAGATCAAAATGTAGGTAGGTACGCATGCAGGCCAATAGAAAAAAAACTGGATTGGTCAAACCTATATTTTTTTCATCTCAGATTGAGGATAAAAGATGTATCTAAAGATTTGTGGTCATTTTGGGCGATTTGAATTATTGTAGGCGGGTTTTATCGGTGATTGAGCTATAATAGATTATAGTGAGAAATGTTTCGGTGGTCCGAGACCTTAAATTTCAAAACAAGGGTCGACATACGTGTCCCTTCCGGTTCGTTATTTGGATTAAAATGAAATTTCCCAGTAAAACCCAAAATTCTGCCCCCCCCCCCTTCATTCTATTTTGACAAATCTTAACAGTTTTTCCCATGGAAGTCACATTTAAAATTAAAAACATCAAGGGGACAGCTGCGATGTCATTGCATTATGAAGCCGTTGCGCCATCTATCGAGAAAGCAGCGAAACTGCCGATCCGGCTTTCCAAACATGTCGAAAATCCTTTCTTTGACGATTCGTACATAAACAAATTGGATTCTACACTAAGCAAAACATATAAATGGTGCTTTTTTTTATCCTTTGCTATGACAAAGGGTAGGTTAAACTATTCCAGATACCTACTTTTAAAAAAGCTGGAAATGTACAAGAAAAGTGGTTCGTTCTAGGCCCTTCAAGCCATTCTGATATATGGCTGCTGTATATGATATTACGTTCAACTTGAAAAGGCAAGATATTTTCGCTTCGAAAAGGAAAAAATCAAAACAAACACCAAACTCCCTTGGTACAACACAATAACACATGAAAAAGGCAAAAATTCTTCTTTATTTTTAATCAAGAACGTAAAAGCACATCCCCCCACCCCCTATCTGAAGAACGAGGTCAAGTTTTCAAAATTCAAGCATATTACCATGGAAACAGTAACCATGGAAACCAAACTTGACTCGTAATATTTCCTTGGGTACCTAAGCTTCCAAAAATGTATGTTGGGAATTTTTCTTTTCATGTTGGTTACCATGGCAAATGTCTTCCTTGGCAACACTCAAAATTCTCTCTAAAGTGTATAATACTGATAAAATGATAATATTAACAACCCCTACCCCCTAAGGCCACACCAAAAAAATAAGTTGGTCTACGGATTTCCCTCTACATATTTTCGGAAATACAAATTTTTTTTTTCTTTAAAAAAATCTCGTCTACGGATTTTGCTCGCTTCACTTTCTACAAGTTTTCTCTTTGTGATGTTTGGCAAATTTTTTTTTTTAAATAAAATTTTTTCGCTCGCCTCACTTTTCCAGCAAGGAATCCAATTGGACATCAAAAAATTCTTTAAAAAAAAAGAAAAAGTTTCGCTCGCTTGCACCATTTTTTCAAAACCAAAATCCGTAGACCAACTTATTTTTTTGTTGTGGCCTAATGTCAAACCTATTGTATCACCTTTACATATTGGTTTGTTTTTAGAGACTTTGGTTGCTTAGCAACAAAAGCTTTTATAGGATTTCCTTAGCAATGCTGTTTTTATAATGTTATTCAGCATCTTTCTACATAAGAACTCATTCAAGCTGGCTCTATGGGTTACCCCAGTGCCTCAGTGCAAAGCAAAGTAGTATAGCTACAACCATTTGCTATCTAGATACATTGGTTGCTTAGCAACAGCAGCTATTTAAAGGATTTCCTTAGCAACATCATTAACACAAGATTATTCAGCATGTTTCTACATAAGGATTCATTCAAGCTGGCTCTATGGGTTACCCAGTGCCCTATACCTATCAGAAGCAAAGCAAAGTCATATAGCAACAACCATTTGCTATCTAGATATCTTGGTTGCTTAGCAACAACAGCTGTTTAAATAATTTCCTTAGCAATGGCATTAACACAAGATTATTTATCATCTTTCTACACAAGTATTTATTGACGCTGGCTCTATGGGTTACCCCAGTGCCCTAGATATATCAAAAGCAATCAAAATAATATAGAAACTACCATTTGCTATAATTTTCCATAGCAACAGGCACATCCCCTTGCAAGAAAATGCTAAACATTGGCCCCTCATATAGGGCCTAAATACTTCTCGAGTGATGAAATAGGCATTCCTATCAACTTAATGAAATGATCAATGGCAACATTATTTCAAATAACAATCGTAACTTAGCAACTACAACTAATTCCCATATCACACCCCTGACGCCCATCACATCTTCCCCTATGCCTATAGCGTCACAGGTGAGGGTCGGGGGGGTTCCATGGCTCCCCCTAATGTGGCCACCCCAATAAAGCGGCCATTTTGGCAAAGTCCCAATGGTGTCTACATCGGAGAGAGTTGACTGTATTGTTCAAAATTGCTTGGTGAAAATATCCCAATAATACAGGTATGGGACTGGGTTTTGAAGAATTATCCAAGATGGTTCTAAATTCCTCCTCCAGCTGGTATTTGAGAATCACAGCCTTCAAAAAGTTCCCCCTACCCAAAGGAATGTTCAAATCTTTTCTCATTGGATCTATACAAATCACAAAAATGACCCACTTCCCTTTCACCTTCAAATATTCGAGACTTTTGATGCAACTAGTTGGTAATGATGGTAACCAATTTAGTTTGTTTTGTAAAGGTTGGTCTACTTTCTTGGCAGTGAACATGTTAATGCCTTAACTGCTGGCCCCCAAAAAGGATATTTGGGCCATAACTGCCAGTCATATGCCCTAGGGCAGTAGAATGTTCCTGTGAAACATTATGTTTGCAGCCAGTCATGGACTTTTAGGAAAACCTGACTGACAGCATATATAAATGCTGTGGAAAACAACTGTGGAATTGATATACTGTTGCTTGGTAAATTGCTAACATATATTACCTATTGTTAACTAACTTTATTGGTTTAAAAAATGAATTATACAAATTTATTCACATTTATTCATATAATGGATATAGAGCACACATAAATTTACACTTTTGTACATATAATTCAAAAGTAGACTGCTTAGTATGCATCTATAGCATGAAAATGGCATCAAAATTATGCTGGCAATTACATTAATCAATTATGAAAGGGCTGGGGTACCTGTTAAACCATAGCCAATCCTTGGAATGTTCATCATGAGTAATGCAGAATGGCATTGGATTGAACTTGTCACTGGGGAAACCATTACAAAAGCTGCTGTTGCTAAGGAATCAAGGTGACTAGTTATTTGAAGTAGCAGAGCCTGTGACAATGGCACCAAGTTGATAGGAATGACAAATCTATCATTTGGGAGATCTACAGGTCTTTTTTATAAGGTGTCTGTTTCTATGTCTTTCTTGTGCTGTAAGGACACAGGACTGTTACTGTTGGAAAATTATAGCAAACGGTTGGTGCTATATGACCTTGCTTTGCTTTTTGATAGATATAGGGCACTAAGACAACCCATAGAACCAGCTTGAATGAATACTTATGTAGAAACATGCTGAATAATCTTCTGTTAATGCCGTTGCTAAGGAAAATTTTTAAATAGCTGCTGTTGCTAAACAACCAAGATATCTAGATAGCAAATGGTTGTTGCTATATGACTTTATTTTGCTTCTGAGAGGTCTAGGGCACTGGGGTAACCCATGAAGCCAGCGTGTAGGAATACTTATGTAGAAACATGCTGAATACTCTTGTGTTAATGCCGTTGCTAAGGAAATTCTTTAAATAGCTGCTGTTGCTAAGCAACCAAGATATCTTGATAGGAAACTGTTGTTGCTATATGACTTTTTTGGTGTCTGATAGGTCTAGGCCCTGGGGTAACCCATAGATCCAGCTTGAATGAATCCTTATGTAGAAACATGCTGAATAACATTATAACAGTGTTGCTAAGGAAACCCTTTAAAAGCTGTTGTTGCTAAGCAACCAATGTCCCTAGAAACAAACCAATATGTAATGTAGACACAATAGGTCTGATATTAAGGGGTAGGGGTGGTTGGTATTATTATTTCACACATTATTATACACTTTAGGGAGCATTTTAGCTGATTTTGAGTGTTGCCAAGGAAAACGGTTGACATGGTAACCAACTTGATAAGAAAAATTCCCAACATACATTTTTGGAAGCTTAGGTTCCCAAGGAACATATTTATGTATGATGGGTAAAATTAACATCCACTTCCCACGAAACTACACTTGCCCCTCTATTATAGGCCGAAAAAGAAAATCTTCTGTTCAGGTAACAAAGATTTTGTTTGTTTGTTTGTTTAGTTTTACGTCTGGGGGCCATCAAGGAACTCAGACGTTCAGAGGTAACAGAGAGAATTACCAGTTTCTCTTCACGTTTTCTCCTAGAAATAGGCAGTCCAAGAGTCAGGAGAAAAAAAATAGATCGATGACATTTGAAAATGAAAATGTTGTTTGGTAAATATTAGTGTATTCCTGAAATGTAGAAGAGGTTACCTTCAGGTTGTAGTCCTGAGTGTAGATGGTGACAATGTCCATAGGGTCCGAACTTAATGGTGCATAACGGGGACGGAACGGTTTACGTGGGCTGGCACTCTAGGTGAAGAAGTCAATTGCATAATTTAACAAGTGCAAGGCTATTATCTGTTCATATTCCACCCTAATCTTATTTAGCACTTCATATACATTAGCAATTTAATCTTTTATTGGATTTCTAGCCGGGGATTTTTATTAGCAAAATGTTACGCAGTTTGCACTCCGAAATTTCATCATGTTGTAAGCAAGTGCATAGATATGTACAGTGTGCAATAAAAGTTTTTAACAGACACTCAGGTGTAGTGATTCATTTAAGTCCATAAGACAGGGGAATCGTGCCATCTAAAAATGTCAAGACAGCCCCCTTTAAATGTTATAAAATTTTCCCCCGTAGATTTGGGAAAATTGTATTAGCTGGTTATGTCTACACTTACATTGTGCTTGAGGAAGGTGTCACAGTAGGTGGATTGAATGTCCATGGGTGTCTTAGGGCTGTGGTCTTGCTGCTTAGGACGGAAGGACGGCCTTCTTGCCTGATACGGATGACATTTATCATAAGCCTACAACAGAGCAACCGCATTATGTTATTTCTCTAAATCTATCCCGGTATCTACGATTTACAGGGGCTGGCACTCTAGGTGAAGAAGTCAATTGCATAATTTAACAAGTGCAAGGCTATTATCTATTCATGTTCTACCCTAGTCTTATTTAGCACTTCATATACATTATAGATTTTATTTTTTATTTGATTTTTACCCGAAGATTTTTATTAGCAAAATGTTACACAGTTTGCACTCTGAAATTGCAATCAAGTCTTACTGCTATCAATGTATCATAAAGAATTCAACTACCTTGCCGTTGGTCTTCAAACGAGGTTAATCAGATACCCTCAGCCTATATGAGCCGTAGCTTAAAGACCATTTCAGTGCCCTGCTGCAGCTTATGAGCATAAACAGCATAAAGGGGGGATGTGGCTTATACTTGGGATTTTGACACCATAGAGCAGTAGTTAAATCAGAATTTTCAGGCCTCAGCTGCGACTTATAGCTCTTTCCAAAGGATGCGGCTTAAAGGGAAAGACCAGCCTATTTTCATGATGCCCTCTTTTGGTAGACTTTCTATTGAATATAAAGATTCAGGCATACTTACGATCATATTTGCTTTTATAAGGGAGAGCAGGGAGCTTCTTTGATGTCTTCTATGACGTCACAATAGACCAGTTGCAACTAAATTGATGCATTTGGTCTATTGTGACATTGGAAATTACATCTATGAGTAACATCTTATTTATGACATAAACCATAGTCAGCTTACATGTCAAGATTAACATCATTTTGATGAGTTTCAAGTACATCATTTTGATGTATGATATATACATGCAAAGACATCTCATAGTGACGTGAAAACGTCTTGCACATACGATGGTTTTTTTCCACAAAATTTGCGCGATAATATGATGTATGTGAGGATCAGCACAAGATATAAAAATGACGTGATTTACTACGAGTTTTGCTAGCTGGGTTCCGGTAGGCCGGAAAACCGCTTCTAACGATGGTTCAAAGCCAAATTCTGATGTTATTGACCCGTCCGGAGGCCAATCGGGCCTTCAATCCAACTCAAGCAGGTTTGATTTGTCTAATTTGGGTGGTAATTTGCCTCCTGGGCCACGGAATACCCAATTTTACAAGTCGCTCACCCGCCATGACAAGTCCACTTCCCAGTACAATCACCCGGTCCTCCAGGAAAATCAACTGCACAACTCAGTGAATATCTCCCAGTCCCAGAGTGATTTTGACAGTGAGTACCAGGAATTTCTGTTATGGAAGGAGTGAAAACAGGGCAGGGCTGTATCTAGTTCAGCTGTGGGTCAGTTTGCTGGTGTGAGGGTTGAGCCCCCAGGGAGACAACCGACAGGCAGTGTTGCAGGAGCTGCAACCTGGGGGGATGGCTTCACCCAGCAGCCACAGTTGTATTATGAAGATGGTAGCCCTTATGTTCCACAGCAAAATAACACTCCTATACAGCAACATCAAGGAATCTACTCTGTGCAACAGCAACCAGCCTGAGTGGGAGTGGGAAGGCCTATGCAGTCATCTGATGGTAGGCCCCTGTATCCGCCTGCCCCCCTAGTCAGTGCTCAACCATCTCTGCTATGCATAGTGGTCCAGTTCCATCCTTGAAGCAACAGCAACAGCTCAAACAGGAGCAACAGCAACTTCAGCATCAAGGCCCACCTGTGGTTGTTATGCTTCAAAGGATACCAAGAGTAAGTTTACTACCTTCGACATAGAGCAACACATGCCTCATAGTAAACACAAGAATCCAGCTCTAGATGTGATTTCAGCTAGTATGGGCCTTCTTAATAGTATTGTAACAACTATCTGAACGTAGGAAATGACGACACAACAGCTGTCCATATAGGCTTACCAAGAGATCCTTTATTAAAGGCGATTCAATCCAAACTGAGAGTACACAACATCACATGCCCCTATTTATACTCCCCCCTTCCGATCGGACCAGCTGAACCGATCGGATGGTCCGGCCGGAGCCGACCCACCCGATCGGCTCCTCTGATCGCCATAGGTTATTATGTCCTCCTCAGTGACCGACCGGCCGCTACACTATGATGGAGCGAGACCATCCATGTAAAAATTATGGGATGCATGTAAAATTCCTCACGGACAAGAGGGATATTTGCAAGGAAGATGCTCTCATTGCCTATGATTACGCCATGCGAGAACATGGTGATGCGTTTGGTGAGTTCACCTTTTGCTATTTTGATCATAATATGTTTGCACATGTGGGTATGGCAAATCTGGATAAAGGGTATCTTGAGAAATTGTTAGGTATTCAATCATCCACTTGTCAGAATACAGGTAGTTCTTCCGGTGCCAGTAAGAAAAAGAAAAGGAAGAGGAAATTTCTTTCTTGTAATGCATACAATGGTGAAGGTTGTAAAGCTAAGGAATGTACCTACCCTCATGTTTGTAAATTGGTTCAGGGATCAAATACAAAATCCAAGTGTCCCAACAAAACAAATGATTGAAATGTGGATGCTCCTGGTGGGAGTTTTCCCTCACAGGAGCCTCACATTGACCCAGTAATTCATGAATTACCAGGTGAATGTGTTCTTGTGTCTGACATTACTCGTGCCCCAGACATTCAAGCTACTTGTATTGGCGACAGTGTTGTTACAGAGTCTGAATCCAATTGTGACAATAATGATTGGGTCAATTATGTCTGGAATTCTGCAGGTTCATGTAGTGAATTATTTGGTAATTTTGATAACCTATGTACTGGGTAGTTTAGGTATCACCCCTGTTACTGTCGACCCGCGCACTGATGGAGGTGCTCCAGTGGAGGTGACTCTGGGTGGTGACGACAAATGGGAAAATTTATCAAATTCTGTCAGAATCACCACAGATAGGGATACTGTAATTGAATTCTCAAGTAGATTTAATGTTGATGTTCCTATTTGCTGTGTAGATGTGAGTGAGTGAGTAATGGATGTTTAGCGCCATTTTGACAGCTAAGGTCATATTCATGGCGAGAACTACATTACACAATTTCACATTAGAATGTGTCAGTGCCCGTGCATATGTGCACCACACACATCCTGAGAGGATAGAAAAGAGAAACAGACCCTTTTAAGTGGGCTAGGGAAGCCCGCTGTGCAGATGTAGCCCCTGGCATTGTCGTACCTGTGTTTAAGGAGTGTAGTGAAAAAAATCTGTCACTGTATTTATGTCTTGGAATCTGTCGTTAAACACAAGTTAAACCTTGGGCGTTTGCATGTAAATTACTGGAATTTGGAGATCTAGCAACTGACAGTGACTGGTATGTCTTAACTGGTATATACAGAGGGTTTAGGATTGTTGATCATGACTGCCCATCTATGTACAGTTGTGGGAATCAGGGCTTTTGACAGGGCTGCGCAGTGCGTAATACACGCATTTAATGCTTAAATGTTGCATTTAAATGGCTAGAATGGCTATTCATTTACAGAATGGCGCATTGTATTTGCTAAAAAGTGTGCAATTGGTGCATTGCAAAAAATCCTGTCAAAAGCCCTGGGGAATTATGCTTCTTTAACAAGCAGTGCCTTTTGCTCAGAAATGACTGAACGAGTAATTAGTGAACTCTCGGAAGGTAAAGTCAGGAAAATGGAATCACGCCCAAGATGCGTTCATGCTATGGGTGGCGTATTAAAACCCGACAACACCTTACGCCCTATCACTGACTGTTCTATGCCTGAGCATATCAATATCAACTGTTACATGGAAGATTCATGTGGAAAATTTCATTATCACTTTGTAGACGATGTTGTGGCGGACTTGAATCAATTTGAATTTTGCGCAGTGACTGACATCGCCAATGCATACCGTTCTATTAATGTCCTGCCTGCCCATCGTGACTTTCAAGGCTTTGCCTGGGATGTGGGTAATGGTAAGGAATTCTTCCAAGATATGTCCTTGTGCTTTGGGTTGTGCTGTGCCCCCTTCATATTCACCCAAGTGTCTGACTTCATAGTAAAATGTGGCGCTGGGGCAAGTACCCACGTTGTACCAACTACTTGGATGATTACCTCGTCATGGGTGATTCGGAGTCATCTTGCCAGGATGCTCAAAGCCAGTTATGTGCACTGTTGAATGGTCTGGGGTTCAAAGTAAAAATGAACAAGTTGTTTCCCCCGTCACAAGTGACTAAGTTCCTTGGGATGTTATCTACTCAGTGAACTTAACCTTGTCAATTGATAACGATAAACTTGATCGAGTAAAATCGGAAGTTAATTACTTCAGGGGCCGGAAATCTGGTACTAGAAAACGCTTGGAAAAATTAGCTGGTCTCCTAGGCCATTGCTCGAGAGTCGTTAAGGGCGGGCGCACCTTCTCCCGTCGTGTGTACAATGAGCTTCGAGACATTCCGCCCGGCATCCACTGCTTTAATCTGTCTGAGAGTCTGTTATTGGACCTAGAGTGGTGGTATCAATTTGTTACTTGGTTCAACGGCAAGGACCGTATGATAAAGACCGATACCCCTTCTCATACTGTTTATACAGATTCCTCAAAATACGGATTTGGTGGCCATATTGAAGATGACTTCTTCTACGGTTGTTGGTATAAAAATGACAAGTGTTACAGCCATCAAGAAAACCCTCCGCAGAATGTGTTGTACTGTGATCATATTAACATTGAAGAAATATGGCCTGTCGTAGTATCGGTGCACCGCTGGGTTAGCGAGTGGAAGAATGACTTTGTAGCTGTGTATACGGATAACACACAGGTTCAAGGCATGATCAATTCTGGCAGGAGTACCAGCCCCCATGCTATGCCATGGCTACGAGAATTGGTGCTGTGCTCTATACAACATTCATTTGAGGGCCTTCAGGATCACTTCTGAAGATAAGATATTAGCTGACTCTCTCTCTCTTCTTAATAATGCTGACCATGTAATTATTTGTGGCTACACTATTGACATATTCATCAATTGTTGTTACAGAGCTGGAGGCACTGCGAAGCAGTTGGGAGATTCTGAGATCAAATTGCTGGTCCATCAACACATATAAGACAAGGAAATCACAGTGGAAGCAATATGAGAACTTCTCTGAAGAGTACAGTTTGTGTTACTTACCAGCTTCAATAGAAGCTGTCTGTTTGTATATAACCCATCTTTCTGATCGTGTGGCACATCACACGATTGAGAATTACATTTCGGGGCTATGAGCCCTACATGACTTCATGGGTTACTCACACCCCACAAGGGAATGCTTCCTTATCAAATCCACCTTGGTTGGTGCAAAACAGTTGCTAGGCTCAGCGTCTAAGCCAGCTGAGCCTCTGACAGCCACTGACTTGTTATGTATTAAAGATGTCCTTGACTTATCGGAATCTAAAGACAGGAAATTCTGGGCTGCTCTACTCCTTTCCTTCCGCTGCTCGTTGCGTGTTGGGCATATCACCAATTCTCCACATTCCCTCCTAGTGAGTGATGTTAAATTCTGGGATGGTGGACTTGACTTATGTATTTGCAGCTCAAAGACGGTCCAACTCCGTCAATATGAACAAATTATTCCTGTTATTGCATCACCTGGCAGTAGCCTCTGCCCTGTACAGCTGTTGAAAGATTATATTTCTGAATCTGGACTCAAGCCAAATGAGCAGTTATTTCCTTGGAGGTATAATGTTTATTCTTACAAACTCAAGGAATCCTGTCGGATTGCCAAACTGGAAGGGGAGTTCTCATCTCACAGTGATCGTCGAGGTGCTGCTATGTTTCTGGCTGAATTTATGCACCTTCATGACGTTAAAAGTTATGGCAACTGGAGATCTTGGGCTGTTCTGATTTATCTGTCAGACTCATACCACTCAAGACCTATGTGTTGCTCATGAATTGAGCAGGTATTAATTGGGCAGAGTGTTTTTGTGTGCCGCCCTTTTGTCAGTGACTTTGGACAAAGTGTATACATTGTTATGTTGTCCATCCCACCAGGGAAATACGACTACTATATATGCGAAGGAACTGTAGATATATAGGGGTATATTTCCCCACCAGATGGACCCTTCACCCACCTGAGTCAGGTGGTTGGTTCCTTGCCGCCACACCAGGGGGCACAGCACCAGATTTGAACAAAGGGACAAGACATGGACTTTTGGTCATTTTTCTTTCTTTATTGTTACTGACATTGGTCTGTTTAAAGTTGTTAATAAACCGCCCTTTTGTCAGTGACTTTGGGCAAAGTGTATACATTGTAATGTTGTCCATCCCACCAGGGAAATATATAGACACCACTATAAAGCTTATGACTTTATGTTCAAAATACTTTTTCTTTAGAGGTCCCTTTTCCCATGGCTTTCCACATATAATAGGCTAACATTAAAAAAATGGATTTTTGGGCTGGATCCTCTGCTCTATCCACACCCCTCGGGGCATATTTGGTATCAAATTGAAGCGCATGGTGTCAGGAATGCAATGAGGTAGGGTTTATCTGCATCTCACACTTTTATAAGAGCAGTAAATCCTGAAGCATTATTTTTATTTTTTTTGTAGTAGGTTAATGACACCAACATTATATGTCCCTATAGTATACATGGGGAAAGAGCTACACATTAAGAAACATGTATATGATTTCTACGGATGGTGGGAGGTAGTGATGTAGGGCTAATGATAAGATGACCTGAAAGTAAGGGTGAAATGCCATGGTTTTTTTTTTCATAATCTCTCAATGAATAAAAGAAATATAGGTGGTTCTAATAGAATGCATGTGTTAATTTGGGTAGGGGTAATTTGGCATGTCTGCTTACATTTAACTTCCATCATAACCCCCTCCCCCAAACCTAACCCCCACCATAACCTCTTGACATTTTAGTTATGTTTACTCATATTAAAACATGGCTCCACTGCATCATAAAAATTGTGATAAAATCGGAATATCGAGACCAAAAATCGTGATAATCATAATCGACAAAAATGGGATGTCAATAAAAAATGGCCAGCATACTGTCACCTTAGTGGAAGAAGGATGTAACTGACATTTTGGCAAAATTGAGATTTCCTGTTTTATATTGACCCTTACGTATGTACTGTGAAAGCAATGAAGCTCTGTCAATAATATGAACTACAGACCCCAGTACAAAATATTGTGGTATCCACTTTGTCCTATATATGTAGTAACTGCAATACCAGTACTTCTTTTGCCTCTCCTGCAAAACTTGAAAAATGCAGTTACAACCTTCTTGCAATAATGCAATTACAACATGGCCTTGGGATGCAGGCCATTAATTCAGATTTCTAATGGCGAAAGAATTTGTCAAAATTGGTCGATTTGAAGCAGAAATAGGGCCATATTTTGTATTTTCTTTATTGATGTTTTTGTATTCAAGCAATGAGGGACTAAGCAGTGGACTTGGGCCAGACATTGTAGCCTGCCTATTTATTAAAGAAAAACAGTTAGCGATCTCATGGGGATGTTCGAAGTTCCATGACTATATCTATGGACATACCGATGTAACTATCGAAACTGATCATAAACCGCTAGAAACATTGTATAAGAAACCGCTAGCATCAGCACCACCAAGAATTCAGCGTATGATGCTCAAAACGCAGAAATATACTTTTACAGTTGTATGGCGTAAAGGTAAAGATCTAACCGTGGCCGATACTCTAAGTAGAGGGCCATGTTGTAGTGAAAAAGTAGACGATGATGGTGACATACAAGTGCATACTGTACAAAATTTGCCAATCAGCGACGTAAGATTGAAAGCCCTCAAGGAGGCAACTGATAATGATGTAAGCATGCAGATGTTGCATAAATATGCATCATCTGGATGGCCAAATGACAAAACGCTAGTTCCAATGGAAGTAAGACCATATTGGAATATGAGAGATGAAATTTATGTAAGCGAAGGACTAGTTTTGAGAGGTGACAGGCTATTGATACCTACATCTATGCGGAAATCAATGTTGCAACAGGTGCATAAAAGCCACCTTGGTATTGAAAAGTGTATTCGCAGGGCCAAAGATGTCTTTTTTTGGCCAGGAATGACATCCGAAATCAAAGAAATGTGCGAATCATGTAGCGTATGTGCTGAACACAAATCAAAGCAAATGAAGGAACACATGATTATCAGTCAAATACCAGTGCGACCATGGCAGAAAGTAGCCAGTGATCTATTCATGTTAGACGGTGATATGTATGTACTGGTAGCCGATTACTATTCGAAATTTGTCGAGTACACAAAACTTCCTCAAGACTGTACTAGTCAGACTGTCAGGGATTACCTTGCGGACGTGTTTGGTCGAGAAGGAATTCCTGAGCAGGTCATTACGGACGGCTGTCCGCAGTACAAAAGTCAGGTTTTTATTGATTTCGCGAAAGAATATGGGTTCATTCATATTATGAGTTCACCTGAGTATCCCCAAAGCAACGGCTTTGCGGAGAGCCAAGTCAAAATCTTGAAAGCGATTCTAAAGAAATCAAAACAGTCTGGTACAGATGTAAACTTAGCATTGTTAGAATGGAGAAATACTCCAATCGAGGGACTTGGTTCACCGGCACAGCTGAACATGGGTAGACGCCTCAGGTCAACTATTCCGAGTACTACAAATCAGCTCAGACCAAAGCCTGTACAAATTAATCTCTCTGATATGTTAGAGAAGAAAGCCGAGCGTAATAAGCAGTATTATGACAGAACTGCTTTAAAGGATGAGAGGGAGAATCTCAAAGTAGGAGAAAAGGTTAGGATCAGAACCAAAGTTGGTTGGGTTCCTGGTAATGTGACCAAAGTTGGTCCAGAGCCGCGCTCATACCATGTTAAAAAGGGGGATAGAGTATATAGGAGAAACAGAAGAGACATAATGCCACAGAAAGATCTAGTAGGTGAAAAACAAATTGTACAAGACATTCCAGTAAGAGTCACACCAACACCACCAGTAACTCCTGTAAGGTCAAAGTCAAAGTCTCCTATAAGAGCTCAAACTCCTGTAATAATCCAAACTCCTATTAAATCTCCTGTCAGAGTTAAAACACCTGAAAAGGCCCCAACTCCTAAATAGGCCACAACTCCCGCCAAGGTTCAATCTCCTGTTCGAGAACCAATTCAGGCTGCAAAGCCAAAAACCCCAAATGTACCTCAAAGAGTTACAAGGAGTGGGCGCGAGGTTAAACGTCCGGCCAGATACACTTAAATGTTATTCGAACTGTATTTTTTCTGTAACTTAAATGTGATTTGATCTGTATTTTCTAAGGATTTATTGTTACTGTTATCAGTGAATTGTGTTTGTATTTTGTATGACATTTATGTTATCTGTTGTTCAAATGATATATCTATAACTTAAAGGAGGAGATGTTGCGGGGTTGCGCCATCTAGTGTTTTGCTTAATAAACTTGAAGCCGGTGACTTCCGGTTACTTCCGGTAATGGCAGACATGAGTTGTGTCATGCTTTAAACACATACCACTCATCAATACCCGAAACAACATGTTGTTTCTTACCATAATCAACCAATTTCTACCTTCTTATAGATTTATTCATGTATACTCACTCCTAATTTCAACTGAAAATGATTTCATTTTCTTACCGTTTCATATTCTGTGTGTGTTGGTTCGTATGTATAGGGCTCTTTTCCTATAGTACCTCTGTCTTGGGGACAGCGATGGCGTCTGCAGGGGAAGGAGTGTGTAGCACACGTGCATTAGAGAGAAGTCAAAAGGCTTATGGTTGTAAAAGATTAAAAGTCTATAATTTTTATGATGTAGACACTGGATATTATATACACACAGGTTTTCTCGAAATATTCAGGCCCTTTTTAGCTATTTTAGGTCATATTCATACCTTATAAATACCAGATCACCAGAGCTAAAAATAGGGACTTTTTAAACATTTTATGTTTTTTGGACAATGATAAAGACACTGAGACAATGCTTGGTGACCCTAGTGCTGTGTATGCTCAACCATGACAGCATGACAAACTATCAAATTGGTTAGAAAATCACCTAGGCCAAATGAATAATTTCGGGTTTCCTTGATCATTTAATGATATTCATGACATCTTAGCACTATATTTTACTTACCCACAAACGCAGAAGTTACAAATGCACTTTGCATTGGTACTGTTCTTCATATTTGTAGTTTGTAGTCTCTATTGATTCATGTCAAATCCAGTGCGGTGACAGTCAAAGAATTCAGGTGGCAGGCTTTGTGGCAAGGCTGTGGTTCGAATAGAATTCCTCTACCCCTCCCCTGTGGAAAAGGTAAAGCACTTTTAATAGCATGTGGTAAGGCAAAAAAAAAACAAGGTATCTACTGTTATTTCCACCTGGTGGACCACATTTTTAGTGCTGAAAACACTGTGGAGCTAGGATGTGCGTATGGTGATGGGCGATAATAGGGTATCTCGATCTATTCTCACTTCAATTGTGAGTATTCTCAC
Source organism: Acholoe squamosa (assembly GCA_949317995.1). NCBI lineage: Eukaryota > Metazoa > Annelida > Polychaeta > Phyllodocida > Polynoidae > Acholoe > Acholoe squamosa. Next base: position 36,526,967 of record OX439043.1, on the reverse strand, counting down.
TTACCATACTCAACCGGGTGGATTGACATTATATTCAATCCTTATATAGATGCTAGTTTGATCTATGGGAATGCTCCAGATTTGATAGGGTTATTCGCACCACCAAGCCACTCCCGCCAAAACTGTGCTATTCACACCACATTGCCAAAAAAGGCGGGAAAGTTGATACATGGATCAACATCATATACCTTCACCATTGGAGGCAAAAGGCATCTTATGGCTGCCAACCAACTGAGTCTGTACAATATTGACAATTTCTCAAAATTTACAAAACTTGGTAATGAAATACCTTTTCCTGCAAGACCCCTACATCTCCTCCTTTAATGGCACTAAAAATTCATTAAGTAATTCTGCCTCTTATAAATAAAATTTCCATCTTTTTTTAAACTTATTCGCACCACCAAAATGACTGAAAGTGCAGTGCCCCAGGGTGTCTTCTTATAACTCACTTTTCGAGTTAACAAACAATTACAATGGCAGATACTAGCTTTAAAAACTCCCCTCAACTCCTTTCCTGGGAAATCTTTGGTGATCAAAAAAAAAAACGCCCTCTCCACATCTGTGATGTGCAGAATCCATCGACAAAAAAAAAAAATAAAAAAAAAATAAATAAAATTTCGCCCTCCCTCTCCATTTTTTCAAAATGAAAATCCATAGACCAACTTTTTAATTTGGTGTGGCCTAAGTCTATTTTGTACATTTGACAATATTTTCTTGATAAAAATTGGATTTTGCAAAATGACACACATACTTCAAACTCGAGGTAGCACCTTTTTTTAGTGTCAAAACACATTTTCACTCATAATTTTTTTATTGCCGATCACATTGACTTCCTATCACACACAAAGATAGATCTACCAAAGGGCTTTCGTATGGTATCCATGAAATTTATTTCCAATAAGGGGAAGTTATTTTTTTTTTTACTTTGAAATCTTTGAAAATTTCCGAACCCCCCAACTGCAATTTAAGCTATGGATGTACGATTTTTCTATTTTTCTAACATGGTAAAATTTCTGACATGACATGCACATCCTAGCTAATAATTGTTTGTTTCAGGTCACCAGACCCTACCTAGTAAAATAGGGCCGACCCTAAAGTTTCTTTCTTCATTTTTGAAGAAATTATACAAATTGGTTACTTTTCAGTCAATCTAGTCTTCAGCGAGTCGTTGTGAGTCACCGCGAGTCGTCAGGTGTCGTTGTTGTAGTTAAAAAAGAAATTTAAAAAAATCCAACCTACCCTACCTAGCTTTTTTGAACATGTTACCTGAAACAAACCCCTATGAAACAGGTAGGGCCGTGTGTAGGCAGGAGCCTAAGTGACAACACTTTTCTGCAAAATGTAGCAGTATGGAAGTAATATCATAGAGACTTTAAGCGAAGGGAGAACCGACTGCCGCCTGTGCTTTCTCTGCTCCCCGTACAGATCCTAGTGCAGGGGCCAGCCTAGATTTCAGACGTATGCTCGACGGTGGCGCCCTCACCGTGAGTGAGAGCAAGTAATGCGCTCGCTTTAGTCCAAGTGAGCGATAGCCCATGCGGAGCTTTTACAGAAAATATAATGATTCAAATTGGTAATGATTCAGATTGGTAAATGATTATGGACATATATATTGGCAGGAAAATGGGAAGTAATACTAGTGGCATATATGAAGATTGAACATGAGAAGCACAGGCTTCACAGGGTGCCAGGAAGTTGTTGTTTTGCCACGCGGACTGCGCCAGACTGGTAGCTTTCCTTCCATTGCATGAGTTTGGCTGTTTACACCCATTGCAAGTTATTTAGTATGACAAGGTTAAAGTGCGTACTCGAATTAACAAAATTTCAATGTTTTGTGAGAGGATTCATACAGATAATTCATAGGATTGCATGATAAAATGCTAGTCAATCGAAGCCTTTTTCGTCAGTGCAACACTGGCTCTCTGTGCAGCACTGCGTCGCCTGCACTCATTTTAACATGCCTCATACGACTAAATCTTACAAATTTTCCCCGGTCCCTGCACTCTATACCTAAAACAACACCATGCTTGTTACGGGATTTTCAAAACACACCCATATCACAGACTTTTGGTGGTAAAAAACACCCCTTTTTCTTCAAAAGCATGAACTTTTGGACCTCTGAAAGGACCCCTTTTTCGGGAAATCAGACATGTTTCCAAAAGTACCCTCTATTTCTCAAAATGCTGAATTTTCAGGACCTAAAATGAATATTAGAGAAATTTGCTATCTCACCAAAATACCCCATTTTCAGAAAACACTGACCATGCCCGTCAAAATACCCCCTTTTTTCTGATTTTCAAGGATTTTTCTCAGAAAATGCACCCCTTTCCCCCCAAATCCACGGACATGCGAATTTTGAGGAAACACCCCCCTTTCTCCCTGTTTTTGGTAACGTGCATGGTGTATTTTTTCATGCAGAGTGCAGGGACCGGGTAATTTTCAAGCCATACAACATCGGGCTGTTCTTGAAGGGATCACATATTCTTGAAAATAATGTTATCCTATGGTTTAGGGACATTTATTTGATGTTTGACAAGGAATTCCGAATGAACGCAGCACGGCCCTACGAGGAAATGTGACTCCTCTCACTCCCGGTGAGGGTGCTGTTGTGACATGAGACTGGTGGTGCCACTTCCCCCCCAGGGCTCAACAAATCAGTTTGGAGACTGTGTGCCCACTGGGCACAAGGGCAAAAAAAAGTTGTGCCCAATAGGCAAGGTCGGTGCCCAACACCTTTGCTTTCTATACTAAAAATTACATATTTAGATAAATGGAACACATATAGTTTTAAGATGGCTTTAGTAGCTTTTGGACAGCTCTGCCCATTGGGCACAGTCTGAAAATTTTGTTGTGCCCAGTGTTTTTTTATTGAGTCACGGGCATTGGGCACAGGGATTTGTCGAGCCCTGCCCCCTGTCGGCACTCCCTTCACCCAGTCTCTCTGGTAAAATCAACCAAAAGCATAAATGTCATGGGGCATACTAGCCTAGGCCTGTATGCCCATTGCCGGGGACGAACTGGTGCTCTGCGCTCGGCACTCCATACTAAAATGCTACACTGGAGCCCTGCTCATATTTCAAATGGGTACCACGGCCATAAGAATGCCCCAATCCCTTCTTAATTGCGGAATGATTATCTTCTCTGCCATTGCTTTCTATTCTGCTATTGAATGTCCTTTGAGTCTTAACATACATGAGGAATTTGAACTTTTAATGGTGGACGTAGTGCTGACGCACACAAATCTGTCCCCCGCATGTTGGTGACTTACTACGATACATGGTTACCGTCCGGACGAATGAGTGGGCTATCATTTCAAAGGTGCCCCTGATGCCCTGGAGGCACCTTGGGCAGCCCACAAATGGGCATATAGTTAGACTGAGTATCGTCTGAGTCACGGGTGGGCTACGAGAGGGGCTAGCATATAGTCTGTTTGCTCCACGAGTTTTGTGTCTGCTTCATTCTACCTATGACATTATGACAACAGCAAACCCTTTTCACCCAGCCCTGTGAACAGTCAGTCATCACTGCCTTACTGGCGGTCGATGATGGCGTCGTCAGTTGTGAAGTGTTCAAGTCTAACACATAATTGAGACACTGTGTGGGTTTTAGCAGTCTCCTCAGGAGAAAATATTTCATTTGGTCTAAAAATGTACCCCTTTTCCCCAAATATTGCTCAAAAAGGTACCCTAATCAAAATCAAGGGCAATCAAGGGCCTGGGGCTCAGTTTGGCTCAAAAACTGAGCCCCAAAACCTTTGCCACTTTCGTATCTCTACTCTACTCCCGTTCCCCTCCCGTAGGTAGAACCGGGGAGGTATACAAGCAAGGGAGAGCTTGCTCCCGAGCAGCGCGAAATATGTGATGCACACCGCAGTGCCCCCACCGGCCGGGAGAGCAAGCGCTGCGTTCCCGTGGCCAGCAGGCAAAACTCTGCTACGTGAGCTCGTTCATGTCACTGTATTTTGGGCCTAAATTAGCCTAAAATCAAAAATCAATAGTGTATCTTGTAGGAAATTGTCTGTAAAAGCTGAAAAATATGGTCTCAATGTCACAGAATTAAGGAAAGATGGTGTAAAATGGCGTCAAAAAGTCACGGAAATGCGTTTTTGTTGCCACAGCTATTAGGGATGGGCATCTAAAATGTTATTCCTATATCTATGTGACGTGATAGAAGAACAAGGAAGACTAGGGGGGGCTTGTTAGATATACCATATAGGGAAGGCGGTCTTTAAAAAAAGAAGATTTCCTGTGTGTGTGTTGGGGGTGGGGGGGCAACGGGGGCGGGGGTCAAAACTAGATACCGGTACAGGTACTGGGGTATGAGCAATTCAAGTACCGTGCGTCATTCGACAAGCATACCGTTATCTGATTTTTCCGGGGGGGGGGGGGGTGAGGGAGTGGGGGGTCACTTCTCAAAATCAGTTCACAGTGGCGGTGGAGGGGGGGAGGGCATTGTAGCTTTTGTCATATTGGTAGGGGATCGGAAAAATATTTGCTCGTCTCCCGTTGGAAATCTAAGACCCTAAAACTACTATTTCCGAGCACATCAGCCACTGTCAAGCCGGTGGAAAGATGGCATATTATCGCTCATGCACATTTCGGTGAATGTTCTTGAACATATATCAAGTTGTCATAATCTAATTGAACACAAATCATACTGCAATATATGTTTATGACATGTTTATATAGTGCAGACATGTTTTCTATGTGAAGGGGAGGGGAAAGATCGAGATTTATTTGGGGAAAGTACAGGGGCGTGGGAAGCAGTTTCAGAGTGGGTGGGACAAGGGGGGTTTTCTGCAATTTTTGACCTCCCTTTGCTTGACCTTTTAGTTTTGACCTTTTGAGGAGTTGGCCAAAAGCGGGGGGGACATGTCCCCCTTGCTTTCCACGCCCATGAAGTAGGTCACGATGCCATGCCCATATATGGCAGACCCTGTCTATGTGTATAGTGACAGATATGCAGTGCTTTTTACAGGCTCCCGGCGCCCATCCCTACATTCAGTGCTGCAGCAGCAGGCAACATTCTGTCCAAATGTTGTCATGTGTTTTTTCACCTCATACGGTCAAAATACTCCGATTTCCTTCAGGAACGAGTCCAAATGATTGCAAAGACCCACTGAATTCATATAAAGGATCATCCCTTCGATTAAAGTAAGTTTTGATAGCGAAAAATGCATCGTTTGTGGCTCATGTAACAGAGTTTTGCCAGGTGGCCGTTGGAATGCAGCGGTTGCTATCCCGGCCGGTGGGGGCGCTGCGGTGCCTATCACATGAGAAAATCTACACTGGTGCGCTGCTCTAGGGCTAGGCTAAGTACTCAGGGAGCAGAGAAAGCACAGGCGAAGTCAGCGATCCCGTCTACGGTAGAACCTACCCCTTTCCCTCAGATTCGCGTTCACACATAGTATCCATTTGGTCAGGGAGTTGCCCCCCTGCCCTGGGTATGGAGCCCAGAATATTAAATGGAGTTAACTCGGCATACAGAAAAGAGGGGTGGCACGGTTTTATAGGAGGCGGTGACGAAATCTTGTGCTTCATTCGAGTGTCACACTGACACGCACGCCATGACTCATGAGCCACTTGTGAGTGAGCCAGCTTGCTCAAAACAACGGAACTCAAATGCTCAAAAGCAGCATCAAGTTGTAATTATTGGTAGCTTAGCCAAATTTCCGTGCTGGACTCAGCATAGAGAGGATAATATGATCAAAGTTATCGAGATACTCACCTTCCCTTACGAGAAATTAGCCCCTCCCCTCCCCTTACAAAAAAAGAAATAAAACCAAACAGTAATTCCCCACAGGCGTCGCTAACCGGAACTATCTCGGTGACGTCACAACTGTGCCCCGGGAGAGGTTGCTATGGAAACTACCGTTAGTTCATGCGAGTGACACACGGGGGCGCTGTCGTATCCCAGAAGTTGTACACTGGCACCCTGAATCACTCAGGCGTCGGGTTACGTAGCGCACCGAGCGCAAGGTCAAGGTCACGCGTGTTTGGTGCCGTGCATACAGCTATCAATCCCTGCCGTTTTGATCTAGTATTGTAGCAAAATGTTTAAAGAACTTATGTGCATGTTAACTAACAAATTTGGCATAACTACTGACATATTTTGACTAATTGCTGACAAATAGCGACAAAGTACTGACATTCATTGACTTATTGCTGACAAAATGCGAGTAAATACTGACATATTGACTAATATCTGACAAATTGTGAGTAATTACTGACATAAATGGACTGATGGTTGTTATATAATGACTAAGTACTGGCATATATTGACTGATTGCTGACAAATTATGAGCAATTACTGACATGTGTTGTCTAAGGGAGTGGTCATTTATTATCAACAGGGGGGGTGGGTTTGAGGGGGGGCGTAAAATTTTCAGACCCCTCCCGAGGGGGGGCTAAAAAAAATTTGACCCCTCTTGAGGGGGGGGGCTAAAAAATTTACCCTCTTTTTAGCAAAAAAGCCCGCATACTACTATAGATCAAAGAGGGGCGCGAAAACTCCCCGGCGTGGGGGGGGTGCAAAAGATTTTGACTGCCATCGAGGGGGGGCGTCAAAAATTTCCGCGCGTCAACCCACCACGCCCCCCCTGTTGATAAATAATGACCACTCCCTAATTTCTGATATCTAGTGACTAAGTACCGTTACTGACATATATGGACTAATTGCTGTTATATAATGACCAAGTACTGACTGATTTGGCTGATTGCTGACAAATAGTGAGTAAATACTGACATATATTGACTAATTGCTGATATATATGTAGTGACTAAGTACTGACATATATGGACTAATTGCTGTTATATAATGACCAAGTACTGACTGATTTGGCTGATTGCTGACAAATAGTGAGTAAATACTGACATATATTAACTAATTGCTGACAAATAGTCCATAGATACTGACATATTTCCCCCCCCCCCTTGTCATGTTTCGTCATACAACACTTGACCCCCCCCCCTCAGCATGACATCATGCAGAGAGCTACCCCCCCCCAAGTTTAATGAATAGTGTAGGCCTATTCTGACCTAGCCGGATACATTATTGACCAATCAGAAAATTCCCTTCATTCAGTGCAGACTTTTTCGGGTGCATTACAAAACTCCTTGTACCGGTACCCATCACCCTGGCTGTTATCAGTCCTTATCAGCTTGGTACCAGCTTGAGCAGGGGTCACCCCAATAAGGATCTGCTACCATGGAATAGTAAAAAAACAAAATTAATTGAAATGGTTCAAAGGGACATATAGTGGGGGTGAATTGGCAATTAAAGATAAGATGAACTAGCACTGATCAACAAATGAACAGAGAAACATGCCAAACACTGTCAGCTTATTATCAGCTTATGGGCCAGGGGAGGGGGGGCACTTCAATTGTTTTTGATACGGATGTGTGGCTGAACCCACAAACTACATTTACCCTTGCTATTGCACTCGTTCACAGGGTTTTTCGTCAAAACTCTACTCTTGGTAGGGAATTTTTGACATGACAATCTTAGATTTTGCTCAAAATATCTTAAATCGACCCACACGTGCATGAGGGCTTCCGGTGTACAGAAGTTGGCGCATCCCAGAAGTTGGCTGCGCATGCGCAACCCATGTTTTAAGCCTATTATCGCTCATGGGCCACAAACATCAATGAAAATAAATAATTTTTTGAAAACATAAAAACCATGATAACATCCCTCTCTTCTTATAGAACTTGAAAGGACAACAACCCTAATGATACTGTCCCTACGCCGCAGAAATATGAAATGGGTAAAGTTATTTTGAAAATTAAGGCCAACTTCTGGGATGCTCGACTTTCGGGATACGACAGCGCCACCGATGATGGCGAAAGATAGCGAAGGAGGAATTCCCGCGCAGCACGAATGCACCATGGCTCGAGATCGAGTGTACACTCTGAGGTGTACACTGAAGTGTACACTTTCAGGGTTAGAGTAGTTTAATATAGGGAGTGGTCATTTTTTATAAAAAAAAAAAAAGGGGGGGGGGCACACAAATTTTTGACTGCCATCTAGGGGGGGGCTCTAAAAAATTTCCGCGCAACTGTTTGGATGCCAGCTGGGACAATGAAAAAATTGGCATTTGGGATTAATAGTGACCCAAATAATCATACTCCAAGCTCTAAAAGAGCTAGAGACAATTAAAGGGCTAAGGATACTGTCCCTACGCCATAGAACTATTTTTGCCAAAAATGTCTTTGCATCGAGGCTATTTGCTTATTTTTTAAAGGACGATTGCGAGTTTGCACTACACCAACTCCTTGAGAAAGCAGTTGTACACATCCCCTCCAGAGTGTACACCTGAAAGTGTACACCTCAGAGTGTACACTCGAGCTCGAGCCATGCTTTTATGCGCAGCACTCGCTTTTTGCATAGAGGTGTCACGGTACTAATAGGGCCAAGGACGTTCTGATTCCCCCCCCCCCCATCTTCGAATGCACCATGGCTGCAGGATACCGATGACGGCGGTCTAGCTAGTCCTGAGGACTAAGGTGACTGGCGCGTCCACGCTAACCTAAATACGCGGACTCTAAACGGAGCCTCCCGCATACCTCCCGCGGTGCGCGTAGGTGCGCGGGCGTAGTGGGAGTCCTCAGGACTATAGCTAATAAAAATGCGATGCTTACGTCCTAAGGACTAAAGCCTAGTCCCCAGGACTAAGAATATGAGGATATTGTCTTAGGGACTAATTGTACATTAATCCCATGAATTACCCTGCAAAAACATTTGCCTAGTCCTCAGGACTAATGCATGTGGTTCTGAGGACTAATTCATTGATTGATGTCTAATGTAGTTGTGACTAGGGATGTAGTCCCCAGGACTTCAAATTTAGTCCTGAGGACTACTTCTTAGTCCCCAGGACTGCTCTGTGTAGTCCCAGGGACTAAAGATACAGTCCTGGGGACCAAGGACTGTGTCTCTAGTCCCAAGGACAATGTTGCAGTCCCCAGGACTGTATCTTTAGTCCCTGGGACTGCACAGTAGTCACTGGGACTACAAGTAGTCCAATGGTGACTAAAGGACTGAAGGTAGGCCTATGGTCCTAGAACATTGTCCTTGGGACTAAGACCCTACATCCCACCTACCCCTTGAGACTTGGCAGATATAGATAGTCCTCGGGACTAAGACCTAGTCCTCAGGACCGGCTGGACTGAAATAGTAGTCCCTGGGACTATGTCTCTAGTCCCCAGGACTACATCTTTAGTCCTGAGGACCAGGCAGCTACATCTTTAGCCCTCAGGACTTAACAGTTAGTCCCAGGGACTGAACCTTGTACCAGGGTATAGATATGGAAAAGGCTGCGTTGATCAATTTCTAGCCTTCAGAACCATTCTTCTAGCCCGAGGACTACACTTTAAGTCCTTAGGACTAAAGTTGTAGGCCTCAGGACTAACGTCCAATCACCAGGAATGTCTCTAGTCACTAGCACTAGGTCACTAGCACTAGATGTGTAGTCCTCAGGGCTAAAATATCATCCTGAGGACTATAATCTTTAGTCCTCAGGACCAAGTTTTTAGTCCCAGGGACTATGTCTTTCTAGCACCGCTGTTCCGCGTACCCATGTGGTCGTAAAAATAAAACGTAAGGCCTTAGTCCCAAGGATTGTCCCTGGGACTACACATTAGTCCCAGGGACTAAAGATACAGTCCTAGGGACTAGATTATAGTCCTTGGGACTTAGATCCTGGCTCATAATCATCCAAGAGTAGAGAATAGTCATGGTGCCCTGGGGACTTTCTTTGGCTTGCTCTACCGAAAAATTGGATCTGACTTTGTTATGGCAAACTACCCTCATATTGTCAACAAACCGTTACAAGTCGATGTTGTAATGAACACTGAATCCAGAGAAGTTCTTTGATCCTTGTTTATTGCATGATGACAGAGTGTACATATAGGTGGTAACAATGATACACTTTCCAGCGTGCAGGCTCTGCCCCTGAGCTCCTAACTCAACCTGTCGTAGGTCCTAGATACTAGGGAGGTTGTACGTGGTATAATGTAAGTAGAAAAGATGATGTTGGGGGCTGCTCACCAGTCTTATATACTAAGATGAGCAGCTCACAGGGTGATGAAATGTCCTGGTAGGAACAGGTCAGATCTGGTTGGGTCTGATCAGATCTGACGTGTCGCCATACCTGGTAATGATTCTATTTATAGATGGGCCAATCAGGATGAAGGGAGATCGTGGAATTTCCCTGCATCCTAGAAATGCGCCCACAGGTATGTCAGTGTGTCGTGATACTCCCAGTGAGTCAGTGCCCAGAAATAGGATGGGTCCGGCTCTCCCAGCATCCTGGTATGGGTGGTGTAAGAGCAGCTCACTGTACACACTGGGGGGGGGATTGAGCTGTGACCTTGTGAGCAGGTTCTGAGCGCGTGTGGCGAAGTATTTGATAAATGTGTAAAATAATGAATAATACCCAGAATGTTCCATTGACAATATGATGCCTTAACACATTGACAACAATAATGTATAAATGGTTAAGATCCCATCTAATACCTAAAAGCATGAGAGTAATCAAAACAAGGGCAATGTCCCCAAAACTAGGCCAAAATCCGCATGATTTGGCACAAAATGTGGTATTTTTTGGATGATGGCTGTTTATTTTCCCTAACAACGCTTGACTAAACAATTAAAAATTCTGAGGTTTGACTAAAATCCTATTTTCAAAGGAATATTCCATATGTTTTGAATAGAAGAAGCATAATTTGTACTATTTATTAGCATTTCTAGAGGCTTTCAAGGTAATTTTTATGGAGGAGCCCTGGAACCACTTTCTGTGCCAAGTAGCCCCAACTGCCCTATCTGGAGCGAAAAAAGGTCAATCATACACAAATCCCAGACAAATTCAAAGAAAACATGACCATAATAGCTTCTCCTACACTTAATTTAGCTATTTTAATACAAAAAATTCATCCAGTTTGGATTGAGTCCTTACAAGAGCCCAAAATGTGGCCAAAATCACCCCACCCAGCCACCCAGTTAAGGTGTCACGGTACTAATAGGGCGTTCTGATTTCCACCCCATCTTCCACCATAAAACTGGCGTCAATCGTGTTCTAATTTGATGGCGTTCATAAATAAAGGCTTAAATTAAAGCTGAAGTCATTCTCGATTTTTTTAGTATGGTCAACCATAACGGAGTCAGATCCGTTTTTGCACCAGTTGCCATGGAAACCACCATGTTGAATAAATTAAATGATACAGGCGGCCCCTGACAAGTCACAAATGTGACCTTGGACCCCTCTCTGACACAATAGGTTTCCATTATGGTGGCCAAAATCTTTTTGCAACTTTTCCCCCCCAAATCGTTACCTTTCTTCTGGTACCAAAATTATTAATCTGCGATAAAAATAAGGTCCCCTGGCACTGATTATACCAAGCAAAACACTGTTTTTAGTTGGGACTATTTAGCTGTCCTAGGTTTACTGGGGCCGAATACTACTGTGACACCTAGACTTGTCGGTACCTACAGGGGCGGATCCAGGAATTTGTAAGGGGGGGCAAGATTTGGTGATGAGGTCTTATGTAGGGGGGGATGGTTGGCGCAGGGAGTGTCGCAAGCGCAGCACAGCGACATATCTGGAGGAAAATTCTAAAATCGAGACATCAAATGGTGCATTCTGGAGCATTCTAAACCCTAATCCAGAGGCTAGTTTAGGGAGCATTCATTATTTATGGCAGGGGGGACGACAATCTGTCAGAATGAATACGTCAGAAAAAAACTGACCCCCCCCCCCTTCGGAATAGGTTGTAAAAAAATTACCCCCCCTTTTGGAATGGGTTGAAAAAGAATGCCCTCCCCCTTAGGAATGGGTTGAAAAAAAATTACCCCACCCCCTCAGAATAGATTGATAGAAAATGAGTCCCACCACATTTAACTACATTCAACAGAGGCTACATCAGGCCCATTCATTATACAAGATATATATTTCGAAGCTCCGCTTCGAATAACAACAACAAAAATAGTCCACAACCTATATTCATGCACCAGGTTATATAACAGTGATCTCGTTTGAAACAAGAGAATCACACATCATCATAAAAAATCGTCTTATCGAGACATGAGTACATATTATCCAATGGTAAGTTTAATATTCCTGATCGGTGGTGCAATCAAACCAGAAGAATAAGTCCTTCGAGATGAACTCATAAAGGTAATTCCTTCGTGACAAGAGGTCAGGTAAATCCAAGGTATAAACATAACGTTAGTCCTGTTTCTTGGTATCCATTCGACAGTCTTTGAAGCTCATAGGTTTGATCCTACTGAAATTCGACAGGGCGTTGCCGAAGATGACTTTGTCATTCTCTGTCGGGGCTGTCTTCTCGACATCCATATCCAACTCATCACTCTCGAGAGCTTTCTTCCAATTGTTTTTGGTGCTCAGCGGCGCTGACCAAAGCCTCGTCCCTGAGCTTCTTCTCCTTGGCTTCTTTCGCGGCTAATTTCTTTTCCTTTTGTGACATTGTTTTCTTGCCACTCTTTGGTTTCGATGTAGATTTGTCCTCCGTAAGAGAGGTCTCTTTAGACTCCGCTTTTGGTGTTAGTAGTATATAATGTATCGGAACGGGACTATAGCTAACTACAGGATATTACTCACTGGGGATGCAGCCAATCAGAGGCCTCCATTTGGTCACGTGACCTGTACCTCCGTGGTGAGCACCTCATTTGCATAATAGGCACGCCCCCTTAGCCAATCAGAGCCCTCCATTTGGTCACGTGACCCCTCATTTACATAATAGGCCATGCCCCTTTATGCTAATGAGACCTCATTTGCATAATAGGCTACGCCCCTTAGCCAATCAGAGTCCTCCATTTGGTCACGTGACCCCTAATTTACATAATAGGACACGCCCCTTTATGCTAATGAGACCTCATTTGCATAATAGACCATGGTCCCTTGATCATGTGACCTAGACCCCCTGTGAAGTGATTTCCAAATGGAGGTCTCTGATTGGCTAATGGTCTAGGTCATGTGACCCGATTATGTAAATGGGGGTCGCCCAACCAGGTGACCTCCCTTGTTTGTAAACAACACGTGATCTAGCCAAGTGACTTAACCACATGGTTTCTTATTTGTAAACAATGGATCACGTGACCTCATTAGTATAAAGGTTAGAGGTGAATGTGTGTGTAAAAAGGCAAGCACTTACTAAACAAATTTATTTCAATTTTTTATTTTGATAAATAATATTTACACATCATTATTTACAAGTTGCTAAATACAAGTTCACACTCTCTACATAACATAGTCAAATATCGGAGAGGACCATGACAGAACCCACACATTGAGGTGTACACATTGAACTTTTGTTTGTCATAATTCAGACTGTATATGGTGTAATCTTGGTGTACAACTTTGGAGCAAGTATCCTTTTGAAATGAAGGATAGGTGTAAGCCATATTTTCCATCCACATCTCATCGATATTACAAGTGAAATCCACTGAAGAACTATACCAAGTACTCCATTCAGTTTGTCTGGACATGATACTTCTCAGTTGAGCAGCTGGTACACCGGGGTAAGGAACTTTGCTACACAACATTTGGTCAACACTGCAATGTATTCTAGGATTTCTGTTTGCGAAGCTAAGACTTTTCAAATGAATGTAGGTTCTTTTCAGTAAGTATTTACCTTGTTTACCAGTATATCCATATTTTATAACCTTGAACCCATAGAGGAAAGGACACATGTGTGGTAAAGTATTCTATTAGTTAGAGTTATGAGTTATTATGTGGGTCCACTGGAAATAAAACTTAACGAAGGATGGTGTTTCCCATTAACTTGCAACAGTATGACAAGTAACTACTGCAACCGTCAGTGTCTGTGTTAGCTGTAGTTGCACCAGCACGGTCTTCTCCAGCGTGAGGGTGATAATGATCATCATCATCAGCAGCAGCATCACCATCAGCAGCACCAGCATCACCATCAGCAGCACCAGCAGTAGTAGCAGAACCATAGGACATTGGTAGGTAGTAAGGACATATATAAGACCCACCGTCATTAGTAGCACCATCGTCAACAGCAGCAGCAGTAGCAGCAGTGGCAACAGCAGCAGCAGCAGGCATAGTAAACGCTACACCACGTGGGTCGTAAACAAAAGCAGCTGCGGTAGCATCTTGAACAGTAGAAAAAGAAGCTGAAGCCTTGGTTCTTTTTATCTCCCTCAAGAGCTGTAGTGTAGTCTGTCTTTTACTCATGGTGAGGGTTAAAGAGAAAGTGTGAGTGAGCAGCAGCAGCAGCAGGCGTAGTAAACGCTACACCACGTGGGTCGTAAGCAAAAGCAGCTGCGGTAGCATCTTGAACAGTAGAAAAAGGAGCTGAAGCCTTGGTTCTTTTTATCTCCCTCAGTGGCTGTAGTGTAGTCGATCTTTTACTCATGGTGAGGGTTAAAGAGAAAGTGTGAGTGAATGAAATTTTCTTTCTCCCTTATATAATCATATGGAGGTAAACCCTTTACTGTAGCTTGAATAGATGAAAGGTGGCTTTGACATTTAATCCCCCTGTTAACAAAAGAGGGGTAAAAATTAAGGAATTTCATAATACCTTACACCTGTAAACCGTATTGAGATAATTATCACAGTTTTAACTCTCTGTAATCCCACCAAATACAGTTATCATAATACCTTTCCACCTGTTTGATGTCACTACACAGAATGGAAGCAATCACCTGTAATCCCACAAAATACACTTGTCACAGTGTCTTTCCTCCATTGTTTTACTTTGATCCTCATAATCCTAATGAGCGACATTGTTTTACACCTGTAAGCCGCATTAAGATATCTATCACAGTTTCTAACACCTGTAATTTCACCAAGATTCCTATTTTCAGTTGGATACTCCCCATAGATAGATTCCTTAGATCATTAAGTGTGGTTGATCCCAGAGGGAAAAGACTTAAAAGGATCTGATCCTCCTTTGATAGGGTGTTTGTCCCCTGTTGTTAACCACCCCCTGTAGTTTTGTATACAGTCTTTGAACACTTTAATCACCTAATAGCCCATAATTCCCTTATACATGTAAGTCGTATTAAGGTAATTATCACAGTTGTTACACCTGTTATCCCACCTGATAGACTTATTCCAAAAATATTTTTTCCCTTTTCAGGTTGATTAATCCGGGGTAAAAGGATCAAGGTGAAAACAGGATTAAATTTCCCTCTCAGTTATATAAATGGTAGTGAGTAAGCCAATCAAAACACTTTGACTTATATTTTTCCCTGTTGTCATCCACCCCCTGTGGTTTTTGTATACAGATTTTGAACACCTTAATCTTCTAACGATTCATAATCCATACATGTAAGACGTATTGAGGTAATTATCACAGTTGTTACACCTGTTATCCCACCTGATACACTTATCTAAAAAAAACTTTTTCCCTTTTTCATGTTAATTAATCCAGGACTGGAAGGAGCCGGTGAAAACGCGATTAGATCATTCTCTCAGCTATATAAAGAGCCCTGTTTTTTCTTAGAAGGGTAGATAACATCCGCTGTCACTATCAGCGGTAGCAGGGGCAGCAAAAGCAGGAGCATGTGTAGCGGCAGGAGCAAGTGCAGCGGCAGCACCAGCAGGCGTATGTGTAGTAGGAGGATGTGTAGCAGCAGCAGCAACAGCAGCAGCAGCAGTAAGTACAACAGCAGCGACAGTAGTAGCTAGTAGTAAGAGTAGCAGCAGTGACAGCAGCAGTAGTAGCAGCAGTAACAATAACAGCAACAGAAGTAGTAGTAGCAGCAGCAGTAGTAGTAGTAGTAGTAGTAGTAGTAGTGACAGCAGCAGTAGTAGAAGTAGTAGTAGCAGCAACAGCAGCAGTAGCAGTAGATATTAATCATAGTAGTAATAATTATAGTAGTACTAGTAGGTGTAGCAGAGAAATTATCAGTATTACATGTAGGCTACTTGGAGAGTTACTAACACCCGGCGCCAGTACTGGCTAAAAAAAGAACTCATTTCTAGTAAGTCTTTCTTTTCATATGAAGTTATAACTTGTCTCTTGTGTTGTTCACAAGTGGTCATTGAAATACAGTGCTAAAAATTGGGAATAAAGTAGGTACCTATTTGGGAGAAGTCAGTCAGTGTACTATACTTTAGAGTGCGTAACATGAGTAGGTACCTGGTGTATTATTAGGATACTAACCATATTCGGGTTAAAATTATTGTTACCACTTTATTCCACCAACATGCAAGCAGTAGTTGTTCTGGTAGCGCAAATTTTTGGATCGATTTTTAAGTTATTTTCAACGCCTAAGTGGTGTTCCTAAGGTTCTGGGTAGGTGGCAGCACCGATCCGGGCCTGTGCGACATCTGGTGACAAACACCAGGGTCCATATATAATGACCGGGGCTCAGCCGCTACGTCAGAGGCCCTACAGACCTCCGAGCCCATAGATGTACTTTAATCGAGATTAGCTGCCCCACCACCACCTTCCGGGTAGCCGCAGAGTATCCTAAATAAAACCGTTGGCATACACTTGAATCACTGCCTTACTCCTTCTATCATAATACGTAAGGCACAGACCACCGAATTGGTCAAACAAAACCATTACACAACACATGGTTCGTCATCCTAAATCAGGAAAGCAAATTGTATGTAGCTGTCAGCTACTACAAGGGTAAAAACGTCTTCCACATGCGCAGGTACAAAGGACCCCAAAAGACTCCAACACAGGTCCGTGTGACACTTTCAACCAAGGGGGCTAAAAGAACTGGGTTACAAAAAAAAAGAGATTATCCTTTAATTTCTTGATAGAATTTGATTGAGATGTGGTTTCATATGTTGTGTATGTAGGTGTATATACTTTGTGTAGATATGTTGTGTATATAGGTGTAGAGGTAGATAGATAGAAAGAAAGAAAGAAAGAAAGAAAGAAAGAAAGAAAGAAAGAAAGAAAGAAAGAAAGGAAAGAAAGAAAGAAAGATAAATAGAAAGATAAATAGATAGATATTGAAAAATAAAAATTCTCTTCACATATAAGTAACTCAGTGAAAATAGATCAACATATCTGGTGTGTTTTTTTAAACCAAAAAGTCAAGGCAATTCTACTCCTACTACCTATGGTTGACATGTGTTTCCCATCCTTTGATTTATAAATGATATAAAATACAATGCTCCATGATTACAGAGAGAACGACCTGCAGTTTTTAGGGATTAAATAAAAAAGATAAGAATGGTATGTGGTTAGGAGTGAACTTTTTCCAATTGAGTGAAAATAAATCTTGCCACGTCTAGGCAACGCATGGGACACTTTATTTTGGTCATGGTTATAATGGAGCTTGAATTGTGTCACGTCTAAAAACTTGATCAATTGATCAAAGTAATTCGTTTGAATAACCCATCCTATTTGGCTTTTAAACAGTTGTTCCCCGCTTTTATGTTGCCGACTATTGATAGGTGACCCTACCCAACTAGAGCGTGAATGCACCACCCCCTCATTACCACAATTTACTTTTGATTTACAAATGGGGGTCCTCTATAGAACCCATGAAGGGTGTGCCTCTGCAACAGACAGCGTAGATCTCCCTAACATACACCCCATTCATTGCCCTAACCGGTACTTGTGAAACCGTCACCTCCTTTAAAAAGGTGTAATCAATATAACACTCATCCATAACTACATCAGGTTATTCCAAATGCGTAAAAAAACGTATAAATGTAAAGTCTACAACGTTTAACAGTGTTTTGGAACAAAAATAACATCATACATGTGCAAAGTTCGATCCAATTTAGACCCGAAAATGATTAAATACCACCAAGTTTTTTCACTACAGGACTAGCGCCTCCATCTGGTGGCAAAAGTGGTACTACTACTTATAGTACTGTATGCATCACTGATGCATTGAGTCGATATCTTTAATTCAAAAAGGGTGGTTCTGTAGAGAACCTATATGACAACATACAGAAAAGCTAGCTGTAAGGGGAGACGCTTCGTTTGGTTGGAACATGCAGATTGAACTGAACCTTGGTGGCTAGATTCATAATGGGGAGGTTTACATGTAACTCCTAAATCAGTTTTGAAAAAAGGGTGTAGTCTTTATAAAGAGGCTAATGTGAAGATTATTATTTATGTATGATTGTGAATTTTAAATCACTGTAGTTCATATAACACTAATCTAGGTAGTATTAAGCTGTGTTGTGTTAAATAAAATCAGAAGCTATACATCTATTATGCATTTGGTTGTGCGTATACTACATTAGGAATTATGGAAGACTTATGTTGCTGTCACCTGGTGGTGAATGATTTAATTAAACCATTGTCCTTAAGTAACTTAAGATTGCACCACTGTTTCTATTTGACCAATGAAACATGTATTTCATCGCAATAAATTCAACTTTGTGTGTAGACGTTTGATCATAGTTTAATAAAGAAGCATGTTGTCAGAAATGTCTTAATGTCCTAAAAAAGTATGTGTTTATCATTAATAGTGAGGAGTATACAGCTGTTTTGTTTACACTACCATTTTAATGGCACTATATTTATTACAAGTACCATGCATCCGTATGTCCAAATACACAGCCCACCCCTCTCATTGCACCGAGAGAGAAGGTGGGGTAGCTGTTTGGTGGGCACATGCAGCCTTGACTGATTCATGGTTGAGGCCCCCCCTTTATAAAGGGGGGGGGGTGTAGTGACCCTCACTACTATCTCGACTTATTTAGTCGAGAAGTTGTGACCCCGCAATAGACAGTGTTGACCTCAGTACCATACCCGCTGAGGTCCAACGCCCCAATTGAACCAAAGGTAATAATTAGTTCCTCAACTTCTCACTAGGTGGTGTTACTAGGGGTTAGGTTGGACTATTTGCTCACCATACACGCATTCATTGATGTAAATTGGACCGACATCGCTGGTGTACTATATTAATTTCATTTATGTATTGTTTAAAAAGTACAGACCTAACACCTGAAGCGGTTGCACTCACCGAAAAAAAGCTTCAGGTAGGCTATAAACGAGGTCGACATTGGCCGACACCTTTTTGGTAAATGTCAAAGTTTTACAAGTAGTATTGACTGTGGATGATGTGAGCGTGGGCGCCACTTAGGCGGCTGGTGCACCATCCATAGCAATGGGGCTACCATAAGCCAGACATCATTTTCTACAGTGACACCAGTTACTGCTGCTATGACAGCCTGTTTTTACAGGTTAGACTATTACGGCACACTGGTCCAACTGTCTCAATAATGTAATACTGAGGGAAACGCTGTCACTGGTAAAAACGCTGTCATAGGTTCTATACAGAACCACCCCTTTTAACCAAAGTTAATCACCTACTGTACCATGGTGTGCATGATGCATCATTTAGCACATCATGCTGTTTGTGTTGCGTTTATATCATACCGTAACAGTGCGTTTAAGTGCTGGGGTACAATGGGATTGAATTCAATCAGCACCCAGGGACTTATACACACACACTATATCCGTGGTTTTTGTATTTTCCCACTAGTTGCCCCCACTACGTACTGTGGAGGAGATTTCGGTCAGCATTCATGTAAACCGAGATGTTATGATAGCTTATCTCGGTGTAAACCTGTGCGAATTTGGTTTAGTCATTGCTAAAAAATTCAGACTTTATAACTTTTGATTATATAGGTGTTATGTTCTCAAATCATTCTTTTCTTCCTGGTATAATATCCAGGGTTTGAAGACGTAGGCCTCTCAGGTACTTCAGCCATAAGTTTCATCATTTGAAGAGTCAAGTATTTAACTCCTGCTTGTGTGTTGAGGATTCTCTAATACTGGTCATAGATGTATTTTTTCTCAATGTCACAGAATGGGTGTTTACCATACCTGGATCCAAATTAGAGGAGATATTACTCATAATGATTGAATGTTCTTAACAAACCTATTCCCAAATCAAAGGTTGATACATGTTTCTTTCAAATCAATTGTATATTACCACCACAGCTGGTCAATTAAGACAATTACACTGATTGAGATGATAATTAAATACAATGGCATACTGTACTGCCATCTGTTGATATGAGCTGAAAGTACAAATACGTAGAAATACGTGTTACCCACGTAGGTAATCAATCCAAAATGCCAACTTAATATCAACAGAAATAAACCTCTTTAAATTTACGTAGTACCAACCTCAGAGATCAACCCATTTATACCAACCAGTATTTACGTAGCAACCTCATACAGAGGTTTGGTAGATGACCAACCAATATCTACCAAAAATCTACGTTGAAACATGTAGTGTGTTTACTGGGGACTTACACCATTTTGGTAGATGTCGTAGTTTTATAAGTACTATTCAGTGTGCAATCTTTAAACATGAGCGCTGTAATTACAGCTGGTGATCTGTTCGTTTTGGACAGGTCAACCATGCGACAAGACAGTCTGCACGTGTGACAAACATGTCAATGTACTGATGAGGCACCACTTGCTTACCTCACCCTCTTTTATCCAACATCATCACCACACTCATCCTTTTAATCTTTTATTTAAAAAAAAATAAGGGAAAAATAAAATAAGATGTCATTTTTTATTTATGAAAAATTCTCATCTACATAATAAACCACCCCTAGGTCACGTGACCACCTAATTAGGTCACATGGGGGTCACATGACCAAATGGAGGCCTCTGATTGGCTGCATCCTGGGTCAGTAATAACCTGTAGTTAGCTATAGTCCCGTTCCGATTCATTATATACTACAGGTGTTACCACCTTGGGTGTCGAAGTCGCTGTTGGAACCTTGTTAATTTTCTTTTTAGACAATCGAGTAGCCATTTCGGTGTCATTGACAGTCTCAGTTTGGTCTACCTCCATTTCGCTCTCAGTTTCGTGTGCACTCTGAGAGTGAGGCTCGACCGTTACTGTGGAAGGTGCTTTCGGGGTTCGCACTACTTTTCGCACTGCCTCCTCAACAATCTTGGCGAACCATTCATGTTGAGCTGCACTGGTAACACAACCACCGTACGTCTTCAACCAGAACATTTCTGAGTTGTCAAACTCTTCAGGCGTTAGTGTACTCAGAATCGCATTGCGAAGTTCTGAATCCATTTCATCGTCAGGATTAAACTCCTTACAAACGTTAATTGGGTCCCCAGGTTGAGGCCCGACACCACTGGAAGCTGATTGGTCAGCTGCCTTAACTGTCGTCGACCTAGTTATAATACTGGGCCACTTAAAAACTGATTCTAGAGAGTCAGAAGTCCCGCTGTACGACTGCCCGAATGCCTCGAATTCATCATCGGAGTCGTCCTCCACGTTGATTTGGGGTTCATTCTGAGCATCCAAAATGCTTAACGTTCCCACATCCAAGAGATCATCCTCCTCTTGGCTGATAGGAGACACCGTGTTACCCGAACTAGCGGGCGACACATTGGCCTCCTCCTCTACCGTCTTGACCCTATTATCAAAAATGAGGTCAGTTGACCTAGTTCCCACAGTACTTTCCCGCCCTACCCTTTCGCGAAAGCGAGTCATTCCACAACTTAACCGGTCTATTCAGTCTTCCATGTTGACATCTTTTTGATTCATTAAGAGCTCATAGAGGAATTAAAATGATAATACAGAATGCCTTATAGCTATCCTGCCGGATTATTAGTCCTCCACCCACAAGATCATCAAAAAGGTCACCATTCCAGACTTTAGGGTTACGTTCTCTCGTTTAGCCATTACAAATAACCACAGACAGACAGGACATTACACTCGTTGTGATATTCAGGTTAGGTCACTGCATCCCTAGCTATAATTCTAGGACTGCGTCTTACTCCCTCACGAGGAGCTTTATCTTTAGACCTGGTAGCGGGAGGAGCTATTTCCATCGACTCCTTAGTCTTAGCGTTCGTTTTCCTCTTCCTTTTACCTTCACCTGCTGAGACTTTTTTCTTTTGGCCTTTTGGTTGGGATAACATATGTTTCGGGGTTCCCTCCTCTGTCTTTTGCTTCCTGGGCCTCCCAGGGCCCCTTTTCGCATTAGATTGGGTAATCCGTACAACCTCGCCTACCTCCTCTACCAATTCAAGGCCGATTCCGTAGGTTTCGGTCGTAAGCTCTCTCCCTAACCAGGGTCATAATTGATCCACATTAGATTTATACTCCCTCCCATACAGAGTTTGTATAATGACTGTTGACTCACTTAATATATCGAAGATAGTATATGGGCCGTCCCAGTTATAGGCTAACTTGATACTGATGAGGGCTTCATGTATTTGAACCACTCTATTACCTAGCTTGAAACAGCGAGGTTTCAAACCTGTGTCGTAACCTATTTTCTGCCAATTGGCACTTTTTTGTAGTTGAATTCTAACAGACTCTTAAGCATGCTTAAATCTGTCTCGTAAAGATTCAACAAATACAATCGAGCACGGGGTTTCAGGACTAATCCCTACAACACCATATACCAAATCAGCTGGCATATTGATGTCTTCCCCGAAGACCAACATGTTGGGCGTACAATTAGTCGAAGCATGTACTGTATTGTTGTAGGCATGAACAACAAAATCGCATTGATCATCCCAATCATCCCTATGTGTATTGACCAATGGTTTTAAGCATTGAATGAATGTACGATTGAACCTTTCCACCATACCATCACTCTGTGGTCTGTATGGATTGGTTCGAGTCTTACATATGGCGAGGTAATGACACATTTCTGACCAGAGGGAGGACTCGAACTCCCATCCCTGATCCAAATGCAACATCAAAGGTGCCCAAATTAGAGGATCCAGCCCTTGACCAACGCTATGGTGCAGGTCTTAGCCTGATGATTTGGTAATGGGAAGACCTTTGTGTACTTTGTGTAATAATCTGAAACTACCATCATGCAAGTGTTGTCATTAATGGTTGTGTTAAAACCAGCAATAATATCAAGTGCAATTCATGCCGAATCTTACACCAAACAGTTCTTGCTGTAGAGGGCTTTTTCCCATACCAACACCTGGTTTATTCATACAGCACTGTGGGCATGTCTTTATCCATCTTTCGAGGTCTTTAGACATTCCTGCCCAGTAGTATCTCGCTGGAGACGCTTGAGAGAGCGTTTCTTACCGAAATGACCACTGGTGGTATGTCTGTGACAGAAGAACATGACATCCCGTCTCATGGCAGAAGGCATCACTATTTGTAATATCCTTCTCTTACCTGGCCTTATTTTCCATCTACATAATAGTCCATCTCGAATTAACAATTCAGACCATTGCGAGAGAAAAAGCCTCAGTTCTTTATTTTCCAACAAGGTTTCTGGTCTCACTGGACATTTCCCCTCTTTAACCAGTTCTTTCAGATGAGACAATGTAGGGTCTAAACTTTTGTATCGAATCAGGAGTCCACTGCAAAAGATTCTACATTAATACAGGATCTACAGGGGGTCCTACACTGGCTATTACAGCCTCATGAGCACCGCTGATTGCCTGGTCTATGCTGGATTTGACTGTTTTCCAGCCCGAATTCACTTAGGTGTGCCAACCACCTCCCAATCATTCCTTCTGCATCCTTGAAATTTAACAACCATTTCAGGGACGAGTGATCAGTTTGAAGAGTAAAATTCCCTCCATAGAGAAAGTGTTTAAACTTCTTCGTATAAACCACTACAGCCAACAACTCTCGTTTAGTGGTACAATAATTCCTTTGAGCCTTATTAAGACTATTACTCGCAAAGGCTATTGGAACCTCGACACCATTCTGTATCTGGGATAATGCCGCTCCAATAGATTCGTTACTTGCATCAGTATCCAGAATGAAATGACCAGTCTCATTCGGATACTTCAACACTGGAGTTTCCTTAAATAATCGCTTTAATTCCTCGAAAGCAGCCTCTGTGCGATAGTATGTAAGGGATACGCTACCCTAGAAAATCTTGGAATAAAGTCTCGATAGTAAGAACAGAATCCCAGAAACGAGCGTACATCTTTCGGGTCTTTTGGTCTTTCCCAATCAGAAACTGCTTTGAGTTTATCCGGATCCGCTTTAATACCTTCAGTACTAATAATCCTTCCAAGATAAACCATTCATTTCTGAAACAATGTACACTTTTAAGGTTTCAGTTTTAATCCATTACGTTGGATTTGTTCCAAAACCATTTCAAGTTTGTTCTTCGAATGTCTTACCGAACACTATCACATCGTCAAGGTATACCAAACAGCTCTTCCATAAGAGGTCACTCAGGACAGATTCCATCTTGGCCTCGAATGTAGCTGGAGCATTGCATAGCCCGAAAGGCATCAATTCGAATTGGTATAGTCCCATATGACTAGTGAATGCGGTCTTTTCTTTATCCTCCTCTCTCATAGCGATCTGCCAATAGCCAGATTCTAGGTCTAAACTACAGAACCATTCATTCCCCCCCAGGGAATCCAATGTCTCATCAATTCGAGGAAGAGGATAAGCATTTTTCTTAGTGATGCCATTGAGTTTTCTATAATCCACACCGATTCTCATAGTACCATCTTTCTTTGTAACCATTTGTACGGGACTAGACCAAGGGCTAGTACTTGGAATGATTACACCATCTTTCAACATTGATTCTATATGTTCTTCCACCAATCTTTTCTTTGACAGAGGCAACCTCTGATAAGGCATCTTAAATGGTGGGGCTTCTCCCGTTTCAATTCGATGTAGAACTTTATCAATACGCCCTAAGGGTTCCTCAGGTGCTTTAAAAGCTCTATTATACTTTCGAAGCAGCAAACGTATTTAACTCTGTTGTTCCTCTAAACAGCTTTCGGATGATTCTACTAATCGTTCCAGGGCCTCAGGTAATACGTTCACTTCCTCCTCTGTTAAGTTCTTTTCAAAATTTATAGCACTTACAATCGCCTCGGCAGCTGTAACAGTTGCTATCTCTCTATCCTTTGGCAAGTACTTAACTTCAATTCCTGGATTCGAGATGGGCATGACAGTCCATGATCCATTAGAAACCAAGGTATCGACAGAAACCAATCCCACACTTGCAAGATACTCTGTATCGGGCTCCACCACAGACTCGATACCACTTAACTTCGAGTCACTCCTCACGAGAACATCACACGAAGTTCCTGCAGGTATTTTTACTGTTTGGGCCACTGTTGCTATTAAGGAAATCTGTCGTAATACACACTGGGCTTTAACCTTGTAAGGCTGTTCTATTGTTAAAACACCTGTACAATAGCATCCTAAAGGGAGGCAAAATCTAAGCCTATAATCCCATCATCAGCTATATCCCCTTTGGTAGGTGAGAAAATGAATTCCTTTTTAGCTACTTCCAATGGAACAAAGTTCGTCCATACATTTGCATCTGAGTACCATCGGTCGAACAAGCCCGTACCTTTGATACAAAGTTTTCAGTCCTGCCAGGCAATGCATTGTAAAGTCTAGAGCTGATAAAGGAGTGACTAGCTCCCATATCAACTAGAAACTCAGCAATATGTCCTAGTACAGATACAGTCAAGTACCAGCGTCTTCCTCCTAACGGAGAAGGATCAACTGTGAACCGTTTAAAATCTTTAGTGACACCGAGATCTAATCCTTGATTCTTTAAGTATTCGAAACATGGATGACTCGGGGAGAGTTGAGCACCTGCAGCTCTCAAGACTTCCTTAAGCTTGACTGGTTGTTCCTGCCCATCTGTTACAGTGTTGGCCATCTTTATCACTTTAGATTCCTCTCGATTCACCGCGTCACTTGTATGGCGAAGTTCCACACTCTGGGTTACCTGGTAGCCTTTCGAAGCAACCCCCTTTAGTTTTCCTGCTTACCCTTTAACACAGGTTTCTGGGCAGGACAACGATAGCAAGTTTTGTTGCTCTTGTCAACCTTTGGTCTATTTCTAGATCGCTTCTTAGCTAGTGGTTCAGTAATTTCCTTCACTAGCCTTTCGACCATACTCCCATCGGGCTCCCGAAAACATAGTTAGCACACTCTATCAACTGTAAGAAGGTCCCACCGGAACATTCTTCAGTCCACTTATCGAGAGCTACTTTTCCCACTCCATCTTGGAGGCATTTACAGAGTTGAGGAAGGGCTTCCTCATCACTCCAACCACTTAGAGGCAAGGAGAAAGGGTGTTCCTTGCTAAAAGTCAACTTTAAAATTCAGATCACTAGCTTTACAGTGATATATTGCATGAGAGGGTACTCCTGTTAGTTTTGGAGGAATAGCTTGCTAAATATTGGTAGGTATGACCATTTCGTGAATGTCAATATGCCCTACGTCTCCATGGTCATGAGATACAACTACAATTAGCATAATTTATGCTAATTAGCTAAATTAGCATAAATTTTCATTCTTTTGGCCATAACTTTTGATCTAGAAATGATATTTTCATTCTGTTTTCACCATAGTGGACCTTGTGAAACGTTCCTTCAAATAGGATCATCGATTTTCTTATTTAGAATGAATATCATGTTTCCATGGCAACAGAAATCAACAAAAATGCCTATTTTGGCCCAAATATGGAACCTTTCCCCCCAAAATAGAACGTTTTATCAAAAATCTTTGAATTCTCCACAAAAAGTAGCCTGCAGCAGTTTTAGGCATATTTTTCCTATTCTAGCCCATAGTGGTGCCCCCTGGTGGCTAAAAACAGGTACTAAATCCTGCAGGAACCCCCATTTCTGCTTGCTGGCTCACTTATTTTTATGTCATCCATGATTGTTGTTTATCTGAACCAATTGGTCAAAAGTCTCGGCAAGTTTTAAATGGTTGGTTTGTACCTCGTTCTTTACACTATTCAGCTGATTTGTAGTGGCATTCAAATCCTGCTGTTTCTCGTCATACCTCGTATCGAGATCATCAATGCAAACATTCCATTTTGCAATCTCTGTTGCAACTCTTTGAGTTCCTTTCGGGCTTTTTCAGCTTCCCGAATTGCCTCGTCCATGAATGCTACCGACCTCTTAGGAGGCCTCGGAGCCATTTTCGTCTAACCTCCATGGTTGAAGAGACTTTCATCAATATCATCGAGGGTTTCCCCATGACTGGGACTTCGAGCACCCCATCGAGCTCTGCCTTAAGCCCTCCCCTACAAGGATTCGAGAAAGGCATTTTCTTTCCTGCAAAATGTAGCAGGCCTCGGCCTCGAGAGCTGGGTGGAAAGATTTCTTCGTCCAGCTTTACCCCTTGTGGAATAAATCCATCAACTTCCGTTTCATCAGAAGAGAGAATCTGTTTCTGTTCGCTTTCTAGAACTCCTGATCCCACATAACTACCGGATTCTACCGATTGAGTCGGTGTGGCAAAGCCTGTAGCTTTCCCCACAGCTTCTCTCCCATCTAAGCCGATTTTGTCATTCTGACGGAATTCCACTTTGGTCTTTTAATTCCTACTAAATCCAGGTCATGGCACCAGTGTAGGTATTGCCATTTCGAGATCCTACTGATATCGAGATAATTATTATCAAAGCAATAACTAGTCGGTTCGAGTAGATTTCAGAATCACTTTATTACGGTATTGTTACAAGAAGACTTGCAAATGCATTTCAACCTATCATATGCCTATAGTCAGTAGTCCGTAATGGTTGATTGGTTCTGCACTGAGCGCCCTCTAGTCCGTCCCCTACGTCACACCACCTGAAGCCACCAGTGTTTCCCTCTTACGAGAGACGTAGGAGACGCTCCCAAACGCCTATCCTACCACGATATGGTACATAGTAACAGTCTTGAATACATACAGACCTCGATACATAGTAAATACGATTCCCTACAGTAGTCCTCAGGACTAGATTTGTAGTCCCCAGGACTACCTGAATATGGAGGGGGTAAATGTCCTAGGGGGTAGAAGAGTTAGGGGGTAAAAGTCCAAGGGGGTACATGTCTGAGGGGGTAAATATCCAATGGGGTGAATGTCATGGGGGTAAATGTCATGTGGGTAAAAGTCTGGGGGTAAATGTCCAGGGGGTAAATTTCTTGGAGGTAGAAGTCCTAGTCAAGAGTCATAGCCTGTCCTAATTTAAGTCTAGGGGGGCACGTTCCCCTTAGCCCCCCCCCTGAATCTGCCCCTTTACTGCTTGTTCTCAATGAATAGTCAGTATATAGAATTATGCCCTCATGGCATTGATAGTGCCATCAGAATCCCTTGGGAAGGTATTCTTAAATGGGGATCCCCTCCCCTGGGCCCCGTCCACACTGTAGTTTCAATGCCATCAGAATCATCAGAAAGGTAACCTAAAATGGGCTCCCTCTTCCCTTGGCCCCCTCCACACTATTGATTCAATGCTATAAGATTCCCTCCATAAATTGAGCCTAAATGATCCCCCACTCCCCTTTGTCCCCTCCACACTATTGATCCAATGCCATCAGAATCCCTCAATAAGTTAGCCCTAAATGGGCCCCCCTCCCCAATCTGCACTGTTGATCCAATTCCATCTGAATTCTGTCGGGTCAAGCCATCCTTTTTAATATGATGATTCTTGATGACATTGATGAAGAGATAACTCAAGAACCCGTAGATACAGTTTATATATCTTTATTGCATAGGCTTAACAATTGATGTTTCATGGTGAACAATACTTCTCGCTTGGCTAATGAGGCGATACACATTTCCATTGTGAGAGATTCCATACTCAACTTACGTGCCGTAATGATGATCTCCATCGTGCACTCTGATATAACCATAGGAAGTCTATGGTTCCGGGCTTGGCATGCATGTATATTAGTTAACCTATAGGGTGCAGCACATGGTGCTGCATGGCTATGCTATTGTATACCGGAAGGTGGCGCTGCACAACCTGAGTCCGAGCTGTGTGACCGTCAGGGCTGCTACTGATTCTACTAGTAGGGATATGGGTATCCTGTCCCATGTGCTTGCTAGGTCTGGTTCATACTGGAATGAACCGGTCCATGGGCCTCACTATGGGATAACCCTGCATGATGGTTATCATGCATAGTGGTTATCCTGTATAATGGATATCCTGCCTAATGGTTGTCCCTTGTATGTTCCTTATGTATTCTGGACTATTAGTGGTATGGTTTATGTATAGTTGTTTTAGTGGGGCCTAATTGTATAGAAAAGTGAAATATGGGTGGTTAATAGGTGGAGGCGATAACTATATAGAGATTACTATAAAGTGAGATTTATAATGAATTTAATGTATGTATTATGCTGAAACAATTCCCCTCTTCGGTTCAAAGTCTCCTGACTTTGTAAACACGGAGTGCAATGTTTTGAAATATAATCATTTTAAAGTATAAAAACAAAACAAGTGACTTTAAATAAGTCTCTTAGCCAAGTGTCAGTAATCATACATTTTAACATGTCGTGGGATGTATTGATACCGTGTCATCAAACACAGAGGTGGCCAATGGCATGACAAGTCCCATTATGTGGGTTGTTAAATAATCGCCTTATGCACCGTGTCATTCAATTACCAATTGATAGCATTTGTATGGTTGTAATGAACGTTATTTTAGTTTCAGCAAGGGAAACATTGTATTTGTCATCATTAATGGCATACAAACGACAAGGGGTTGGTTAAATATAGGCGTATGTAAATTCCCATTACCTGCAAATCTCTATATGACGAGTATTTGAGGTAATTAGGACATTGACTCGCCACAACCAGAACAATATTTGCATTCACAGATCAACTATGAAGACTCTGAACTTGTCTACTACAGCGTCCCAAATAGATTCCCGAGACATTTGTTTGTGCATGACCTGATCACGTGGGTGTCCCTGTTTTGGTAGATCACATACTTTTCCCATCAGTCGGTGGGTGGTCGGCGGACACACAGCCAGCACTGGTCGTTACTTGTGTCTTAGGCCGGGGAAGGGGGTCGTGCTGGTCACTGTCCATCCCTAAGATGGTGACCATTAAGCCTTTACATTTGGGCTACTTTCGTGGTGTTAGTTGGTCCCTGCTTGGTAAGGAGGATTGTGACTGAATAAGGACTTTAAAGCTATACTAAGGATTGTGTTACCGGTGGAGGGTTTGTTGGAACTTATATATGGGTGTGCCCCTGCAGGAGTGGACTGAGTGGATGGAATAGTCATTTGACTGGTCGCTGCAGGTTATATGGTTGAGTGCATTGCTCCATCCGATAAACAAAACATTTGCCAATACTTGTGACATTATGAGGTTCTGAAATAATACCGTATTTGAGTACACGACAGAAGACCAATTCACAGCGCGCAATGACTTTCACATCTAGGTTGCTGAGTCCGTGGCTGAAAAGGTGCTAGTGGCATGATTGAGTATGAGTGGCTGTGAGTGGATGAGAGTGGATGTGTAACATTGGTTTCTTACCTTATTTCCTAGAAGTAAATATATGATTATTATACATTTATACATTGCTGTCTATAACTACATTGTCGAGCATTGCTGGGGGTAGTTAATGGTGTTTACCATTGCATATGATTACTATTCCGAATCTGGGGTATTCATGGTCCCTTAATGATTTCCATATTTGGAATCGTTGCCTTAATGGGATGTATACCTTGTTAGGTAGTACAATTTCCATGATTGACCTTTCACATAATGTTAACGAGATTTTGTTTTCGTGTGCCCAGATCAGCTCGAGGTGTTGCTTCAGACAGCCGCTTTGACGAACGTTCAACATGGGTGTTCGTGAGTTTATTTTGAATATTTTTGGTTCATACCTGACTGATGTGAGTGGAATTATAAAACTGTTCCATTTTCTGTACAGTTTCAGTGCTATATATGGCATATTAATGTCTACTGGCTTTGCAGTCATACGTTTGGCTATCTTAAATTTCATTATCTTTATTACGATATAGATGATCATGATCAATACCAACACTACTGTGAAATCATTGTATCTATTGCTGATGTCCATTATCGAGAGTTCAGTTTTCAGAGTTTTGTCAGTTTTCTTATTCACTGTGTCAAGTGATTTAAAGACCAATTCCATGCTGTTATGTTCATACCTTTAGTATGTTTGCTGAGCAGAAAAATTGTCCAAATTCCATTTATCTTTCTCCATAAGTACAGGCATATTAGTAGTGAGCATACTGATAAGGCTATACTTAGACCTTCTAACAACGGGTGTGACATTATGGAATCCAATGTTGATAATAGACCAACGAGTGAGCCTTATTTCTAATAGATTTGGCTGTGTTTCTTAAATCTAATGTGTGTGAGGTGAGGGTTGCTTTCTCCATGTCTAGGTGTTTGTGTAGCATGCTTAACTCTTTTGATTTGAATATAAAGGGTATCAACAATGTTCTTGAACCTGAGATATTCAACAATCTGTTGCTAAAATGATGTATTATAGGCAGATTGTATGTATGGTACACTACTTGTCCTTTGAATAATTTGATTTCACATGGTATGTTATTACCTGTTAATATCACTCCACCAGTCAACACTTTACATTGACATGGAACCTTAATAATAAAGTATGATCCTAGATTGTGAATTATTCTTGACTCGTTGTTGCATGTCATTACAGATATGGGTTCGACAGTTCTTACTACGAATTCGTCTAGTCCTATGGGCGTTGCAGTGGGTGCTGGTGTAGCGTGGGGTTGAATTATATCAAAGTTACACAATTCATGAATCATTCCTGCATGGTCAAAGAATAGTGCGAGTAAGCATGTGGGATTATTAACATTCCTAATGGGAATGGATAGTGGGCATATCATTGTTCTGTCCATGTGACAGAGATTGAAGATCATTATTCATTTCTGCGTATAGTCCTACCTTACTAGATATTGCTAGGCTGTTGTGTTCTGTACCTAATCTAGTGTAACTGTTGCTTGTACTGTGGTGTGGTTTGATTGGTACTGATATGATTTCTATTCTGTACACGTCGTACACTTCGTTCTTCGAACAAAGTGGTAATTTCAGTCTTAGTCGTATGGAGTTGTGTCTAATGTGTCCCTTAACCATGTTCTTTTGATAGTAGTATGAATTTGGAAGATTGCAGATTCTTAGGCTGATGTTACTGTTCCTTGATGCGTTTAATCTGTTCAGTGTCACTTCTAGGGTGTTTACGGGCATTATTATTGATGACAGTTCGCCTGTCTTTAACAGTTCCCTATTATGTAATAGATTTCCTAATCTGTCGTTGTAGCGTTTCATTGTGAGCAGTTTCATTATGCCTGAATAGACTAGCACATAATTCCTGTCATTGAAATATATCTTCGTCAATAGTGAATTGTAGAGGTTGGTCATGTTGTATTCTACTTTATTGATAGAATCTTGCAAGATATCTAGTCATGTCTGTTAAAATTTGTCTTGTGATTTGAGATAGTAACGAATTGTAGTTATAGTTTGCTAGGTCGAATATGGTTTGGGATACTTCCTTGAAAGTTCCAAATTCGAGCATTGCAGCATTGCTGATTTGGTCTACCTTTTGGGCGAGCATATCATACTCTGGTTGTGTTGCCAGGCCTGCGATTGGTTTTAATAGATCGCCTTTAGGTTGCAAAATTTCTCGTTTCACTTTCTTGTGGTTTCTAGAGTGGGTTTCTAGCTGCTTAGGATAGCTTATCATCCGTCTATACTCTACTTCTATCATATCGTCAATTTGGAATAGTTTCGTGTGGATTAGACTGTAGTGTTCTCTGTCTAGCAAAGCTTCACTGAGTCTGATTGGTTTTGGCATTGATCTAAATATTTTGAAGTTAATTACAAACCCGAAATCTAGCAATGTTACGCCGTGTAACATTGGGGTTGCTTCTTTCCTGAAAATGACTCCATAGTTCTGTCTGACTACGACATCTGAACAAGATGTCAGGTGGAATAAATTCAATAGACTTACCAGAACCTGAGTGGTGACCATTTTGAATGGTGTTTGTATGATGTCCTAGTGTGTCTATATTACTCCAATAGACTGTGTGTATTGTTGTAGCATACTGTATGCATGTGTGTTGTCACTACGACTGCTGGTGAGTGAATGGTTAGGATTTGTGTTTGAATGTATATACATGTATGTGGGTTTGGTACGAGGTTGGGGGGGATAAATAATGGGGGGCGTCCTCTTTGGCATTCCTAGTTCTACGCGTCCGATGGAAGATTATTCGGTTATTTATGATGTTAATTCTTGGAACATGCCTTATGCTCAAATTTGTGCTATGAGAATATTTGAATTTTAAACGTTGTACCTGTCCTCAAAAGTATGCTGCCAAGTGCCTTCGGAACGCGACTTCCAATAGGCATGCTGCCTTCTGTACGTCGCAACTGTACCGCGCATCGAAGTGAAAGATAGGCTTTGGCGACCTATGCCGCTTAACCAGGGTGCTGCCCTTGCTTCCATCTTAAAGCTTTCTACTAGTGTCAGTGCTCCCAGGAGGGATACTAAATTTGGCTATAGGCTCCTTCCAATCTTTCAAACACATCTCAACCGGGTCAACTCTTATCAGTTTCGATATTTCCCCATAAACTATGGCTGAGTCGACCGGCTTGCGCAGGTCGACATTTCTGATTACCACTGGGTGAGTGAAAACTCCTTCGAGTGTGGTTTCGTCTATGTTGACAAACAGATGCTGGTTTTCATATATGTGTAGAGGCAAGGAGAAAGGGTACTCCATGCTAAAAGTCAACTTTAAAATTCAGATCACTAGTTTTATTGTGATATTTTGCATAAGAAGATACTCCTGTTAGTTTTGGAGGAATAGCTTGCTAAATATGGGTAGGTATGACCATATCGTGAATGTCAATAAGCCCTACGTCTCCATGGTCATGAGATACAACTATGATTATCATAATTTATGCTAATTAGCTAAATTAGCATAAATTTTCATTCTTTTGCCCATAACTTTTGATCTAGAAATCATATTTTCATTCTTTTTTCTCCATAGTGAAACTTGTGAAATATTCCTTCAAATAGGATCATCGGTTTTCTTATTTAGAATAAATATCATGTTTCCATGGCAACAGAAATCAACAAAAATGCCTATTTTCCCAAAAACATTCTGTTTAATGCCAAAACATGGAACCTTTCCCCCAAAAATAGAACGGTTTATCAAAAATCTTTGAATTCTCTAAAAAAAAAGTAGCCTAGAGCAGTTTAAGGCATATTTTCCCTATTCTAGCCCATATTGGTGCCCCCTGGTGGCTAAAACAGGTACTAAATCCCACAGGAACCCCCATTTCTGCTTGCTGGCTCACATATTAGCTGCCTGGCGCTTATTGGGTCGAAGGCATGTAGTCCCTCGGGGCCAATTATCGACCCAACCGACCAGGCATGGACGTTCCCATAAAATGACTATTTAGAGGGTAGTGTTTGATTTCTTGGTGGCTAAGAATAAAAATAAAATAAGATATTTTTACTAAGTGGGCCAAGCCTTTAACTATGGGTATATGATCTTAAATAATATAATTGTAATAATTTTTATGTCCAAGGTTATGCCTGCCTAAAATAAGTCCGACCATTTTATATTGGTTTTAGCAATATAATAATGACATCTGTCTATGTAATACATGTATCAAACTGTATACATAGAGGACTACTGATAGGATGGGGGTTAGGATGTGGTCTTAGAGGGAATTATTCCATACCTGAGCACTAAACTTTAGAATTTCAAAATCCCTGAGTGATATACTTATTGCAAGTGCACAAAATCTCACCTGTTGGCCAGAGCCCACTGGAACATTTCTCCTGCCATGGTTCAACAGCGATGGCTAATCTTCTAACCGATGTCAAACGTTATGCTAACAAGGCCTTGTTGGGCGGCCCTATTATCTATTATTTATAGTGGATATCTCACTTTTCATTGGCAGTCACCGAGTGGCAACGCGAGCTGGCTAATTCTCGTGTTAATCCTTCCACTCTTGTCCTTACTGGCTGGTACTGCTCCTAATTAACATATATCAGTATGAGTTGACTCACCGAGTGGCGATGCGAGCTGGCTAATTCTCGTGTTAATCTTTCCACTCTTGGCCTTGCTGGCTGGTGCTGCTCCTAATTAACATATATTGTTATGAGTTAACTTACGCGTCCGTGGTCTCCTTTCTTTGTTATTATGGAAGGCCTAATGTGCCAACCATTCTTAGGTTAAAACAATACCTATTTTGTTAACAAAGAGCTATGGGCTGCAGGATCGCTCGTTTCACTTTCTAGAATGGATATCCTTTTATACTCTACTTCTATCATATCGTCAATTTGAAATAGTTTTGTGTGGATTAGTGTTCTCTGTCTAGCA
This sequence comes from Acholoe squamosa, assembly GCA_949317995.1. Taxonomy (NCBI): domain Eukaryota; kingdom Metazoa; phylum Annelida; class Polychaeta; order Phyllodocida; family Polynoidae; genus Acholoe; species Acholoe squamosa. Next base: position 36,491,924 of record OX439043.1, on the reverse strand, counting down.
AAGCTTCACTAAGTCTGATTGGTTTTGGCATTGTTCTGAATACTTTGAAGTTAATTACAAATTCGAAATCTAGCAATGTTACGCCTTGTAACATTGGGGTTGCCTCTTTCCTAAAAGATGACTCCGTGGTTCTGTCTAACTACGACTTCTGAACAAGATGTCATGAATTGTGACCATTTTGAATGGTGTATGCATGGTGTCCTAATGTGTCTATATTACTCCAATAGACTGTGTGTATTGCTGTTACGTATTGTGTATGAGTGTGTCTTGTCGCTACGCCTGCTGGTGAGTGAATGATTTGGGATCTGTATTTGAGTGTATGTGTGCACGTGTCCTGTTATGGGGCTGATGCGAATTGGGGGGGGGGTTTAGTTCTCATGATGGTGTTCTTTGGAGGCATGCCTTGTCCTCTTAGAGAAAGTGCTATTAAATGCTCTTCAGATTTTTTTCTTTCTAAAATATTTATACCTGTCTTCATAGGTGTGATGCCAGGTTCCCTTTGAGCATGACTTCCAGTAGGTGTGTTGCCTTCTGTATATTGCTACTGTGTAACGCATTGCAGTAAATGCCAGGCTTTGGTGGCCTATGCCACTCAGCCAGGGGGCTGCCCTTGCCTCCATCCTGAAGCTCTCTACTAGGGTTAGTGCTCCCAGGAGGGATACCAATTTGGCTATCAGCTCCTTCCAGTTATCTAAATGCATTTCCACTGGGTCTACCCTTATCATTTTTGATATCTCACCGTTTATTATGGCTGAATCAACCGGCTTGCGCAGGTCTTCTAACCGATGTCAAACTTTATGCTAACAAGGCCTTGTTGGGCGGCCCTATTATATATTATTTTAGTGGATATCTCACTTTTTATTGGCAGTCACCGAGTGGCAACGCGAGCTGGCTAATTCTCGTGTTAATCCTTCCACTCTTGTCACGCGTCCGTGGTCTCATCTTCTTGTTATTATGGAAGGCCGACCGTGCCAACCAATCATAGGTTAAAACTATACCTATTTTGTTAACAAAGAGCTACAAATATATTATTTGTCCCTCTGTGGAAATAGATGAAATTAATATAGATTCTTGTCCTATTAATGTGTTTGTCCAATTTAGTCAAACCTATTGTTGTTTGTTCATAACCTGTTCCTTTAAAACACAATGAGAGATTGGTATTTTTCAGCTCTTGCAGCATATCAAGTCTCAGAAACTAGGGGGTGTTTTGATTACCACAGTCTTTGGCCATAGGACGCTATTTTCAGGCTGTTTGGATACCCTTGCCGCTTCATCATCCTATCAGTCTTTGTCTCTTGCTATATGGGTTGTTTTTTAACGGATGTCACTAATGGTCTGCCATACCTGACATAAATGTCCTTATGACAGTTGTCGTGCATGGTTACACATTATAGATCTTTTCCAATGTTGATGTTTACATCGAAATACATTAGAGGTGTCTACTCATACCTACTGGAAAATTTACAATTTAGATGATTCAGTTTGCTCTGTGGAATAATCCTAGGTCTTTGTTCTTTTACGCTTTGACTTCATGATTTTTGATTTTTCTTTTAAGATTGGTATGTCATTACATGACAGTTTTGCATGTCCAATTATGTCTGGATTCGATAACTTTCCCACAGATGCTGGTCTCTCTAGCCTTTTTAGGATAGCCTTCTGTGAAGCGTAGCTTGAAGGTTTCCTTAGGCGTTCGATATTGATTGATTTCTGGGTTGTCTTGCCGTCTGACAAACGTCTCAAATGTACTGTGTGTGGTGAGCACACTTCTGTGACTATATAGGGTCCTGCATATGTTGGTTGAAGCTTCTTACTGGTGCTTGGTGCCAGCAAGTTGGGTACATACATATATACTATATCATGTGGGTTGTAGGCGGTGATAGATCTTATTGTCTTGTCATGCCTTTCTTTCATGAGTTCGTGACAGTTTCTCAGATTATCTGAGGCGATTTTCTGAGCTGATTCTCTTTGTATTATCATGTGTAGAACCATTTCTTTTTCATTTTTTAATTCTGTTTTGTTAAACAGGGCCAATGATGCATCGGTTGGTAGCAATGCTTGTTTCCCGAAAATCAAGAAGTTGGATAAGTAACCAGTGGCCTTACTAACCATGTTGTTTAGGCTGAAAACTACCGATTGTAGGTATAAATTCCAGTTCTTCTGGTCCTTGTAGATGTATGACCTCAGGGCGTTTTCTATTGCTTGATTACTTTTTCACACAATCCTTGACTCTTTGAGTGCAGTGCACTTCCGAAAACCTGTTTAATTCAGAATTTTGTCAATTTTGATGTGAAGATTGATTCGTTGTCACTCATGAGTACACTCTGTAATCCATGTATACAAATTACCCTGTCAATGTAGTCTAATAAGAATGACGCGCTGCTCATTTCCTTGCAGTCCCAATCGCGGTAATATGCCTGGATGTGTGATCCACGACTACCTGTATGTACTTACTGCAGGTAAAGGTCCTATGCTGTCTACAGTAATGTGACTGTATGTCGTGAGTATTGGTTCTCTTATTTTCATTGGTAGTTTCAAACATTTGGGTTTCTTGTTTGTGATCAGACATGTGTGGCAAGTTCCAACATAGTTGGTTACGTCGGTGAACATGTTGGGCCAGAAATACCTGTATTTAATATGTCTTCATTATGCCTAGGTGTCCTCCCAATGGGGTGTAATGTAGTATCTCCATCAATCTGTGGGTCCATGTTTTGGGTATGAAGATTCTCTCTGTCCGCTGAAAATTGAAGAATTTATTTTGAACAGTATATTGTCAATGACAATGAAATTTTCATGTCCCAGTAGTATTTGTCTGCTGAGGTGGTTGTCCTCTGGTAGCTTGTTGTTTTCTATGTAACTTTCCATGTTGGTACTGAATTCGTCCTTACTTTGAGCCTTGACAAGATCCTCCCTTGTTGGTGTTGGCTTATTGTGTTTTGAGAGTTCAATGATCGCTTTCTCTGCAAGTGGAACTGCTTTATTCTTGATCGTATTTATCTTAGCTGCGGATCTCAAATTGCGGGTTTGAGCTTTTTGGCGGGTCAACCCCTCTTTCTGGGCTCAGACTCCGTCTGAGGCTTTGAAGAATCCTTGTATGATATGGTAGGGTCCTTTCCTGCATTGCCTTTGCTCTTGTGATTGCATTTAATTTGTGCTCCTTTGTTGAGTTCTTTGATCTTTTTGCTTTTTTGTATTTTCCACTGACTGTGTATCCTGCTTTCTTGGCTTTATCTCCCCATGTCTCTCCATCTTTCAATATTGATCTAGGTTTAAAGTGTAGTATTGGAGTATTGGGTGTTATGTCATCTTTGTGGAAGGTTTTGGTAATGTCAGAGAATTTGGTCTCTTTGAGTGGTATGATGACCTTTCCTTGTGTTTGTATTGGTAGTGGTTCGTCCTCCTGCTGTGGGTATTTAATTCGGGATAGGGATAGGTAGTCTGCTATTATGTTTGCCTTTCCTGCTAGGTATTGTCAGGTCGAGACATTTTTTTTACTATGATGATTCTCGATGACATTGATGAAGAGATAACTCAAGAACCCGTAGATACAATTTTATATATCTTTATTGTATAGGCTTGACAATTGATATTTCATAATAAACAATGCTTTTCGCTTGGCTAATGAGATGACACACATTTCCATCGTGAGAGATTCCCATACTCAACTTACGATATAATAAATAAGTCCTTCCGTGTCGTGATGATGATCTCCATCGTGCACTCTGATATTACCATAGGAAGTCTATGGTTCTAGGCTTGGCGTGCCTATATATATTAGTTAACCTGTAGGGTGCAGCACATAGCACTGCATGGCTATGCTATTGTATACCGGAAGGTGGCACTGCACAACCTGCGTCTGAACTGGGTGACCGTCGGGGCTGCTACTGATTCTACTACATAGGGATATGGATGTCCTGTCCCATGGGCTTGCTAGGTCTGGTTCATACTAGAATGAACTGGTCCATGGGCCTCACTATGGGATTCCCCTGTGGTTATCCTGTGTGATGGGTCTTCTGCCTTTATCCTCTGTATGTTCTTTATACATTCTGGACTATTAGTAATATGGTTTACATGTTATTGTTCTAATGGGGTCTAATTGTACAGAAAAAAATGAAATACGGGTGGTTAATAGGTAGAGGCGATATTTGTATAGGAATTACTATAGGGAGAGATTTATAATGAATTTAATGTATGCATTATGCTGACACTATTCCCCTCTTCGGTCCAAAGTCTCCTGACTTTGTAAACACAGAGTGCAAAGCTTTTAAAATATAATCGCTTTAAAATATAAAATAGAATAAGTGACTTGGAATGAGTCTCTTAAATAAGTGTCAGTAATCATACATTTGACATGTCGTGGGATATATTGATACAGTGTCATTAAACATAGAGGTGGCCAATGGTGTGATAAGTCCCATTATGTGGGTTGTTAAATAATCGCCGTAGACACCATGTCATTCAATTACCAATTGATGGTTTTGTTTAGTTGTAATGGACATTGGTCCCCTGCGTAGGTTTGTTTTATGAGACTATATGATGCCTCTAAATAGTCTACTTGGGAATAAATACAACCAATGAGCATTACAACTCGGCCTTGTTATATATATGATGGGTAGCCCATTATGTTAGATTCAACAAGGGAAACATTGTAATTGTCATCAATAATGGCATACAAATTACATCGGGATGGTTAAATATTGGCGTATGTAAATTCCCATTACCCACAAATCTCTATATGACAAGCTTTTGAGGTAATTAGGACGATGACTTGCCACAACCAGAAAAGTATTTATGTTCACAGATCAAATTTGGAGACTCTGAGCTTGTCTATTACAGCGTCCCATTTAGATTCCCGAGACATTTGTTTGTGCATGACCTGATCACGTGGGTGTCCCTGTTTTGGTTGTCACATACTTTTCCCATCAGTGGGTGGGTGGTCGGCGGAGGCACAGCCAGCACTAGCTGCTGCTTCGTGTCTTAGGCCTATAATGGGGGCCATGATGGTCGTTATACCTCCGTAGGATGGTGACCATCGAGCCTTAACATCAGGACTACTTTGCTTGGTGTTAGTTGTTCGTCGCTTGGTAAGGAGAATTGTGACACAATGTGGACTTTTAAGCTATAATATGGCTTGTGCTACTGATGGAGGATTGATTTGACTGTATAAGGGAGTGCCCTTGCATCAACGGACTAAGATTGGTCAACCGACTGGTCGCTACAGGTTACGTGGTTGAGTGCATTGCTCCATCCGATGAACAAGACATTTGCCAATATCTGTAACATCTGAGATAACATTACATTCGAGTACACGATAGAAAACCAACTCACAGCGCACAATGACCTTCACATTTAGGTCGTTGAGTCTTTGGCTGAAACGCTGCCGGTAGCGTGATTGAGTATGAGTGGGTGTGAGTGGATGAGAGTGGGTGTGTAACATTGGACGGTTTTGGGAGGGGTCTGGAATGCGCCGGTTGGAATGTGGTGGCCATTTTGGACGCTATATTTGGGGGTCCCTACCATGTATAGGGTGAAGTACGCTGATGGTAACTGTGGCCATCGCTCTTCCAATCATATACAGATTATACATCTGTCATATTCCGATTTTCATTCTATTCTCCGATCCTAAAGGCAATTTATTTGAATATTTCTGTAACGCTTTATATTCATACAATCTTACCAAAGGTTGAGCCTGTTCATATCTGGCCTGCTATCTAGATGTAGTTGTTCCATCTATGTCGAATTCTTCAATTTGGGCAAGTTGTCCTTAGAAGTCCAATGTGTACTGATTGTTCAGCTTCAATCTTATTTTGAGTGTTATCAATATTCTGAGAGTCTAAAGTATGCTTTGTTATTTACGAATTATTTCTGGTTTTCCTCCCAGTCTCCTTGAGTAGAGCTAAATGGATTTGGCCAATGATAGGATAGCAAAACTCCTTCCTCAATTTCATTGTACGGTCTGATATACTCATTCAATCCCACTAGTCAATATATGACTACAACCTGTAGTCGTGTCCTCTTTAATTGGCTTTGTAGGTATTACATATATGTTGGATTGACTCTCAATGGGTAAATAGAAGTCAGTGAAAATGCTGTCAATACTGCCAGGTTAGTAGTGTCAGGGCACTAGTGTAGATAGTCTGCAGTACATATAACCGGTTTAATAGCCAATATAGCTGGAGGCGGATTCATTATTCAGTACTAAATTAGTCTTTTAAATCAGGTTGTGTTTTAAATGATTTCTCACATATATCACTAATGAACCTTTGAAATGCCAGGCTATACGTGTATGTAGATGACCTAGGCGGTGAGGAGAAGGGTCTCCGGTCAATTTTCAATTGATCTCTTGCCGTATTGGTTATTGTTCTCATGCATGTATTTAATATGAATCAAATGAAATAGAAAGAAAAATAGAGTAGTGTGGTTGCTGGTCTCTTGTCATCTCCACTGGGTGTGTCTGTGCGTCATGACTGGAGTGGCGAGGAGAAATTTGAGTATCCGACCAGTTAACTGCTGACTCAATAACTGTTTATTTAACATATGGTGATTCAAAATGTCTTACCTAAAGTCAGTTTCTGAGTGGTTAAGTTAGTTTGGCCAATTCTAGAGTGTCTCAGTGCTTGTCTTAATACCATGGTTTCTACGTCCAGTACATAGAGGTTTCTTTCTCACTATGGAAGTCATTCTTATTTCCCTTTAGAAAAGAGTGAGTGTCCTTTATGACAGTTGATGCGCATTGTTACACATCATAGAAACTTTTCCAATGTTGTCATTTATGTTGAATACATTAGAGGTGTATACTCATACCTACTGGAAAGTTATAATTTTTAGATGATTCAGTTTGCTCTATGGAATAATGCTAGGTCTTTGTTCTTTTACGCTTTGACTTCATGATTTTTGATTATTCTTTTAAGAGACAGTTTTGCATGTCCAATTATGTCTGGGTTTGACAATTTTCCCACAGATGCTGGTCTCTCTAGACTTTTTAGGATTGCTTTTTGTGAAGCGTAACTTGAAGGTTTCCTTAGGTGTTCGATATTGATTGATTTCTGGGTTGTTTTGCCGTCTGACAAACGTCTTAAATGTACTGTGTGTGGAGAGCACACTTCTGTGACCATATAGGGTCCTGCGTATGTTGGTTGAAGCTTTTTACTGGTGTTTGGTGCCAGCAAGTTGGGAACGTACATGTACACTATGTCACCTGGATTGTAGGCGGTGATGGATCTTATTGTTTTGTCATGCCTTTCTTTCATGATCTCATGACAGTTTCTCAGATTGTCTGAAGCGATTTTCTGAGCTGATTCTCTTTGCTTTATCATATGTAGAACCATTTCTTTTGCATCTTTGAATTCTGTTTTGTTAAACAGGGCCAACGATGAGTCCGTTGGTAGCAGTGCTTCTTTCCCAAAAATCAAGAAGTTGGGTGAGTAACCAGTGGCCTTACTAACCGTGTTATTTAAGCTGAAAACTACTGATTGTAGGTTCAAATTCCAGTTTTCCTGGTCCTTGTAGATATATGACCTCAGGGCGTTTTCTGTTGCCTGATTACTTTTTTCACATAGTCTTTGACTTTTTGAGTGCAGTGCACTTCCGAAAACCTGTTTAATTTCGAATTTTGTACAGAATAATTTTGTCAGCTTTGACATGAAGATTGATCCATTGTCACTCATGAGTACACTTTGTAGTCCGTGTATACAAATAACCTTGTCCATGTAGTCCAATATGAATGATGCGCTGCTCAATTCCCTGCAGTCCCAGGCGCGGATGTGACTGGATGCATGATCCACGACTACTTGTATGTACTTGCTTCCGTTCCTTGCTTCCGGTAAAGGTCCTATACTGTCTACAGTGACATGACTGTACGTAGTGAGTATTGGCTCTCTTATTTTCATTGGTAGTTTCAAGCGTTTGTGTTTCTTGTTTGTGATTAGACAAGTTTGGTTACGTCGGTGAACATATTGGGCCAGAAATACCTGTATTTAATCAGCTTATACGTTTTTATTATGCCCAAATGTCCTCCCAACGGAGCGTTATGCAGTGTCTCCATTAATCTGTGGGTCCATATTTTGGGTATGACAACTTGCAATTCTAATTCTCTCTGTTGACTGAAAATTGAGGAATTCATTTTGAACAGTATATTGTCGATGACAATGAAGTTGTCATGTTCCAATAGTATCTGTCTGCTGAGGTGGTTGTCCTCTGGTAGCTTCTTGCTTTCTATGTAACTCCTCATGTTGGTACAGAAATCGTCCTTACCTTGGGCCTTGTTGGCGTTAGCTGATTGTGTTTTGAGAGTTCTATGATTGATTTCTCTGCGAGTGGAGCTGCTTTGGCAATTATTCTTGATCATTTTATTTTGGCTGAGGATCTCGAAATTGCAGGTTTGAGCTTTTTAGTGGGTCTACCCCTTTTTCTGGGTTCAGACTCCGTCTGAGGCTTAGAAGAATCGTTGTATGATATGGTAGGGTCCTTTTCCTGCATTGCCTTTGCTCTTGTGATCGCATTTTGTTTGTGCTCCTTGAGTTTTTCGATCTTCTTGTTTTTTTTTTGTATTTTCCAGTGCATGTGTATCCTGCTTTCTTTGCTTTATCTCCCCATGTTTGTCCGTCCTTCAATATTGATCTGGGTTTAAAGTGTAGTATTGGAGTTTTGGGTGTTATGTCATCTTTATGGAATGATTTGAATCATTTCGCGGTCTGTTGTGCAATATCGCTTTTCTTGATCTGTCAGTGCTCTGCCTACCCATTCGATTTGTCTATAGAATCCATTTTTGTCTTGTTGGGTCAAGCAAGCTCCGATTGAGTACTTTGAAGCATCGGTAAAGATTACAAATTCCTTGGAGTGATCTGCAAATTTTAGGAATGCATCTTCATCTATCACTTTCTTTATTGTCTTGTATGCTGGATGGCATTCGGCTGTCCAGACAAACGGTGCGTTGTCTGTGGTCAGTTTATAGAGTGGTGACATTACTTTTGCAAAGTCTTTGACAAATTGTGCCATTCCATTGAAACTTTTCACCTCGGATTTATTTTGTGGTATTCCAGCGACTTTAAGGGGCCATATTTTGTTTGGCGATGGTGAGACTCCATTCTCAGATATTCTGAAACCTAAGAAATCTATTCTTTTAAATCCGAATTCGCATTTTTGTGGTTTAAATTTCAGATTTCCCTTGATTACTATTTTCATCACTTCGTCCAAGTCTTGCAGGTGTCTTTCCCAAGTTGGGCTGTACACGGCTATATCATCCACGTAAGCACATGTGTTACGGTATTTGCCTTTTGCCATTAGGCGTTCCATTATATCTTGATATCTGAGTCCACTTATGTTCCTTCCCATTGGGATGGAATTCATTACATAGCGTTTCCCATTTGGCGAGAATGCCGTTATATATTTTGACTCTTCTGCTAATGGAATTTGATGGTATGCGGCAAATATGTCCACTTTGCTGTAGTATTTTGCTTTAGATTCTCCAATGGTGTTTATTAGGTCTTCAGCTCGTGGAAAACTGTATGAAAAGGTCTTGAGGCATTTGTTGGCATTGCGGTAGTCTATGACTATGCGCCAACTATCGGGTTTGGAGAGATCCATTCCTGGCTTTGGTACTAGGAATGCTGGTGAATTGAATTCACTTGGGTACTCTAGTGGTGAAATATCTGCTTTTCCAGTTGTTCTCTCATTATTTCCTCTTTCCTTGGTGACAGTCTGTATGGGGGTTTGCATGCTATTTTAATAGCCAATATAGCTGGAGGCGGATTCATTATTCAATGACGTTCTCGTTCGTTACAAAAGCTTCTCTGTTCCTCATCAACACTTCTTCTAGTTGTTCTTTTTGGATTGTTGACAATTCATCATTTATCTTGTATTTTGGCTTTTCATTTGGTCCTCTTAGATCTTTCAGAACCTCTTGTCCACAGTTTATAGGGGTGAAAACTGGTTGTTTTTCTTTTGGATTTTCTAGTGGTATTAATTGGGTTTCATCTTGTAGTGGGCTAAAAACTCCGACTGGGGTGAATTTTGATATTTTGATTTGTTCCTCTGTGACATTTGCTATAATGACTCTTATCAAGTTGTTATTTCCTTTTGGTTTGACCATGATGTGTTTTAATACATAATCTTTTTCATGATGGTTGTTTTCAGTTATTCCAATCACTCCTGATAAATTCATGTGTGAGGCTACAGTTCCTGTAGTTTGCAATTCTGAGTTCGGTGGTACAATGGTATTCCTTATCAACAGAATATTAGTTGATACTTGCTCCCTTGAGTCTATGCATTTGATCGAACCGTTGTATTTTCTAATGACATTTAGTCCTAGTATTATCAGTAGGTTTAGTTCTTCCATTATGTACAGTAGAAAGTTTACTGTTTCTTTGCCGATCTTCATGCTTATTCTCACTGCTGATATCGCTGTTACTTTACTGCAGTCTGCTAATTGAAGTGTCATGTTAGTTGGTTGTCTGTACACATTTGGGTTTATCAGGAGTGATTGGAATAACCGAAAACAACCATCATGAAAAAGATTATGTATTAAAACACATCATGGTCAAACCAATAGGAAATAACAACTTGATAAGAGTCATTATAGCAAATGTCACAGAGGAACAAATCAAAATATCAAAATTCACCCCAGTCTTCACTTTCTGTGTCCAAATCATTTTAGTCTAAACTGTCTATTGTGGTTGTAGAGATTTCTTCAAATTGTGTGGCATTGAGCATGTTGATGCCCATTGGGGATCCATCGGTGGGTCTCTTGCCGATTCTCCCTGAAACCTATTTTTTCATTGCTATTTTCTTGAGTGTCGTCCTCACTGTAATGATCATTCTCATCTTGTGCATCCTGTTTGGCATTTTCAGATTGCATATTGTTGAATCTTCCATTGTATTTTCTGTCTTTGTCTGATTTACTACGATCGTCGTTGTATATCCTGTTATTTTCTTGCTTGTTAGAATTCCTATTGCTATTTCCTTTATTGCTATTTCGTCTGTCATCATTGCTATTGTAATCCTTGTTGTTGTCCCTTCTTGAATCGCGATGATTCTTGTTGTCATATTCTCCATCGTTGTTGCAATTACTGTTGCGGTCTTGATATCTTCCTCCTGATCTTGATCTAGATCCTGATAACCTTGGTTGCCAGATCTGGATCTCGAGTCTGAGTAATAATCTCTGTTTCTGCTTCTTGACTGGCGGTAGTCATTTCTGTTTTCATACCTGTCGTTTGATCTTCCGCGTCTGTTGTTGTCGCGCTGTCTGTCACAATCATCTCGTCTAGATTTTCGAATTTTATTGTTGTAATTTTCATCTCTTCTGTTATATCTCCTGTCGTCATCGTAACGACGGTTGTTGTCTCTTGAAGAGTTCCAGTCTTTCATCTGGTTTAGTCTCTTTTCTTCTTTTCTCTTTGATTCAATGAATTTCAGTTGGGCTTCCTGTTGTAATTCTATTCTTACTGCTGCCCTTTCAACATCCTCTAGGGTTTTGATGCTTGTGTCAAAGTGCAGTAAGCTTGCCATTTCGTCTCCTAGACCCTTAATCATGGCTTCTAGCTTACCTGCATTGTTCTGGTCACTGTTATTCAGTAGTATTTGCATTTCTGTGCAGTATTGTAAGATTGTTTCATTGGCTTGACGCTTTCTGTTTCTCCAGCCTTCCATGATGCTTTGTGGGGTCTCGCCCTTGAAGTGTGTGAGAAATTCAGTGTAGATGATTTCTGGATTGTCCAGCTTGTAATCATCATCTCTGGCATTGTTATCAAACCATGCTAGTGCCTTGCCATTTAGGCAGCTTCTTAGTATGTTTCCGTGCTATCTGCTATTGCTTTTAGATAGAATTTGAAATTCTTTATGAACGGGTCGGCATTCATAGCACCTGTTGTGTGCGCAAATTTCTCTGGCGGCTTGATGTGGTTTGATATGTGGTTATTGGTTGGTGGCGGTGTAGTGTTAGTGTGTATTACTACTCTATTTCCTTGTGCATCGAAATATCCCTTGATAACATTCTGTTGTTGATATGGAGGTGGTTGACTATTTTGCTGGGGGTATGGATGACCTTCTGGCTGATTGACTTCATCAGTCATTTGTGATCTATCTCTAGGTCCTTGATGGTGATTTTCTGGCTCTCCAGGGCTTTTACACTGCTGGTTGGGGCATCCTAGATTGCCACTTATGACTGGGGTACCTAGGTACACATTGTCATACACTGCGCCGTGCTTGTAGCTTTCGGTGATATGATTGATTGTCTCTAAATCATCTTGGTTGCATGCCGAGGCATAACCAAGGTTGTAAATGGGGTCTGGGACGTTGCATTCCATCATTTCTAAGACTCTGGTTATCTTTTCTTCTACATTACCAATCTTGCCATTTATGGTGTTCACTTGAATGGTTGTGTTTTTGAGCTTTTCCGCCAGGCTGTCAATGCTTGATCTGGTTGTGTCAAACATTGATTTGGTTAGAGACCTCTCATTTTCTTGGTCTCCCATGATTCTACTATACAAGCTATCCATTGTTGACTGTAAGTCAATATGCTGTTTCTCCAGAATTGTTTCTGTAGTTTCTCTTTGGCTGCGTAGGGTCTGATGTATATTTTCTGATTGTGTGTTTTGGCTTTTGATTGATGATTGCAGTTTTGAGCATTCTAGCTTCAATTCCGCTCTGATCTTGTTGATTTGACAGTCAGTGTATTCAGTCAAGTGACTGTCTAGATCCCTGATTCTATTATCCATGTTGGCTATTTCAGCAATTTCCGAATTTCTCCAATTTAGTCTCTCTCTTCCTTCTTCTAATGATAGATTTGCATTGGTGCTCTTCTCTGTATGTTGCCTTATAGGATTAAATTTGGCCTTTGCACCTGTTCCTAGGTTAATGTAATTGTGCTCTGATAGCGTGTCTACATTACCAATTGTTGGCAATTTCGCTATGTAGTTGGTGTCTTTTGGTCTTGCGCCTGTGCCTATATAGTCGGCATTGGCATTGGTTGTGGTTGTATTTGATAATAGGATATCTGCTGCCAAATCGCCTAGTTTTCTTATGGCTTTGTCTTTTCCATTAGATAAGTTGTTTAATGATGGTTGATTGCATGCCGGCTGTATGGGTACAATACCTGTGATAGAACTTGTGCTGACGTTTGTTTGGATATATATGATGGTGTATTTACGTCCTGTCTTTCTGGTGTTTCCTTGAAATCTATTGAGCTATCATTGTGGAGAGGGGTGTCTTTCTTTGTGATTGGAATTGCCTTCGTAGTTGGTTGTGAAAGTTTTGATTAGATGTGCGATCTGCTATTGGGGTTGAGGTTGGTGGTATAAATCTTTGTGGCAATGGTGGGGCTGGATATTGGTTTTGTGTGTGTGGGAATATTGGTGAGGGTGTTGAAGATGCGCTGTTTGTGTCTAATATAGTGTTTTCTTTGAGTATAATTTCTTGTTCTGTCAATGTCACGTCTGCAGCTGTGCTGTTTGAGTTGTTGTTGTCTATAATTTGCGAATTACCGAATTCTATGGGGCTTGTGTTAATGTCTAATTGTTGTTCATTTGTGTTAGTATCAAACTTTATAGTGGTCCGACATCTGGTCATGTTGAATGATGGCCTCTCTTGTAGTGGTGTTGTCTTCAATAGTCTCTAGATAACCTAATATTTTCTTCTGTATGGAAACTCCTCTTTGTAGTGTGTATCTGAGTCTACTTCTTCTTTCTAGTTTTTCTTCCAAATGGCTTTTGCATTGAGCAACAGTGGTATTTCGAAGATTGTATCCTGAATTTTGATCATTCATAATTCATGAACAATATATGTGCGGAAAAAGACGGGTTCCCCACCAAAATGTCGGGTCGAGAGACATCTTTTTTAATATGATGATTCTCGATGAAGAGATAACTCAAGAACCCGTAGATACAATTTTATATATCTTTATTGTATAGACTTGACAATTGATATTTCATAATGAACAATGCTTCTCTCTTGGCTAATGAGATGACACACATTTCCATCGTGAGAGATTCCCATACTCAACTTACGATATTATAAATAAGTCCTTCGTGTCGTGATGATGATCTCCATCGTGCACTCTGATATTACCATAGGAAGTCTATGGTTCTAGGCTTGGCGTGCCTATATATATTAGTTAACCAGTAGGGTGCAGCACATAGCGCTGCATGGCTATGCTATTGTATACCGGAAGGTGGCGCTGCACAACCTGTGTCCGAACTGGGTGACCGTCGGGGCTGCTACTGATTCTACTACATAGGGATAAGGATGTCCTGTCCCATGGGCTTGCTAGGTCTGGTTCATACTAGGATGAACCAGTACATGGGCCACACTATGGGATTCCCCTGTGGTTATCCTGTGTGATGGGTCTTCTGCCTAATGGTTATCCTCTGTATGTTCTTTATACATTCTGGACTATTAGTAATATGTTTTACATGTAATTGTTCTAATGGGGTCTAATTGTACAGAAAAATGAAATACGGGTGGTTAATAGGTAGAGGCGATAATTGTATAGGAATTACCATAGGGAGAGATTTATAATGAATTTAATGTATGTATTATGCTGACAGTATTTGACTGTGAAGTCGCATGACATGAACAAATCTAACCATCTTGGTAGTCTGCCGTTAGTGATTGCTTCCTTTTTGTTGAATAGTGAGACTAGGGCTGTGTGATCTGAGTATATTGTGAAGTGAGAGAATTCTGTGTAACGATAGAATTTACTGATTGCATACACAACACCTATCACTACGCCGTCTGTTGTGCTATATCGCTTTTCTTGATCCGCCAGTGCTCCTTTGCTTTAGAACTTCAGCAGTTAGTCCCTTTGCTGAGAATGCTGTTATGTATTTTGACTCTTCGGCTAGTGGAATTTGATGGTATGCAGCAAATATGTCCATTTTGCTGTAGTATTTTACTTTTGATTCTCCAATAGTGTTTATTAGATCTTCAGCTCATGGAAAACTGTACGAAAAGGTTTTGAGAAATTTGTAGGCATTGCGGTAGTCTATGACTATGCGCCAATTGTCGGGCTTGGGGAGATCCATTCCTAGCTTTGGTACTAGGAATGCTGGCGAGTTGAATTCACTTAGATATTCTAGTGGTGAGATAACTCCTTGCAATATCTGCTTTTCTAGTTGTTCTCTCATTATTTCCTCTTTCCTTGGTGACAGTCTGTATGGGGGTTTGCATGCTATTTTGTTTTTGTCTTTCAGTTCTAATGTGATTGTAGAGTCTATTTTCTTTCCAATGACGTTCTCGTTTGTTACAAAGCTTCTCTGTTTCTCATTAATACTTCCTCCAGTTGTTCTTTTTGTATTGTTGACAATTCATCATTTATCTTGTATTTTGGCTTTTCATTTGGTCCTCTGAGATCTCTCAGAACTTCTTCTCCACAGTAAATTGGGTGAAGGTCGGTTGTTTTTCTTTTGGATTTTCTAGTGGTATTATTTGGGTTTCATCTTGTAGTGGGTTAAAAACTCCGATTGAGGTGAACTTTGGTATTTTGATTTGTTCTTCTGTGACATTTGCTATAATGACTCTTATCAAGTTGTTATCTCCTTTTGGTTTGACCATGATGTGTTTCAATACATAGTCCTTTTCATGATGATTGTTTTCGGTTATCCCTATTACTCCTGATAGATTCACGTGTGAGACTACAGTTCCTGTTGTTTGCAGTTCCGAGTTTGGTGGTACGATGGTATTCTTCATCAACATAATATTAGTAGTAGTATATACATGCAAACTGAGCGCATAGCTACAGCTACTAACTGGGTCATGACCTACTTGCAGAATGGAAGTGACCCCATTTGACCTAGTTTTAACCAATCAGATGCCAGGATTTGATAGGAAGTGACGTCACAAGGTCATGACCTAGTTTTTTCAACCAATCAGAGATCTGGAATATATGTCATGACCTAGTTACATAAATTACATATATTGTGCAATACTTCGAGTTGACCTACTTACAAACCGGAAGTGACCTTACGGAAACGTATGGTATTGCGCAATGTTGCTAGGAAGTTACAAAACACCCATGACGAAATAGCAAAGGGGTATTGCACAACTTGCTGATGACTAAGGCAATATGACAAAGACACAACACGATACTTTTAAATTTCATTTGTTTTATTTTACACTTCAAGCAGAGTACATGGTGTGGATTACATGTTAGTTGATTACATGATGACTATATGGAAAATGAGTTTTTGTTGCAGTACCAACTGCACCCAGGCTTAGACTTTCGCATTCTCTCCATTAAATCCTTCCGGGCAGTTCTTCCTATGCTGCTTTCCTCGAGGGCAAGTACTTTCTCCATTAAATCCCCCATCATGGACAAAACTTTGTCTATGACTTCTGCTGTGCTCTGAAGACTGTCTATCATGTCCAATTCACGTTTGACTTTGCCCCTTACCAACAGGTTACTTAGGTCTCTGTGTACCCCTTTTGGACTTGATTGAAAATCCATCTCCTCTTCTTCTCTTGTCACCTCAACCACGGGCTCACAATTTTGTCCAGTAAATTGAACGGTAGCTGAGAAAATGTTTCCACTGTGTGATGTGGGTCCTTGGTCAGACATTTTTCTATCAGAAAGTTGTTCTCTCCATTAAATCCTTCCGGGCAGTTCTTCCTATGCTGCTTTCCTCGAGGGCAAGTACTTTCTCCATTAAATCCCCCATCATGGACAAAACTTTGTCTATGACTTCTGCTGTGCTCTGAAGACCGTCTATCATGTCCAATTCACGTTTGACTTTGCCCCTTACCAACAGGTTACTTAGGTCTCTGTGTACCTCTTTTGGACTTGATTGAAAATCCATCTCCTCTTCTTCTCTTGTCACCTCAACCACGGGCTCACAATTTTGTCCAGTAAATTGAACGGTAGCTGAGAAAATGTTTCCACTGTGTGATGTGGGTCCTTGGTCCGACATTTTTCTATCAGAAAGTTGTTGCAGTGTGCTCCACATGTTTTAGCTAATAAGTTTTGTACTTGTTGTTCATTGAACGTTCCGTGACCATCTGACAACTTCTGCATGAACCTCTCATGATATACAGTTAATGGAGGCAATCCGTAAGGGTCAAAGTAGTACACGTTCCCTTTGGAGGAAACATAAAGTGCCACCCAATGTTGTCCAGGTTTAGAACTTGGGTGAGTGTTACTAACAAAACATGTGGATGGAGCTGGTTCTTTAGGACATTGATTGCCGGCAAATGTTCCCACGTAGAAGTGCCTGGTGTGCAGATGGTTGGCAAGTACTGCAGTTATGTCTGAAGTCTTCATTTCTCGTAGTTCATGTGGTAGTCTGTGACAGGAAGACAGTCGGCAGTGAGTTGAACGTTGTTGTCGTAGAAGGAGCACAGGACTGTAGATATGGCATGAGTAGTCGGGGCAGCAAACCTAAGGGAAATGCCCAACTTGCCTTGCTTGATGAGGTTTATACGACCGTCTTCAGGTGCTCTGTCTTGGGTTAGGTCGAAAATGAAGAAAGAATACCCGTCCTTGAACTCTTCTAGAGTTATTCCGCAGTCTTGCCCCAGAGCCAAAAGTCCGCTGTCTCTGAACATTTGACTGTAGGCTCTTATGCAGTTGCCGGTCTCGAAGTCGGTCTTCAATTCAAACTTTTGGTCGTCGTACCTGATGCAAATTTCCTTGACGTTGAAGTTGAAGGGATTTTCTGTTTTAGTTCCAGCAGCCGCTGTTTCCTTTATCATACAAAGGACTATTCTTGTGGGAATTTGAGTAGTGTCCGGTTGAGTCCAACTGTAGTCTTGTGAACCACCATCCAGTGTGTGCTTTGTGACTTTACACCTTGCAATGTGATAGTTGAATGGACCCATTTCTGCACTTCTCACACTTATAGCATGAGTTTCCGCCACCTCGTTGTCGACACTCTTCTGAAGCAGGGACATTTCAGCTTTGGTGATTTTGATCCAGTAGTTTTGATTGGCTGCTTGCATCATGTAGAAAGTGGGCTGGATCTTCTCAAAGATGAACTTGATTTCACAGTGAGGTGGTAACACCTTGCACTGCTTAATTAAATCCAGGTGTGGCCTCATGACTAAGGCGTGCTTGTCCCGAGAGTAAAACTCTGTTCTTTGAGCTGTCCATCCTGCATTGTTAGGCCCTCGAACTTAGGTGTCTTTCCTGTACTTTTGACAACCTTTCAGGCGATCTTTTTTGTCTTCTTCGTTGCTACAGAGAGTGTCCGAAATGTGTGCCTTGAGGGCGTAGTCTTCGTTGTTCCCGGTCACCTCCCCGTAAATGAAAAGTTGGCAGGAGGCAAAGAGAGCATGTCCCAAGTTGTTGACCGGCGCCGCTTCTATGTCGGTGGCCAGGTGAGTGGTTCCATCGTCCGCCACGGCTTCCAGTTCCAGGTACAACTCTGTTTCTGACAGGTCTGTGTACAAGTTGGTTGCTTTGAAGGTGAAGTCAAATGTTTCAGTGTGTGGAGTGAGTGCGTTGTTTGTAGTTTTGGTTACCACCTGACTTTTGATGATGTCCTTTTGAGTGACAGGTAAGGCATGTAGGTCTAGTTCCCCTACAGCACATACCTGACCCTTGGGATGAAGGAGACTCATAACTAGAACAAAGTTTTTCCTTGTCCTCTTTGTTGACCCTTACGTCCTCTACGTTTGGTGGTTGCTCGTCGTTTGGCTGGAGAAGGTCCAGGTCCACCTTTTATGTACCCTTGAGCTGAAGCAGCAGCCCTTTTGAGTAACTTATGACCAGTTGCTTTGCTTCTTCTCACTACACTTTTCTTTAAATTTTTTCCTGCTACGACATCAGCCAAAACTCCAGCTCCTGTAGAGAGCAAAGCCTTTCCTGCTGATTTGGCAGCTGAGCGCCCTGTTGTACTTAAAAGAGGAACAGCACTTTTCAGTAAACCTCCTATCAATGAACCCAGTCCGTACCCTCTCTGTCTGCCATGTCCTCCGTAGGCTGGTAGAAGTCTGAAGGTGGTCTTTGTGACTGGCACGTACACTAAATTTTGAAAACTTAGGGCTTGAATTTCACCGTTGAAGGGGTTATTGTTAATTTGTCTGAGAAGGGGAGCTTTAGAGTCTCCCACTAGACTGTGTTTCACTATGTCTGAGTAGACGAACGCCGATCGACTTCTGTACTGGAGGTCGACCACATAGGGGCTTTGTGTTTTACCACTGAGAAAAATACTTTCCCCGAAACCTAGTTGCGTTCCTAAGTTTTTTGGAAGTTGCCGAACTACCCCAGGAGGCAAGGAAATCACACATTTCATTGTGTTTTTGCTGTAGTGAAAGACGGTAGCTTTGTTATTTTTTCTGAAGGTTCTGAGTTTCCTCAACAGCAATGAGTTTTGTTTGTTGATGCACCTGTTCAGGTATCCTATTAAATCTGAGTTGTATTCCAGGTGAACACCTTCTAAGGAGAACATCCTGTAGGTACTGCCTTTATTAAATAAATACTTGGAGAGATATCTGCTTATTTCTGTGAAAACTGCATTTTCTTCGTAATAAGACAGTGACCTTTTGTGCCTTTCATCTAGGGACATTACTTCAGCTACAGCTAGAGATATTTCCCTTTTTTCTCTGCTAGTCGTGGCACATACCTCCTCCTCTGCCTCCTTGTCCCCCTTTTCTTCCTCCTCCGCCTTTGGTGACGACGGTTGGTTAGAGGTTGTTCCTCCAGATTGTGTCTCAGGCGCATCTGGTTGGTTCCCAGTTTCAGGAGCAGCAGGAGAATTGGTTTCAGTAGGAATCACAGGATCGACATCATGTAGGTACTTGATTATTTCTGCTCCGCGCCTCAGAGCAGACTTGACCGTGACATCAAACGTTCTGCTCGAACTCCTGCTGAAGACACTTTGGGCTCCTGGGGTTCCTTCAGGAAAAAATTCTCTCCTGCGCTTGTTCAATAATTCTTCTACGTTTCTGAGATTGGTCTTGACGTTGTTTTCTCCCTCTGCAGTCAGTATGGCTTCTTCTGTGATGTTGTACCACGTGGTAGGACAGGTTATTTCTTGGAGAGCACACTCTAACTGCATAGGTGAGCTTATGTTTTCTGCCAGGAGAGTGTTGTAACCAGTTAAGGTGTTGTCAGGGAAAACGTGCATCGAAGAGTTACTTGGTAAAGTTAAGGTAAACACCATTTTACTATGTTCTTGACAGGTTCCCACAAGTTAAATGTTTCTCCATAGCCCTTCCACTTGACCAAGGCCTCTCTTTTCTTGCCTCCTCCTCTGTATTTCACAATTTTTTCTATGTCGTACCTTCTCCCTTGACGTGCTTTCACCTTCTGAGCTTCAGGTTCATAAAAGCTTCCTTTTATCTCCTCTCCAAGAAGGTCTTTCAGATGATACCCTTTGGGGGAAACACGATCCACTGTGTATATTTCCTCTGTCCAGTTCACCCCCTGTTGAAGGTTTTTTTTGTGCTTAAAATTTGTACTTGATTTTTCTTTTTTAACTTAAAGGCAGGGAAAAGTTTTTCTTAAGGTTGCTCGTATAACCTGTAGAAGAAAGCTTCTGAGTTAGATTTATTTATGTCAGAAGGTGTGGCTCCTAGGGTTTTATGAAAAGTTAGATTGTAGGACTTTGTCAAGTCAGACAGCAACTCAACCCATTTGTAGTTATTGAAATGAGAGAAACATCTCCACATTTTTCCTTAAAGGGTGGAGTTGAAGTGCTCAGCTAAGGCACACTTGACGTCGTCGTTTTCACCGGTGAAAAATGTTATACCTTTCTCGTCACAGTGTTTTTTTAATGTTTTGTTCACAAACTCCTTTCCCTTGTCAGTTTGAACCTGTAAAGGTTTTCTTTCTTTGGTCATTTTCTTGAAAGCATTGACCACGTCGTCAGCTCTCTTACTTTTAACAGGTTGAGCAAATCTGTACCTGGAGAAAACGTCTATTCCTGCTAAGATGTATTGATAACCTTTGTTTTCCTTGGAAAACTCCCACATGTCTATGAGGTCTAGTGGCCACTGTTTGTCTATGCCCCATGTTTGAGTTTTAAGTCTAGGAAATTTCCTTTTGTAAGGTTTGTGTCGGGTGTATGCCTCTACGTCCTCCAGTGCTTGTTCTATGTTTTTTTTCTTTGTTTTTTTGAAGTGATGCCTTTGAAGTTTAGAAACACTAGAGAAACTTCCAGGTTGCTTAGGATCTGTGTATAACCTGAGGATGTCGTTCTTCAAAGCCTTGTGCGCCATTTTGGTGTCCACTTCTGTCTTTTTCCCTTTAGGAAGCCAGTACCTCGTTGACTTGTCCTTTTCTTCACGCGGGCCAATGTTTTCTTTTTCTTCAAGGGAGAGCCTTTAACTAGAGGACTGCCTTCACCGAAAGCCGACTTGTTTTTGACGTATTTCAAGGTCGGATTCAGCTTTTTAACGGCTTTTATGAAAACATGACTTCCTAAAGGTATGTCCTTTTTCAAAGACCTGGGTCTGGCTGCAAAGGCTAAAAGATCTGTTATGTTGGTTCCCTCCAAATGTTGCCCCTTGACAATTATCTCTCCCTCTCTGTTCCGGTTCAACAAATTGTTGCCTTGACATGACGAAACTCGGTACAGTTGCCTGGCTGTGTTTCGATAAGTAACAGGAATTTTTTTCTCTCATGTCAGCATCCATGCCCACGGTGTTGTCTTTGGCATGCGGTCCAGGTTCAACCCCAGGCAGCTCAGGTATACTGTCCGAGTCTGAATCCTCACCCAGCGGAGGATGATCTGGGGCATCTGTTAAGCTGTCGTCATCTGTTTCATGGAGATAAACCTGGGGAGGTGGAAGTTCTTCAGGTGGTTGTCCCACGACGGGAGCTGGATAGGGGCCCTTCTTACCTTGGCCTAAGGCCTTGGCCTTTTTTGTTAGAATCGAGGACTTGACCATCAGCTGATTGTACTGTCTTAATTTCTCCTTAAAACTAAGGTCAGGAGCGTGAAGGACCTGATGAGCTTTACTTTGAAGGTGACCCAAAACTTGAACAAGGCTGGAATCTAGAGTTAAACCTTCTCTTAAAAGTTGAGTTCAAAAGTACTTGTCCTGAGGATTAGGGAGAGGCAGGCCAGAACTGGAGGTAGGTGTAGAAGTAGGATGAAGAGTAGGGGCTTTGTCTCTGGAGTTGGGAAGATGGTCCGCTCTGACAAGGACCATTCTTGAATAAGACATTTTCTTATCGACGGGCTCCTATAAGACCTGTGATGAGAGGTAAGGCTAGGCCCAATACAGTTTCCAAAAATCCACCCTTTTGCTCAAACGTTTTGCTCTTCTGCTTGAGAGATGCCTTGGGTTAAGTGACGGCCTTGAGTTGTTTCTTGTAGGGCGTGAGTCGTTCAACTGCGTAAGATTCATTGCGCAATAGGTTTTTGTTCATTGACACAAATTTGTTTTAGGAACAAAGACCAAAGTTTTCCAAGGGGTGGTGATGCTGTTCCTTACTCTGAGCTCATTAGGTGTGGCCTGTTTAAAGTCCAGGAGGATATATAAATGTTTCTCCCGAGTTTCTAAGTTATATACCTCCATCAGAAAGGATTTCTGACCAGGGTAGACTTGTTTGCTGATGTGTCCTATTTGACTCATATCTCTAGGGTTCTTAAAAACCACAAGGTAGTGAGCGTTCAAGCTCAATGTTCTGTAGGCAGGGTTGTTGAAAAATAAGTTTTGAGTTATGAAAATTACACGTAAACTTTGATGGTGTGATCCCAAAGTGAAAAGCTTCATGACGGTAGGAACATACTCCAAATCCATGAGGTCGTCTATGATTATGAGGCCGTGTCTTTTTACATCTGTTTTCTCCTCGAAAAGAAAATCCTCTGATAAGAGGCCTTTGTGGAACTGAACTCCCATCTTGACCATTTCTTCAAAGTCATCTTGCCATTGACTGTAGCAGTAGTAAACATCATGTATACTGTCAACGAGTCCGTAAATGATGAATAAGGATGAATACAGACGAATCAGGAATCCAGTTTGATATCCACTTTATTCATTGAAGTCCACAAGGTATAGTTGGTGATACAGTATAAAGGTGCCCAACAGTGTCCAAGCCTAGCCCTTGAGCCAAGGGCTCTTGTCTCACTTGAGTGTGTGTGGTATGAAGTATGAAGGTAGAGAGATGAGTGAGCTGCTCCCTCCACAGGTATTTGTAGTAGGAGCTGCTCACCCAGCTCATCCTAAAAATAGTATCAGGTGAGCTAAATATAGTAACTGGGGAACTCCAGTGCAGGTATGTAGGGGGGATCCCAAACATAGCACTGGGGTTCACAGAGTTCAGTATGGTTCTAAATATAGCTGCTGGGAATTCCCGGTATGCTGTGAGCTGCTCATGATCAATGGGCATGTCCTCCAGCAGGAGGAGTTGGTCTAAACATTGTCTGCTAGGAATTTCTAGCATGCAGCGAGCTGCTTGTGATTGACGGCATATCCTCCAGTGGGAGGAGGCGGGGTCACTGAGTGCAGTTGACACCGCCAGCCTTTGGTCTATGGGTATGGCTTGGCTTGTGGGTAGACTCGGACACTGGGTTACATGGTAGAGTCAAAGGTGAAAAATAAATATGATAAGTACATTACCTATAATGGTCTACTGACAATACGTGGAGTAACTAAATCGTTTAAGCCTCTTATTAGCTTGAAGACAAGTTGACTCTTGCCACAAGAAGTAGGTCCCGCCATTATCATAGTGAAGGGACTTTGTAGACGTGGGTCAAAAAATACCTCCTCTACCTTTGATCCATAGTGAATGAAAGCTTAAACCAAACTGACCAAAGGTACGCCAGTCAAGTCTTTTAAGTCAGAAGAAACGTCTCTCAATCCTTCCATGTAAAGAGCTACCTCGAAGAAACCAGTGTTGTTTAAAGCTGCAATAAGACAGCTGGGATGGGATATTTCTCTGTGTTTCCACACCATGAGAACTTCGAAAACAGGGTTTGTCATTTCATGGTTCAAGGGAACTGGGGTAGAAATACGATTAAGCTTACGCAAACTTAACCCCAGTCTTATGCCCAAATTCTTCCAGTCCACAGACAACTTTTCTCCTAGCTCAACAAACAAGGTTTCTACTTTCCAAGCCTCTGGAGGTATTTTGCAATGCTCCACCATGTTGTAGTAATCCATGAACCATCTGCAGTGATGACTTAAATCATAACGACCTATGTCACTTAGAGCGTGTCTTAACACCATGCGCTTGCAAGGGACGTTTTTCCTGTACCAGGATATCAACATTTCTCTGCCCATACCACTATTAGTGTGTTGTAGCAATGCATCAATCAGGGCCACAATCCTATCAAGAAGGTGGAAACTGAAACCTATAGCTGATGAAATGAACACCAAACTGGGTTTCGCCAAGGACGAAAGTAAAGAAATCAGAGATTCAAAACAGTTGGGTAGGGCAATTGTATTTGCTGCGAAAAAGAAGGGCCTAGGAGCCAAAATAGAAAAGGATGGGATTGTAGTGCAGGGAACGCGGTATCATTACACTAAACTAGATGAAGTACCTGATGAACTGGGATCTGATCTATCGTACGGACCTCAGTCAAAACGACCTCAAAACAATGTGAAAAATGATGACATTCGAATGCAGGAGACAGAGCTCGGTATAATCTATCAGGGAACCAATTGTTTCATGTCTAATTGGTACAAATGCAAAATCGAATTTGTTTATAAAGACAAGAAGTATGAGTACAGTAGTGTTGAGCAGGGGTACTTTCATATAAGACTACTAGAGCTCGACCTGGTGAAGGAGGCTCGAACTATACTCTTGAAACATGACCCAAGACAAATCAAAATTGATGGTGATGTGCATAAAATTCCGGAAGGACATCCCTTCATCCAGTTCGAATCAACCTTGATGGAAAATCTGTTGAAGGCCAAATTTGGTCAGAATAATCATGAGCGTGACTCATTGTTAAATTCAGCTCCCAAAACCTTGATTGAGGCTACTGGGTCACGGAAGTGGGCCTCAGGGTGGCCTTGGGACCCAAAGAAAAATGGTGATCGATACAAGGCTGGACGTCAGTACCCAGGCGGAAACCTGCATGGGCGCTTGCTGATGAAAGTCAGGGACTATTATGCTGCTGCTGGTAAAAAATGAAGATAAATTAAGGTACTTTGGAAAGTGAACTTACGACATTATAGTACCGGTGATACTGACACTAGTATATCTGAAAAATCTTTTTCTGATATTGACAATGGCGGTCCTCAGGTGATTCCCGAGCCTGTGGAATGGCTAAGTTAGTTCAGGATGCTCTGAATGATGTGGTAAACTATAGGGTGACTGAATGTGCCCGGGCAAGTAGAAATATATCAGCAATACATCAAAAGGTATTGGAGAAGTTGCACACTGGTCATTTTGACCTTGTTATCTTCCTAGCCGGGGCATGTGATGTTACATCACTAAGACATGTAGATGGTAGAAGGGATGTGTTCTTTCCTTACTCTAATGCACCAACATGCCGTGCCACTGTTGCGGTAAGGCTGAGCACTATGATACACAAGTTGAAACTGAGATTCCCAGGTACTAAATACATACTGTGTACTCTCTTTGGTATGAGCCTCCAGTTGTTTAATAAAAAGACAACACCTGACCCAATGCAGGATGCTCTGAACAGGAGTATAAAAATGTTAAAGGGGGATGTACAGTATATAAACCAGTTGAACGATGTACCCACATGCAAGGTACATACCCTGTTCCATAAAAATCGTTGGAGCAGGGGCAAAAAGGGACGTAAAGTGGGTAAAGGTCCCAAAATGTCCTGTCAGTATGGGGAAAAGAAAATGAGAGATGGCCTACATGCAAATGAAGTAACCAACAAACAAATTGCATTGAGAATGGCTATGACAATTAAGAAAGTGTTACCTCCACCTGGTTTGCACCATGAGAATCTTGTCCCACAAGAAGGTGAGAATGATGATGAGAATGATGAAGACGACATTCTCTGGGATGAGGTAACAAACCAAATCATGAAAATTTGTTTGGGATGATATGGTTAGTGACGATAGACCCTGACTGGACACTGGGTTACTGGGTCTGAGGGATCAGTTCGTTGTTGACTGAACCTTCAAGACCTTCGGGACCCTTATGAACAATTTGGATGTTGTTTCTAAAACTCATTAGTAGATTCTCTGAAATGATAGTCGATTGACATATTATTATAATATTATATTAGTATAATTAAGTAAGGATGTATGTAGATGTAAGTATTATTTGAGAAATGATATAGAATGTATAAAATAATTGTATGTTTAGAATGCCTATTTACTTATACTTTCATTTGACTTATAAAAGTCATACCACAGGTTTAATAAGAATTTGAAGAATAATGAAAGTGTTGTGTGTTTTAATAAATCTTAAGTTGATAAACGGATCAAATATAACCTTCTTTATTAAACAGGTAAGATGGTGACTTGGGTGTTGGTGATTTTCTTGAGTGCTTTGGAAGATATTCAAAAGAGGTGAACTTAAAGGCACCGTTGTACAAACAGTCATTTGGTTAATATGTGACAATTTTGGGACCTTCACTTAGAGGTGAGTAAGAACAGTATTATTAATCATTAATATGTTGTTAAATAACATGTCTTGTTGATTTTGTACTAATTAACGTTTTACTTATTTTATGTTGTTTTTGTTGGTTTATGGTATCTGTTTCATCCTTTTTAATTGTGGTAAGTTAAATGGTATGGACTAAATTAATTGTTCTTTGCCCCTATAATATGGGTAGTTATCGTTCGGATAAATATGCTTGGATATTTCCAAAAATAATTTTTCTTGAATGTAATTACAATGACTAATTTTTTCTGAAGATGGAGCGGAAATGTTTGCTTGCTTTTTCTTGCCGCTGAAATTGCTCTCTCTTTTTATTCAATATCCCACACGGCACATTTATTTGGGTAGTCCCCGGGGGGGTATTCTGGGATCCCAGTTTGGTAACTCTGGGATCCCTCTATTTATTTGTATATATTTCTTATTATCTTTTTCATTGTATATTTTGTGAATAGAGTGAATGATTTTTTGGAGATGAAGGGTTTAAAGATGGTGCATTTAAACACGAGAAGTATGTATAATAAGAGATGTGAAATTTTTGATCAATTGAATGGCACTGACATTGTTACAATGAGCGAAACATGGCTGCATGATGACTATAATGATGATATGATACATTGGGAGGGTATGCAACTTTATAGATTAGACCGCAGATGCAAGAAAGGGGGTGGTATTGCTGCCTATGTTAGAGATGATATTATTGTAGATGTAATGATAGATAGGAGCCTGAGTTGCTCAAACAAAGACATTGAATGCCTTGTTTTGGACCTGGATTTTAGAGATGGAAATAAGCTTCAAGTGATTATTGTATATCGCCCACCATCTGGTAAAATGGACCAGTTTTTTGTACACATGTTAAAATTAATGAAGCATGCTGAGAACAACAAAAAAGAACAATGGCTTATGGGAGATATAAACATCAATACTTTGAGAGATAAGTTGCCAAGTGCTGTTAGGCTGTTGGATTTGTGTCGCTTTGAGGGTTATCATAAATTGATACATCAATGTACGAGACCCTATAAGAAAACTATATCATGTTTAGACAATATTCTGACAAACTATAATGATGATGTTACCTCAGGGGTTCTAAATTTTATGGTTAGTGATCATCTGCCTGTATTTAGTGTCAAATGTAAAATGAAAGTTACATATACAAAGAAAATAATGTATATACGTAGGTACAAGGATTTCAATGAGAATCTTTTTAAAGATTGGTTATGTGAACTTGACTGGGATTCGTTTTATTCCTGCTCTGATCCTGAAGAAGGCTGGAGGGTGATTCAAGCACATATTGAAGACTTCCTAGATACCTACTGTCCATGGGTGAGAGTAGAATATGTAGACAGGCGGCATAGGTGGATGACCCCTGAAATAATGAGCCTTATTCATGAAAGAGAGAATAATGTTGGTTTGTTTCTAAAGACTAAAGATGAACACTATCTAATTGTAGCTAGGTCTCTACGTTGTAGAATCAATAGGGCTATAAAGTACTCGAAAGCAGATCAGTCCAAGCTAGCCTTGGAGGATTGTAAAAATAATCCAAAGAAATTTTGGAGAATTGTGAATGGTATATTGAAACCTGAAGTTGATGTTGAACCACCCGAATTGATTGATGATAATGATATAATCATATCACAGCAAGAGTCTGTGGATTACATGAATACGTATTTTTCCAGTATTGGTAAGCAGCTATCTAATGATATGACTGTAAAAGGTTATCCTGAACGCGTTGTTTTCAAGGAACCAGAGGATGCATTTGTACCTAAGCTTAGAGTTGAAAAGGAGCTTGTTTCAATCTACATTGACGAGACTAATGTTCATAAAACATCCGGTATAATGGGCATCAGATGTGATATTTTAAAGGTGGCTTTACAATTTCTTTTAACACCAATGACTTGGCTGTATCAGTTAAGCTTTGATTCAGGGATCTTTCCTGATATCTGGAAAATTGCTAGGGTAAGTCCTATTCCAAAGGATGGAAACAACAAACTAATCAAAAACTGGAGGCCTATCTCTCTTCTCCCGGTGCCAGGAAAGATTGCTGAAAGAATTATGCATGGTCATATAACAGATGTTACTAATAGAGCTGGTACAATGTCAGTGCGTCAATATGGTTACAGACAAGGTTTAGGAACAGGAGACGCTATATTTGCCTTTTTAAACAAATTATATGAAAATAGAGATAGAGGACACTTATCTTGTGCCAGTTATATCGACCTTAGAAAGGCATTTGACTCTGTGCATCATTTATATCTTATTGAAACTCTGGGGGAATTGAGACTGGATGATGGTAACCTCAATTGGTTAATGAGCTACTTGACGGGAAGAAGTCAATTTACAAAAATGGGAAGTTATACATCGCAAGTAATGCCAGTTCGTTTTGGAGTCCCACAAGGGTCCGTGTTAGGACCTCTGTTGTTTATTCTTTTTGTAAATGATATTGGTACTGTGCTACAAAATTGTGATTTTTATATGTATGCTGATGATCTAGTTTTACTAACTTCTGGTTGCAGTGCTGATAGGGCCCAAGGAAAAATGCAGAGTGCTTTAGATAGTGTACTGTCCTGGTTTATATCAAAAACATTGATGATAAATATTGATAAGTCCAAAGTGGTCTGGTATGGTAGTAGTCATAAGTTAAAGAGGATGAAAGTACCTTCACTTAAAATTGGTACTACTGAATTAGAGGTGATTGAGAACTACCTAGGCCTAAAAATAGATAAGACCTTGAGCTTTAATAGTGCATTGAATGATCTTAATTCTAGAGTAAGCCATAGACTGTTCAGATTTAGTAAACTGAGGCACAATTTGACTGAAAATGTGGCTCTTACTGTCTATAAAACTACTATTATGTCATTATTTGATTATGCTAGTTTTGTATTTGATGGTGCAAATGAGGACTGTCTTAAAAAATTGGATCGGCTTCAGCTGAGAGGTCTGAAGATTGTATTTAGGGGTAGGAACTTGTCTGAGGCTGAGATGTATAAATTAGCCGATATACCAACTTTAAAGAGGAGAAGGGAAGTAATGCTACTGTGTTACATGTTTAAACTTGCAAAGAATCCTGAATATCTAGCTCGAATGAACCAAGGCGGCCTGGTTTAAGATCGGATAACAATGTAAAGTTTAAAGAATACACTGCTCAAAACAATGGTTACAATAAATCACCTATGCATCGTGGTATAACCTTATGGAATAATTTAGGGAGCTGGTATCAGCACAGTAAAGATAAGATTATATTTAAGAAGAGATTATCTGGCATAACTGACCTGACTAAAGTCAGTAAGAATCCTGTTAACATGGATGATTGATATGTTTTACTGAGGGAGCTGTTGTAATGACTACCCCCTCGTGTAAAGTAGGAGCTGTTGTAATGACTACTCTTACTGGAC
This sequence comes from Acholoe squamosa, assembly GCA_949317995.1. Lineage (NCBI taxonomy): Eukaryota > Metazoa > Annelida > Polychaeta > Phyllodocida > Polynoidae > Acholoe > Acholoe squamosa. The sequence goes on along the minus strand of OX439043.1, from coordinate 36,462,071 downwards.
ACTGAGTATGTTGCCTAATCTTGGAAATCTAGTAACGGTCGTATGGTTATCGTGTACTGCAATGTCATTGTTTGTGGGAGCTGTTTTAATGACTACACCCATTGACAATCTATACTGCATATTTGCCGGAGTCACTTAATAACTACATACTTCAAATCTTGTATTGTCTTACTCTCGTACTCTATACTAAATGTAATATGTAATGAAGCATGTGTTCAAGCCCGCTTATACCCTGTTATCTGCTGTGTCACTGTTGTGTGGCCATTAAGTCTTATGGTAGTCTTGTTTTTGTGTACATAATACATATATTCTCTACCTGTTTGACCTCATTTCATCATGTACGTTCATATATGTCATAATGTGAAAATAACTGGATTTGTAACAGATGAATTGGATGAGGAATCACCTTTATTGTCATTATCCACTTTTGTTAAATTGTGTCGGACAATAAAATTAATTTTCAAACCTCAAATAGAAGAAAGGGTAGTTCCACTTTTCATCTACTCCATTAGACTCAGTCTCAGTCCTAAATGAACCCCTAGACGAGTGTAGTTTTCCATAGGAATTTTTTCACTAACTTTCATCAACAAGTCGTCCGAAAGGTAACGATCCATGATTTAACCTGGTAGGTAGGTAGGTAGGTAGGTAGGCAGCCAGGATATGACAAACTAGAAAGAACACAAGAGGAATATATAGGGTAGGTAGGTTAGGTGGGTGGGTGGGTAGGTTGGCCCCCTATAGCCCCCCATACTTGAGGGGTGCCCCCACCCCCCAACCCCTTTACTTTATACCCCACCCCCCAAACCCCAAACCCTACCCTACTTAACCCTACTTTACCCTACCCTACCCCCTATCCTACCCTGTCTTATTTTTGTTTAGTTGTATTCAATTCGTTTTGTTCTGTTATGCTGTTATGGGTAAGGCGAGACGATTGTGGTGGAAACAGTGAGCAAGGGAGGTTAGCTTAGCCATACTTTTTTCCTCTCCTCCATACTGAAACGTTCTAGGCACGTCGGTGAGATGTTTAACATGGGGGATGGACCAAACAAAGTTTTGGTTTCTAAGTTGTGAGCCAGAACGTCCAAAAGAGACTTGAGTAAATTAAGACCAGGATAAATCCACCGGGTGTTTTCCTTGGCGTGGTGATTCTGTGCAGCTTTCCAAGCTTCCAGGTGATGGGGGTTTTTAAGTGGTCTATTTCTTTTTCTCCCGTTCATGAGGGCATATCTCAGGGTTTCCACGGCTGAAAATTTTGTTATATCGTGAAGTAAAACCATTTTCCTCAAACCTTTTCTGTCTCTCACTTTCAACGTCTTTTCCACTAACAAAAAAACAAAGTAGATTCTTTTTCTGTGAAGAACAGTTTGTCTTAAATGATTACACACATATTTGAAACATGTAGAAGAGCAACACACCACTTCATTTCTTTGCCTGACTTATTTCAAAACTTCAGTGTCGTCTGGGTGACGTTGTTCAAGAACACGCTGCAGGGAGTAACGAGGCATGGCAGGCTGTTTCATCAAATGAGCACTTAGTTACCCGTTTAACCCTTAGGTGCCCAAGCGCGCATTTAAGCACGGTTTTGTGCTTAAATGCATGTATATTGAAAGAAATTTTCATCCAGACACTTCTACTGGTCCAATCTGCAAAGTTAGACCCTCTATTGAATGCTTATGACCTCCCGATTATGATACAACCATTCATTTGGCTTCATCTACTTTATATCAGGCACAGTGAGTCCAAACTTGAAAATGAGTTGTCAGTTTATGTGATTCATTAACAGGAAACCCTCCAGCTAAAATCTGATATGGTAACATAATGATGATGGATCATACACACATAGGTTCCAATATTCCAATTATATTTTACAGCAAGTGCTTCCATCCTAAGATAAGCCATGCACTGTTTCTAGTACAACATATCATGTTTCCTGTGTGCCAGTACATGCAGATGCATGCAGGCAAATCAGCTTTGAAAGGTCTCAGGATTGGAGGGATTATGGATATATATAGAGACCAAATACTACTAAATGACAACAAATGGAATGTTTTGGTAACTATGGTTACTAGACCTGACCAGTAGTATCAGATCCTTAACTGAAAGTCTTCAATGAGTTATGAGAATTAAGAAAATGTAATATGCCAAGCCCTTATCAAGGAAGAGGATCAAAATTACACATGGTCTTATAAAACAAAAAATGAAATCATGAAATAATGTAAAATAATGTAAAATCTTCAAATAATTTTGGGCACAAAAAGGTTAACCTTTTAAAGCGATATGTCACCCGACCCTTATATCACTTTTCAAAAAAATGATTTATCACCCAACGACCAGAGTGACGTAAGGGGGAGGAGCTGGGATTGAGCAAGAGCAGGGGAAACAAAGTGAAGGGTGGGTATAGCCCTGGGGCTAACCCGGAGGAACATCAATTTATTTCAGTTTCATTAGGTGGACCAAAAGTTAGAGACGGGGTAGGCTATAACTACTTTGAGTTGGGGTTGTCCCTTGGAAGAAATCATTTCTGTTATGACTCTTACTACATGACAACACCCTTCGTAGTTATGACCAATTTCTGTCCTGAAACCTCTCTCATAAAAAATCTTGAATTTCAAGGAGTGAGTAACCTTGTCGGGGTGCAGTAAAGTAGCCTTGACTAAAGCTTTCACCAAAGTGGAATCGATGAAAACTGAGTTTCCCCACCCTGCACCAAAAGGTTGTTGCCTTAAAAAAAATTTCTTTTGTCTGTCGAAAGAAAATCTTTTGGAGCTTCCCAAAGAAACAGAATGCCTTGACATCAGGTGTATCATTGCACCCTGCCCCAAAGAGACACCGGAGAAAAAAGTTTCCCCATTTTCTGTGAGAAGTTTTTTAATAGAGAGTCCACAGGGAAGCAATGGAGTAGTTTGGTTGTGAAGAAAACACTCCCTGTAATTATAGTTAGGGGGGATGTAGAGGTCTTGACAACTGGTTTCAGGACAGAAACGCCACACAGCCCACACCTTACCTTCTTCTACGCCCCTCCTTATGTCTGAAATAAATACCTCCTGATGTCTTTTGTGACCAATGGTCAAGGTGAAAGGCAAAGCAGAACCCTGAGCCATGTCTACTCGAGAGATGCTTATTTTAAAATGACGAACGGTCTGCGTTTATCAAAAGAGCGGTTACAGACATGCTCATGTTACACGCTGAACAATTAGGGAGCCCTGTCACAGTTTTTTCCCGAGAGACTGTATCAATGTGAAACACAGAATGAAGGGAAAAAAGTGTTAGTACGACCGACCAACGTGGTTATACCTTATCTGAATGAAAGGGGAACGTCCCAGGATCATATGAGTAAGACTACTATAAAGGAGGGGCGAGCTCCTCATAGAAAACCATACCTGCTTCGACGGTCTGCCACTCGTCTCCAACCTGCTGCATCTTTTTCTCCTGAAAGGACCTTCTGCTGGTAGAATGCCTGGGCGTATGAAGACTGGACCTATCAGAAGGGTGGCTGCCAAGAAACTTTCTCCGCTCGTCATACCTAAGTCTAAGTTGGTTGTGTCGTCGGGCGTAGCCCCTCCTCTCAACTCCCCTGCTTCTGCACCTGTGACACCTGCCCGGTCGGTGACTGAAGCTCCCGATGAAGGAGAACAGGAAAGTGCTCTTGCAGCTCTTCATGGCGAAGTCACTGATTTTCTGGATAGGGTACGGGATCAGACTACTAATGAAGAGGATGATGTGAACTTTGACATCAGCAAGTTCATTAATCCCCCTGTGCCTGACAACTACCAACCTACAGAAGAAACTGTGGCAACTACCTCACCTGTAGGGGCATCATTTCCACAGGTCACCCGTGTAGTGATTGACCTGACTCAAGACTCTCCTTCACCTGCAGTGCATCAGATAGAAGTAGTTGACCTAACTCGAAAAACTCCTCTGTCTGCGGCGCATGCCTTTCCGGGGGAAGAGGTGATTGATCTCACCTCTCCCTACTTTGAAGAGCAGAAAGAAGGGGAACAACCAAAGAAAAACTGGCCTGAAAAAACTGCTTCATATGGTGTGATAGGACCTGATTCTCTTCAAATTCCAGTCCCAGTAGTGGACCTGCAGCAGACACCTCCCGAAAAAAGACCCTGTCCTGAGGGTGAAAAAGGGGAGCCTAAAAAAAAAAGAGGCAAAAACGGACCTACAACAAGAAAACCCCTGCCACTCAATCCCAAGGGGCTTCTGAAGACACCTCGAGGAAAGTGGAAGCTCCTCCCAAGTTGACTTTCGGACAAGTTTCAACCTCCGTAGAAGAAAGCAACCAGCGTGTCAGTAAGCTTCTGGGGTTTAGACTGGTACCCCTTGTGGGAAAGAAATGGCCTCCTCGTTTCGGATTTGAGAAGAATACTCCAGTGCCAACCCAAGTTTTCTATCCAGAAGGAGACAACAACGCACGGATAGAGGTGTACAGAGAACCAAGCATCAGTGGGGTGTGCCTCAGATTGTACCTGAACAAACCCTATGAACGCTGCATTAATTTGCACGCACGCGAGTTCAGGGAACTTGTCAATCAAGTCGACTGTGTGCTTGGTCACTACAAGGAACTTCTTCAGAAAGCAGCCATAGGAGAAACCAAGGTGGACAACCTGGTTCTCAGCTTGAAAGAGGACAGCACAGACCCTCGTGGAGGAAAGGCTCTTGTTCTGGTTAATCTTACAAGGGCTCCCCCAAGGTGCACATAGGAACACACAGCTACATTGAGGAGATGAACGCTGCAGTGTCGTCTAGCTTCCGATTACCCACCTCTGCCACACACTGTGGTCACACCGTGTCTCCATTTATTTTGGAGGACATTAAGACACGTGTGGGCCCTTTTTTGGAAGAGTTGACAGATTTCTACAGTTGTTAGAGGGTAAGTGGTCAACTTTTTTGTGTCTGGTCAAAAGCTCCTCCTTATAGTTTCATTATATACATGTATGTTCAGTTAAAGGTTTTCATGTACATAAGGTTTAGTTAGGTTAGGCTTAAGCACCACAAAGGAGTAAAGTGAGAAAAATAAAAAAAAGAGAGATATTAAAAAAGCAAAATGCCTAGCAAAAAAATAAAAAAAGTTTATACAGTAAACTCTCCAATGTGTAACACACCTAGACCCCAACATTTGGTTACAGTTGAAAACAGTGGTAAAACATTATGTAACTCCGCCTCTTGTAAAAGAGAAATTTTTACTGAAAGCACCTTCCTTCCAAAGGAACTAGAAAAAAAATTCTTCTTACAAAAATAACTACCGTGACAACTTTAAGTCTATAGCCTCGGGTTTGGCGGTCCTGGGAAAAGTTCAATCCATCTTCAATGTGAGAATGACAAGTTTGAACAAAGACTTGGGTGCAAAACAGGTGATAGATGCTTTAACATCTATTCATGAAAATCAAGTTTTGTCCTACAAAGTGGCTGTCTCTTTCGGAAGAATATTAACTTCCTTAGACGATGGAGAAGAGAAGGTCATGTACTTTAATGCTTCTGCCAACAACTCGTCTTTGTTTTACGACAGTGACACACATCGCGACCCTTACGTTTTGATTCAAAACAATCAAGACTTTGCAGAGTGTGTAGGTTTAATAAAAAATGTCATAAAAGAAGACACTTACAGACCCTCCACTAAATGGAGGGTGGTAGGCAACGTAAATGCCAATATAACCCTCTTAAGGGTGTCTGGAGGTGACCTTCTCTTAGGTCAAATGTTAACTGTTCCTCCAGGTTTAAGACAGAGAGGTATGTTGTACTTTCACAGAGACATCTCTAGCAAAAGAGCATACAAAGACAACTTGTGCTTCTTCAGATGTCTGTCTCACTTCCTGTATCGATCTTTAAACAAAACTCAAGAGCTTCTCCTTAAAGCCTACCCAGGTGCCAACGAGGAAACTTTTGAGGGAGTTAACTTTGAAGACTTAGATAGGTTAGAAAAGGTGTTTGAAGTTAACATAAGAATGTTTTCCCTTCAAACTCTAGGTGACAGAAAAGGTCGGGTTAAAATCATAAGGTCAAAAATGTGTTCAGGAAAAAACATAATGAACTTGAACCTATACACGAACCATCTAAGTTTGATAACAAACTTGGGACTGTATGGCAGGTTTTACCCCTGTGATCTGTGCCATAAAGTTTTCACTCGTAGTTTCCTTCTCAAACAACACAACAGGGTAAAAAAGATTGCACTAAAGTAAACTTCAGGTACAAAGGCGGAGTTTACAATCCAACCAAAACAGTCTTTGAACTAGTAAAGGAGCTCGGAACAGTCCAAAGAAACCTGTAACACTGTGATAAAAAAGAAACACGTACCCCTTTCTGCCAGTGTAGCATCTGATTTTCCAGGACACACAGAACCTGTATGCTTTGTTAGAAGTTCAAACAGGTTAAGACTGTGTTGGAGTACATAAACAACTTGGGAAAAATGATTGGGGAGTCTGTGAAAGAAAAATTCAGTCACGTTTTGAAAGAACTGCAGAAAACTCTCTTGCAGAAAAAGAAAAAGAACTAGAAGCAGAAGCTTCCAAGATTTGTCCAACAGAAAAAAAAAGGTTTAAAAAAGAAAGGTTCTCACGTTCTTAAAGTTAAAAAGCGACTTCTTGCCTACATAGAAAAAGTACCTGTTCTAGGTTTCAACTCTGGCAAGTATGATTAATTTGATCAAAAAAGAATTTCATTCCTTCTTCATAGAGACAGACAAGTCAGAAATAAACACCATAAAGAGGTGCAATCAATACATAGCAGTGTACACCGATCACCTTCTTTTCCTTGACATGTTCAACTACCTGGCTCCGTGGTATTCCTACGCCAACTACCTCAAAGCCTTCCTTAAAGGTAGTGCTAAAAAGGTTTTTTTTTTCCATACGAGTGGATGGACAATGTAAGAAAACTAGAAAACACAAAACTTCCTTCAAGGTTGTGCTTTTACAGCTCTCTCTCAGGTCATGGGTTAACTAAAGAAGAATACGAGAGTTGTCAGAAGGCCTGGTCGGAAATCTACATGAAAACTATGAAGGACTACTTGATATGATACAATAACTTGGACGTGAAACCATTTGTCTTGGCCATAAACGAACACAGAAAGTTTTTCATAGAACGGGGGTAGACATGTTCAAAGATGGGCTAACTTTACCAGGCCTTACTTTGAAGTTTCTCTTCAACAACACTGCTCCTAACGCCACACCTTATGTCCTTTTAGGTGAAAAAGAAAATGATGTACATTCCTTGTTGAGGTGCAACTTAGTTGGGGGTCCTTCTATCATTTTTCAAAGACATCACAAGAGTGGGAAAACACGAATAAGACAAAAGAAATACGGTCCCCAAAGCAAAGTTTGCAGACACGTAGTAGGGGTGGACGCTAACAGCTTGTACCTTAAGTGTATGGGAGAAGCTCACTGCACAGGTTTTTATGTAGTGCGCAGGAAAGAAAATGATTTTCAAGCAGTGTGTAGTCAATAAATCAGCTACTCAGCCACAGAATGGTTACGTCACAAAGCTTTAACAGACAAGGTAAACATTTTACATCAATATAACTATCGGCAGATAAGTTTAGGTTCGAGGAAAATAAAGGTGGACGGCTTTGTTCCAGCTCAAAAAAATGTATATCAGCTTCATGGGTGCCACTGGCATGGTCTGGTGTGTCACCTTACCAAGTCGGTTTTAAAAAATCCTCAAGGAAGAGAATGGTTACAAGAAAAAGCCAAAAAAAACTGCCTTAACTCTTCTTTTACCGAACGCGCATTTCTGCGAGTAAATTGCCAATTTTTTACCGATTTTCGGTACCCCCTCCCTCCCTCAGAATGCAATGGAATCTAACGATTTTCTCATGGCTTGCCCTACTATATGTGGTCTCTACACATGTCAAACCACTAGTTTCTACTCTGCTTTGCTTAGATATGGTGGGCTTCTAAACATAGCAGAGAATTAAGAAAGGTTTGGGCCAATTCTATTGAATATTTATGGCAAAAAATCATAAAAATGTGAAATAATTTAATTTTTTTAATGAAAACCTTCTTAAGGCAGTTTTTCATGACAAAAAAGATGGTACCAACATTTTTAGTGTATTTTGGTGGATTCTTGACAGAGATATTGGTTACCATAGCAACAGATATACTGAAAACAGCAATTTTACCCAGCTTTGGTTGCCATGGCAACCAGATAGAACATGTGCCATGTGACCATGTCACTTAAAAATTCTGAAAATATTTAAAAATATCTACTGTGTGGTTTTTATTTCATGTCAATTGATGATGGCAGTCCTAAAATATCATGATTTGAATTTCGATGAAATCATCATTTTGCAGAAGATGTATGCTATATTATTAGCATCATATCTGCCTTATCAAGATAGATAAAGACAATCAGGATTCTATTCATTTTTGTCCATGTGCTTGCCTTGGACACTCACGACTCAGCTTCTACTAGGAATATCAAAATGATTTAAACAGTATTTGAAAGATAGTGACAGCCCCTAAAGGCCGATTTTCAGCATAAAACACCTTGGTAGAGGAAGAGTTAATAACCCTCTATTTAAAAACCTTAGGGTACAAGGTAGTTGAACAGTATGAGTGTATGCGGATGAAAGAAAAACAAATGACTTGTGTCAAAAAACAAAAAGTCAATGGGAAGTTAAAAGGCCATTGTGTCAAGGAAGAAAAAGTCAGGATGAAATATGCAGAGGGGTTTTAGATGGAACAACTTTTGGGCTCATTCAAGTGGACATAGAAACACCTGAGCACTTGAAAAACAAATTCAGTGAAATGACACCTGTTTTCAAAAACTGTCTAGTAGGCAGGAAAGATGTAGGTGACCACATGAGATGTTTCTTGGAAGCCGCAGGTAAGCTTAAACAACCCCAACGTCAGCTCCTAGGTAGTTACCACGCGAAGGGGATACTGTTGGGTACTCCTCTGTTACAGTGGTATCTGACAAAAGGTTTGGTAGTAACCACTGTCCACCTCCTCGTAGAATACACCCCAGAAAAAACTTTATTACCCTTCATGGAAGAAGTAACCAGAGCTAGGAGAAAAGGTGACGAAAATGTGGACTGCAAAATCCTTTCAGATCTTTACAAGCTGCTGGGAAATGGTTCATATGGTAAAACCATATGCAACAAGCAAAACTTTGTTCAAACAAAGTATGTGTCCCCCTCTAAGGCAAGAAGGTTAGCCTTGCACTGGTCAGTTCAAGATGCACAAGACTTAAGTGACAACATGGTAGAACTTTCTTGTCTACTCACCTCCATCACCTATGACCTTCCTGTTCAGATAGGTTTCATGGTGTATCAATATGCCAAACTTAAAATGTTGGCTTTCTATTACGATTTTCTCCTTGAATATATAGACGAAAAAGACTTTGAAATGTGTGAAATGGACACCGACAGCTTCTACTTTGCTTTGAGTGCAGAGAACATAGAAGATGTCATCATTCCTGAAAAACATGAGGCTTTTTTTAGAGAACGTCACAAATGGTTGCCCTCTGAATCTTGTAAAAATTCTCACCACAGAGAAACCTACGTTCAAACCAAAGCATCGGGCAACATATGATTGCCTCAACCCTGCTGCCAGAGACATCTGGTGTTTGATAAAAGAACCCCAGGATTGTTCAAGGGGAAGGGGATGAAATGACAGCCTTAAACTCCAAATGTTACATAGGCACTGGTGAAAAAGTGCCTGTTAAAATAAGTTGCAAAGGTGTAATTCAAAAACAAAACACCTTAACAAATGAAAAGTTTAAGAAAGTGCTAGAGAGTGAAAATGTTGTCATGGTAGTTAACAAAGGATTTAAAGTAGTTAACCACAGCGTTACTACCTACTCTAAAAAAAAACAAGGGTTAAGCTATCAGTATATAAAAAAAAGGTATGTGAAGATGGAGTAAGCACCTTACCCCTTTCTATTTGAAAAATGGCTTTTGCTTGTCTTTTTATCCCTCTAGTTTTTTTTCTTCTCACTTTAGTTAAAGTTGTACATTTTTAAGTAAAAAAGTTGGTTTCTTTAAACATTTTTGTCCGTTTTTTTCAACATTTTCTTTAATAAAAAACAAACATTTTTGTGTAAAAAAAACAACTTTTTTCCCCATAGAAACACGTGTTAAAGTATAAAAAAGTGCAAGAAAAATTAACATTTTATGGAAAAAAAACAAACATTTTTATTGAAAAAAACGAACATTTATCAAAAAACCTTATAAACATTTTACAAAGTTAACGCAAAAGTGAACTTTATCACAAAAAAAACCCAAAGAAACTATTAAAAAATAAGTGAAAACTATACAAATTCACAACAAAAAATAAAATCTGGCGCTAAAGAAAACAACTTGGGTGTATTTGACAAAAAAAACTACAAGGTTTATTCTTTGCGTCAACTTAACCAGATAACTGATTGTAACAGTTCTGGTTAGATTAAGTGATCATTTTAACATGGAAAGTTTAGAGGCAATGATAGTAGAACAAAGCACAGAAACTCCGCCTTATGAATATTACATGCGGCCAGTTCTACAAAGTGTTGCTCTGTACAGCAAAGCTTCTGCTGTAACACCTGACAATGATGTTACTTCTGTTGCATGTGGTTGTTCAGAAATTTTTTTTTGGGAAGTAATACCTGCAGAAAACATTGGTTATTTTAGAGGAGCTGAACCAGACACTGTTGACCACTGTTTAACTAGTGTTAAAATATTTCTCTTCAGCTTTCTGGGACGCATACAGAAACTGGATGCACTATTGTCATGTTAAAAGTGTAAACCTAATAACGCAAGATTGGTGCATAGGTGTATACCAGTTACACACTGAACCTAACTGTCCAAGACACTACACAAGGTACACTTTAGGAAGTGTGAAAAAGTTTGCTGTTACGATGCAGCAGTTAGAGTGTAACACCATTGTAGGGGTGTTCTGCCAGTGCAACTGTAAACTGCAAGTTTCTGCTATAGCTAAAACCATTTGTTTCACATTTCTACAGGTCATGTTGGAGTTTCACGCCTTAAGTATACCTGGAGTGAAAAAACATTTCTCTTTTGAGGTAAAATTTAAGGATGGTTTTCTGTCTAGTCTTTTACCAGGACCTAAAAACAACGAAACTTACTTCCTGGCGCAGGCTTTGTTTGAACATGCTATACCTAACATAGCTAAACTGAACAGTTATTGTTTCCACAACACGTGGAAAACTAGTCTCACAGGTCAAAGCTGGTATCAAGCAAGTAAGTTTACACACAACAAATGCTTCTATTGTATCTGTGCACGTCCCGGTAATGGAAAAACTGGGTTCATATGTAAATATTGTGTTTAATAAAAGTACCCTGCAAATGAAAATGAACGAGTTGTGTCAAATTTTAATACATAAAATAAACAGAGAGAGCCGCACAACGGCGGGAAACCAAATGTGGCCTTTGTTTTCCTCGGACTGCGTCCTCGGAAACCCCATTTGGTTCCCCACCTTTGTGCAGGGCTCTCTGTCATTATTGCGCAATTTCAAAGTAATGTTTCATCAGCAATTGCACAATACCCATTTGTTATTTTCGTCATGGTTATTGTGCAATTTTTGGTAACCCTTGCGCAATACCATACGTTTCCGTGAGGTCACTTCCGGTTTGTAAGTAGGTCAACTCAAAGTATTGCGCAATATATGTAATTTATGTAACTAGGTCATGACATATATTCCAGCTCTCTGATTGGTTGAAAAAACTAGGTCATGACCCCGTGACATCACTTCCTGTCAAATCCTGGCTTCTGATTGGTTAAAACTAGGTCAAATGGGGTCACTTCCGTTCTGCAAGTAGGTCATGACTCAGCTAGTAGCTGTAGCTATGCACTCAGTTTGCATGTATATACTACTATTAGTTGATACTTGTTCCCTTGAGTCTATGCATTTGATTGAACCGCTGTATTTTCTGATAAAATTTAGTCCTAATATTATCGGTAGGTTTAGTTCTTCCATTATGTATAGTAGAAAATTTTCTTTGCCGATTTTCATGTTTATTCTCACTGCTGACTACGCTGCAGTCTGCTAATTGAAGTGTCATGTTGGTTGGTTGTCTGTACACATTTGGGTTCTTTTGATGTATTTTGTGATACATGGATTTAGTGATAAAACTTAACGTTGCTCCTGTATCTATCAATGCATTTGTTCTGATCCCTTCTGCTTCTAGATCTAGGACTCCATTTTCTAATGGTGCTCGGATTTTGACTGCTGGTCCCTGTTTATGTACACGCTTCTTGAGTGTTAGGAATAATTTATTTTCATCTTCACTTTCCGTATCTGAGTCAATTTGGTCTGAGTCTGAACTGTCTGTTGTGGTTGTAGAGATTTCATCAAATTGTGTGGCTATGAGCATGTTGATGCCCATCTGGGATCCGTTGGTGGGTCTCTTGCCGATTCTCCCTGAAACCTATTTGTCATTGCTATTTTCTCGAGTGTCATCCTCACTGTAATGATCACTCTCATCTTGTGTATCCTGATTGGCATTTTCAGATTGCATATTGTTGAACCTTCTGTTGTATTTTCTGTCTTTGTCTGACTTACTACGATCGTCATTGCATTTCCTGTTATTTTCTTGCTTGTTGGAATTTCTGTTTTGGTTGTTATTTCCTTTGTTGTTCTTTTGTCTGTCATTGTTACTATTGTAACCCTTGTTGTTATCTCGAGTCTGAGTAATAATCTCTGTTTCTGCTTCTTGACTGGCGGTAGTCATTTCTGTTTTCATACCTGTCGTTTGATCTCCCGCGTCTGTTGTTGTCGCGCTGTCTGTCATAATCATCTTGTCTAGATTTTCAAGGTTTATTGTTGTAATTTTCGTCTCTTCTGTCATATCTCCTGCGTCATCGTAACGACCGTTGTTGTATCTTGAAGAGTTCCAGTCTTTCATCTGGTTTAGTCTCTTTTCTTCTTTTCTCTTTGATTCAATGAATTTCAGTTGGGCTTCCTGTTGTAATTCTATTCTTACTGCTGCCCTTTCAACATCCTCTAGGGTTTTGATGCTTGTGTCAAAGCGCAGTAAGCTTGCCATTTCATCTCCTAGACCCTTAATCATGGCTTCTAGCTTACCTGCATTGTTCTGGTCACTGTTATTCAGTAGTATTTGCATTTCTGTGCAGTATTGTAAGATTGTTTCATTGGGTTGACGCTTTCTGTTTCTCCAGCCTTCCATGATGCTTTGTGGGGTCTCGCCCTTGAAGTGTGTGAGAAATTCAGTGTAGATGATTTCTGGATTGTCCAGCTTGTAATCATCATCTCTGGCATTGTTATCAAACCATGCTAGTGCCTTGCCATCTAGGCAGCTTCTTTGTATATTTCCGTGCTTCTTTTCGTCTCCTTTTGCTATTGCTTTTAGATAGAATTTAAAATTCTTTATGAATGTGTCTGCATTCATAGCACCTGTTGTGTTTGAGAATTTCTCTGGTGGTTTGATATGGTTAGATATGCGGGTGTTGGTTGGTGGTGGTGCCGAGTTAGTGTGTATTACTACTCTAATTCTGTGTGCGTTGAAATATCCTTCGATAACGTTCTGTTGTCGGTGTGGTGGTGGTTGACTATTTCGTTGGGGGTTTGGATGGCCTTGTGGCTGACTGACTGGATCAGTTATTTTTGATATATTTCTAGGTCCTTGTTGATGATTTTCTGGCTTTCCAGGACTTCTACTCTGCTGGTTGGGGCATCCCAGATTGCCACTTATGACTGGGGTACCTAGGTACACGTCATACACCGCGCCATGTTTATAGCTTTCGGTGATGTGGTTGATTGTCTCTAAATCATCTTGATTGCATGCCGAGGTGTAACCCAGGTTGTACATAGGGTCTGGGGCATTGCATTCCATCATCTCTAGGACTCTAGTTATCTTTTCCTCCAGATTACCAATTTTGCCATTTATGGTGTTCACTTGAATGGTTGTATTTTTGAGCTTTTCTGCCAGACTCTCAATGCTTGATCTGGTTGTATCTGGTTGTATCAAATTGATTTAGGTAGAGACCTTTCATTTTCTTGGTCTCCCATGATTCTGCTGTATAAGCTATCCATTGTTGACTGTAAATCAAATGCTGCTTTTCCAGAGTTGTTTCTGTAGTTTCTCTTTGGCTGCGTAGAGTTTGATGTATATTTTCTGATTGTGTGTTTTGACTTTTGATTGATGATTGCAGCTTTGAGCATTCCAGCTTCAATTCTGCTCTGATCTTGTTGATTTGACTGTCAGTGTATTCAGTCAGGTGACTGTCTTGATCTTTGATTCTATCACCCATGTTGGCTATTTCAGTGATTTCCAATTTCCTCCAGTTTAGCCTCTCTCTTCCTTCTTCTAATGATAGATTTGCATTGGTACCCTTCTCTGTATGTTGCCTTATGGGATTAAATTTAGCTTCTGCACCTGTTCCTAGGTTTATATAATCGTGCTTTGATAGCGTATCTAAATTACCAATTGTTGGCAATCTTGCTGTATAATTGGTGTCTTTTTGTCTTGCGCCTGTGCCTTTGTAGTTTGCACTGGCATTGGTTGTAATTGTATTTGATAATATGATATCTGCTGCCAAATCGCCTAATTTTCTTATGGCTTCATCATTTCCATTTGATAAATTGTTTAACGCTGGCTGGTTATGTGCTGATATATGGGCACGATACCTATGATAGAACTTGTGCTAGCGTTTGTTTGGATATATGATGGTGTACTTACATCCTGTCTTTCCGGTGTTTCCTCAAAATCGATTCGACTATCAATTACGAGAGGGGTGTAATTTGTGATGTTTTTTTTCTTTGTGATTGAAATTGCTTCTGTAATTGGTTTTGGAGGTTTCGATCAGATGTGCGATCTGCTATTAGGGTTGAAGTGGGTGGTATAAATCTTTGTGGTAAAGGTGGTGCTGGATATTGGCTTTGTGTGTGTGGGAATATTGGTGAGGGTGTTGAAGATGCGCTGTTTGTGTCTGATACAGTGTTTTCTTCGAGTATGATTTCTTGTTCTGTCAATGTCACATCTGCAGCTGTGCTGTTTGAGTTGTTATTGTTTATAATTTGTGGATTACCGAATTCTATGGGGCTGGTGTTAATGTCTAATTGTCGTTCATTTGTGTTAGTATCAAAATTTATAGTGGTACTTAGCTCATCGTGGTCCGACATCTAGTCATGTTGAATGATGGCTTCTCTTGTAGTGGTGTTGTCTTCAATAATCTCTAGATAATCTAATACTCTCTTTTGTATGGAAACTCCTCTTTGTAATGTGTATCTGAGTCTACTTCTTCTTTCTAATTTTTCTTCGAAATGGCTTTTGCATTGAGCAGCAGTGGTATTTGGAAGATTTTATCTTGAATTTTGATCATTCATAATTCATGAACGATATATGTGCCGAAAAGACGGGTTCTCCACCAAAATGTCGGGTCGAGACATCCTTTTTAATATGATGATTCTCGATGACTTTGATAAAGAGATAACTCAAGAACCCTTAAATACAGTTTATATATCTTTATTGCATAGGCTTGACAATTGATGTTTCATAGTGAACAATACTTTTCGCTTGGCTAATCAGGCGATACACATTTCCATTGTGAGATATTCCATACTCAATTTACAATATAATAAATAAGTCCTTCCGCGTTGTGATGATGATCTCCATTGCGCACTCTGATATTACCATAGGAAGTCTATGGTTCGAGACTTGGCATGCCTGTATATCAGTTAACCTATAGGGTGCAGCACATAGCGCTGCATGGCTATGCTATTGTATACCAGAAGGTGGCGCTGCACAACCAGCGTCCAAACTGGGTAACCGTCAGGGCTGCTTCTGATTCTACTAGTAGGGATATGGGTATCCTGTCCCATGGGCTTGCTAGGTCTGGTTCATACTGGAATGAACAAGTCTATGGGCCTCACTATGGGATCCCCCTGCATGATGGTTGTCATGCATTGTGGTTATCCTGTCTGATGGTTGTCCCTTGTATGTTCTTTATACATTCTAGACTATTAGTGATATGGTTTACATGTAATTGTTTTAATGGGGTCTAATTGTACAGAAAGGTGAAATATGGGTGGTTAATAGGTGGAGGCGATTATAAAGTATAAGAATTACTATAGAGTGAGATTTATAATGAATTTACTGTATGTATTATGCTGACAGTATCCATATATTCCTCCACTGACTCATTGGGTTGTGTATTTAAAGGATTATGCTAGTGTATAGATAATGGTGATTTTGTGCTCTTTATGGTGTTATGAAGATGATTCATAAAATGTACAATGGCAATACAAACAATGTTAGCAATGGCACTCATAAACAATGGCCTTATTTATATCGCTGTGCCTTATGTCATGGATATTATACTGACTGTATATTGTGTCATTTCGGGAGCAATACACATCCATGTATGTATGCATATGTTTTACCAAGCACGACTTAACAACTACACCCTTTTGAATACATTTTTGGGCTTTCAATCAGCGATGATCTAGGTAAGCTCTTATTCCTAATTTGAATAGTTGATATGTACTTATATATGTATATCACCTTAATTGTTATAACTCATGTCTTTATGGGTGTTCATATGGTGGTATTGTAAATTGGTAAATTAACCGTGTTGGTTGCAATGTCACTCAGTATTCAACGTATAGGGCTGTCTCTGTCCATGACGATTGAGTGACCCTTGAAATTTATAATTGATAATCATTGTATATGTATAACCCTTATATTCTTACTAAGCATTTTGTTTCAATTTTCATAGAATATATTTGCGATGTCATTTCATCATATAGTTCGCTCATCATTCATTTTGGATGATAATTTGTATGTATGAGTCAATAATTGTTGGTACATGCTTATTCTGCACTGAAAAACAAAAATGTCAATATTGTCCTGCACTTTAAAGTCATGTTTTTCATTGTAGATTTAATGCATGGACGTAGCTGTCGATGTCGCCCCAGTCGTCGTCGACTGAGAACATCTTTTGTAGGGCGATGACGGCTACTGGGATGGATGATAGGATTCCACTAAAGTTTATTGGATTGCTTACTGCGGGGGAAGGGGTTTCTGCCTCCCAGGCTTCTTGGCCGTCTTCATCCTCATCCTTAACTGTTATTGGTGAGAGGATGGGCGGTCCCTCTGGAGAGCCGTGGGGTGAGGTCATGTCCATTGGGCTGTCTACACTGTCCCGTGCCATGTCCCTGTCTCAAGCATCCGCTGGGCTCTCTCCGGTTGATCTCCACGCTTTCAGGCGAAGTGATGTCTGCCGGAGGGCATCCCAGTTGGGACGTCTCATCATATACGATTCCCCGAAGACGTCCCGGTTATGTACCATGTCTACCTCGCGGTCTATGTCTGCATCTGTTTGAATACCATGGCCGCGATGGTTGGACCAAAAGCTGGGACAGTCTGGGGTTTTGTCATCGCTATATTAAAAATAAATATACTGGTATGAGTTCACAGTTATATGTAATATAATTGCATGCTGTAAAGTCTATGTTACAATGCATTTTGTCAACTCACCGGTTTCTTACCTTATTTCCTGGAAGTAAATATATGATTATTATACATTTATACATTGCTGTCTGTGACTACATTGTTGAGTGTTGCTGGGGGAAGTTGATGGTGTTTACCATTGCATATGATTACCATTCCAAATCTGGGGTATTCATGGTCCCTTAATGATTTCCATATTTGGAATCATTGCCTAAATGGGATGTATACCTTGTTAGGTAGTACAATTTCCATGATTGACCTTTCACATAATGTTATTGAGATTTTGTTTTCATGTGCCCAGATCAGCTCAAGGTTTTGCATCAGACGGCCGCTTTGACGAACGTTCAACATGGGTGTTCGTGAGTTTATTTTGAATATATTTGGGTCATACCTAATTGATGTGAGTGGAATTATAATACTATTCCATTTTATGTACAGTTTCAGTGCTATATATGGCATATTGATGTCTACTGTCTTCACGGTCATATGTTTGGCTATCTTACATTTCATTATCTTTATTACGATATAGATGATCATGATCAATACCAACACTACTGTGAAATCATTGTATCTATTTGCGATGTCCATTATGGAGAGTTCAGTTTTCAGAGTTCTTATTCATTGTGTCAAGCGATTTAAAGACTAATCTCCATGCTGTTATGTTCATATCTTTAGTATGTTTGCTGAGCAGAAAAATTGTCCAAATTCCAGTTATCTTTCTCCATAAGTACAGGCATATCAGTTGCGAGCATACTGATAAGGCTATACTTAGACCTTCCAACAATGGGTGTGATTTTATAGAATCCATTGTTGACAATAGACCTTTATAGTGGTCCAAAGAATGAGCCTTATTTCTGTAGTGGTTCGAATGTATGGCTCGAATGGCTTGAAGTAAAACCAGACAAGGTATCTCGGGTTAGTGCAACAGGCACGTATTTATTTCGGTGTATGTTTTACATCTACCTTAAAGTTGTGTGCTTAAGGTGATATTAAGCTCAGTGGAAGGTGGTCCGACTCCGTTGGCAGGCAGAGCCAGACTAACGCCTTCCCCGGCCCCAGGTAGGAGCTGGATCGAGGCGAACAGTGCTGCCACCACCCAGCAGCGACCAGGGGTCGTGAGGACCTCTAGTGACTACCGCTCGAAACGCCCTCTTGAGGAAGATGCTCACACTATATCACGATCTACGAGCCCCTACACTACCCCCACCAGAATAAGGAAAGGGGTGTACAAAAACATATTAAAGTAGTAGAACGGTTTCATTATTCTACAATTAGGGCTCGAAGTAGTAAACAAGAGTTCGAAGTAGAACGTGATATGTTATTTGTGTGACGTCTTAATAATATGAGTCGACCACTTAAAATTATTAAGGTAAATTAACTATAACAACACAGTATGAACATGATTAGAAAATGATTGAAACAAGTTCGAAAGAACAAGTTCGAATCCGTACATACAATTAGAGTATTCACGTGTATGCTTAATAACATACCAAGTTGGTAGTTATTTATAATAATATATGTTTGTACATAACCCGAAAAGAAAAAGTTTTACAGTTCACATATGAACCCTTTATATTAGTTTTTTCAACACAGTTTACAGTAA
The DNA here is from genome assembly GCA_949317995.1 of Acholoe squamosa. Taxonomy (NCBI): domain Eukaryota; kingdom Metazoa; phylum Annelida; class Polychaeta; order Phyllodocida; family Polynoidae; genus Acholoe; species Acholoe squamosa. The sequence goes on along the minus strand of OX439043.1, from coordinate 36,443,058 downwards.
CTGTGGGTTTTTATATTTATATCTACCACTATTGACCGAAACTAGTTAATGAACACATAAGGTTGGTACAAGAGGTGTACTTTAAAGAAAAATATAATTCGAGTTAAAGATCACATAGGTTCGTAGCACCAATTAACATTTTTATGGTAATAAATATTTTATGAGATCGAACTAATAGTAATAGTGGTTATGAGTAATATACAATATAATGAACTATAGCAGCCCACCAGTGTAGTGGGTCTGATGTACAATGCTGATATACTTCGGGGTGTCTTGGCGGTGTCTTCCAGCCTCGGGCAATGACTGGGTGGGGTGCTTCATCACCAGTTCCCTGCCTGGTTTCTTCGGGTCCACCGGTCGAGCCCGTCCATGACCAGAGGTGGTGGCAGGGCTAGCAGGTGGGCCCACGGGCTTCGGCTTCCCCGAAGGTAATAGGGTCTGGGATTCAGGACCTGGTTTCTGGACAGCAGTCAGTGTTGGAAAGTCCTCAGGTTTTGGAGTGGTGTCCACGTCGCCCCTCATCCAATCGGAATGAGACAACGTGGTCCGCCCTTGGAACCAAGTCTGAAAATTTCCAGTCGATGGTTGCCCCGAGGGTCGGTAGCAGCTCGAGTCGAGAGGTGAGACTTGCTCTACACTTGTCATGTCTTGAGATGATGTTCCCAAGATTTTACTTGGGTCAGGAGATCTCTTTTTATGATCAGGTGTCGGGGCTGGCGACTGGGACTCGGATCTCGGTCGCTTAGCATCCCAAGATAGAGGGTCATTGCCAGGGTGCGGACACGGCCTCCCATTGTGGTCGATGGCATTGGGGTCTTTCCTCTGGACTTTGACACGCCAGTGCATTTCTGCAGACATGTCGAATCGGTGGGAGCGTACATTTTTGAGGAAGTAGGTGTCCTGCTTCCCCTCGATAGTATGGCAGAAGTGATCGGTCCTCAGAGTGATCGTGTGCCGTTCGTCGGTGGTCATCTGCTCCCATTTGGTCATTAAGTGCTCGTGGAGCTTCAGAGCTTTCAGCCTGGCGTCACTAGCTTTGAGACCATGGATCTGAGCTAAATGCTCGGCCATGTGGCCTCGCCTCATGGTTTTTAGGCCCTGACACCTCTGGTTCTGATTTTTTCGTTGGTGCACCTATACACCGGGGCATGGTGCATGTGATGCTCTACAAGGTGTCAGAAAAAGGAGTCCTTGCTAGGTCAGACTCTCTCTCTTTCTGATTTGTTGACACAAATCTCGAAGGGACAGGTCGGGTAAGAGGGGGTCCAGTTCGAGGCGGCATACTGCAGCTTCATACGGTGCTCTAAGCCATAGTAAGACTTAGGTGTCTTAACCATGTCGCCTAGTGAAGCCACCCATACGCGATAAAACTTCCCGGGGCCGGCATCTTTTCTGAGGATTTTCATCCACTCCTCGTCGTCACTCTCGCCATCACGGTTGGTGGCGGGAGGAATCGAATAACTGTCGGTGTAATGTTGGCAGTCCATGAAACATTTCGGGGTGTAGTCGGGGAATCCAGTCCGAGCGTTAACCAATTTGTTCAGACTGGATTCATCAGGAGCATCCTTCAGGGGTTCCTCCAAAGAGTCAATGTTTTCCAGCAGTTGCCGGCTCATCTCTGCGACCTGCTGGTCTCGATCTCCATTGCCGTCTTTGGGTTCTTCCTGAAGTTCCTCCTCCTCGACTGCCGTGCTACTGACAGGCTCGGGGGGTACAGGAGTGACCTTTCAGGTAGTTCTCGATCGGGTGGATCTACCTGGAGATGGGGAATCATCTCTTTTGGTAGTCTTGCCGCCTCGAGTTCGACTACGGGAGCATCGAGATGAAGCCGAGGCTACGGAGTCGTCGCTGTCCTCTGCCCTCTCCTCTACCACCTTCTTTTTCCGGCGGCTCGATTTAGTTTTGGTCTCGGGCTTATCTTTTGATTCTTTTACAGCCTTTTCGACCTCCTTCCGGATCTTAGTCTTTCGCTTTATCAGCTCCTTACGCTCTTTGTTGATCTCCTCTTGTCATGCATTAAGCTCTTCGAGGCTCATCTCATTAGAAGCTTGAGCGGTGGTTACCTTGGTGGAGTAACAAGCTCCACCTTCCATGCTCGAGGCAGCGTCGGGGATCCTGCTGGCAGCGTCCCCATCACGAGCTGCCTCGTTCACCATGCATTGCTCCTCTTTTTCGAGCTCGGGGTCTGCCAATAAGGCGTCTTCTTCTTCTCACTGGAGAGTTTTTCTGAGAATCGGACATGAACGCTTAAGTACGTTCCTTGATTGCTCCTTGGGGTAGAAGGACTTCGGGTGAGTGGATGCTTGGCAAGCGCTCCTCGAACCCTACTAGGCCGTACAGCAGTGGGTACGTGGTCTGTGACCTAATTCGGTCGTCCTCGCAGATGGCGTCAACAATGGTGACTAGGCCATCGCTGATGCACAGCGCTTCAGCCAGTCCTAAGTAGTTCTCGAACCAGATGTTGGCAACGTCAGAAAATCCTAACTCGGTGCATCCTCGACAGATTCTCGTCTGCAGGTCATAGGGGATCAGTTGTGGTCGCTCGCCCTTGAGTCCTAGATACTTCCGGGGACAGTATTTATTTTTACATTCACGTATCCGACGGCTGGAGGTCGGTCAGGCAGAGTCACCGGGACTTCGATGATGACCGAAGGGTGTAGTTCCTTTGGACGCTTTCGATCTGGGTGTCGCTGGAGCGATGAGTTCTGCACCCATGGGGATGCTCAGGGTTTCTGGAGTCGCCTCGGGGAAAGACGGCTCCATTTCAGTGGTGTCCATCAACTCTACTGCTGGACTTCAAGGTGCCTTGTCTTGGGCTTGAAGTGGGGTCGGGTGCCCATCAGGATTGGCCGTTACGGTCGCCACCACCTCCGACTGAGCCATATTTCGGGCTCAGACGGATCAGGGCTTGCCCTCCTTCGTGCAGAGACTAAGGGGGTGCAAGTTTTTCAATGGTATCTGGACTTCTTAACCGTAGAAACGAGGAGAAAACAGCGGCAAGTCTTACCCCTGTAAGAAGGTTCGCGTGCTGTGAGCGATATTGGGGTCACAACAAGCGAAGCAAGACCAATGCCCATGCACCACTGCACTGCGCCACTCCGGGTCCCCGGTTCACTAGCACCCCCTTTCCCGCTCACGGCAGGTGTCCATACTACCCCGGATAACCGAGGTTCGAGGCTTGGTTTTCTCCATAGGCTGTTGGTGGGATTACCTCCTTCTCTGTTTATTTCGATGGGAGTTTGGCAGAAAAACATGTAGCATCAAGCATACACGCCAGACTAGCTGTCTGCCACCCACAGGAACCATAAACAGGGTGGTAATAGGTGTCGTGGTCGTATTTCGTGCCAACGTCTTCTTCGTTCTGCCGAGACTTTTTTATCACAATTGGATTTTAAATTTGTGTCAGTGTCGACCTTCTTAGGTTGTCCCCTCTTAGGCTTCACATCACCTATTCTTTTACAGGGTCGGCCCCTTTTTCGTCTCGGGGTGTCCTCTTTCAGTTTTCTTGCTAATTTATTGGTCTTCATTAAGATCTCGTCTTTTTCTTCATTCAGTTTTCTTGAAATTTCCTCACACTCGGTGTTAGCGGCATCGCGCCCTCTCCATCTCCTTAGTCTGCATACATTGGATTTATTCATTGGACCAGTTGCCAAACTCATAAGCTTCACTGTACTTTCAGATATGATCTGGGTGACCACATGTGGGCCATCCCAGCTCGAAATTAGTTTCTTACACCTTACAGGTTCGTGTATCCTGAATACTCGATCGCCAACACTAAATTGGCGCATCTTCAGGTTAGTGTCATATCCAACTTTCTGCCATTTTGCATTCTTTAATAGCTTATTCCGAACTATTTCATATGCTCTCTTAAACTGATCTCTGAGAGATTCCACAAACATCACTGTACATGGGGCTTCAGGGCTCACCCCTATAACTCCATACACTAGGTCGGCGGGCATTATGATGTCCTCTCCAAACACTAACAAATTTGGAGAGCAGTTCGTTCTCTTCCTTGGTCACTGTGCATCATTAATGGTGCCCCTAAGTGTAGAACCCATCCTCTCACGAAGGCACTTGCACAAGTGGCCGCTTTGTGGTCGGGTAAAGGGTATACTCGGGTGTACTTGGTGTAGTAGTCGGTCACTACCATCAGACAAGTGTTCCCACGTGGAGTAGGTTCGATCCCGCTAATGATATCAATTGCTACTCGAGAAAAAAATCGGACACCAAATAGCTCCTGCATCAGGGGTGTTTTTCCTATTCCAGGACCAGGATTGTTCTTACCGCATTCGGGGAAGGTCATCACCCATCTTGTGATGTCACTGTACATGCCTGGCCAGTAATACCTACGAGCAAGGCGTTGTAGGGTCCTCTTCTTCCCGAAGTGTCCACTGGTTTTATGTCCATGACAATAGAACATAATATCTCGTCTTAGTGACATAGGTATCACCATTTGTAGAACCTTATCCTTAGTAGGGCAGGTTTTCCATCGACACAGTAACCCATCTCGAACTTCTAGCTCGGTCCATTGGGCTAAATATTTACGAGTTTCTCCATCTTCGAGGGATAATGCAGGCCGTTCAGGCTTAGCATTGGTGGTCAGGAACGAAATCACTCTCTTGATTGCGGGGTCAGTTTGTTGGAACTGTTGGATGGTCTCTGTTGGAAATTTTCCATACAGGCATACGATAGGGGTTCGAACTGTCCATTTGTTGGATCTGGCTATGCTCCAACCCAAATTCTGACAGGTGTGCCAGCCAACGGTCAATCATTCCTTCGGCGTCCTTGAAGTTAAGGAGCCACCTCAGGGAGGAATGGTCTGTTCAAAGTGTGAAATCGGTGCCCCACAGGAAATGTCAAAACTTTTTGGTATAAACCAACACAGCCAGTAACTCTCGTTTAGTGGTGCAATAGTTTCGTTGTGCCCTGTTCAATGTGTTACTAGCAAAAGCAATAGGTACTCTGACTCCATCCTGGACCTGCGACAGAGCTGCACCAATACTATCATTGCTAGCGTCCGTATCCAATATGAAATGATCATCCACTGTAGGATATCTCAATACTGACAGGTGTTTTATTTGCTCGAAGGCTGCATTTTGTTCATCACCCCAGGGAAAGCGCTCTTTTGCCCTACCTGGAGTCCAATGTGCTAATATTTGCAAGGGATAGCTCACTTTGGAGTAATTCGGAAGGAAATCTCGATAGTAGGAGCAGAACCCTAGGAAGGATCTTATTTCCTTCGCATTTATGGGTTATGGGTCGGCTTTTACACCGTCGGGAGTTATGATACGACCAAGGTAAGTAATAGATGATTTAGATAGATTACATTTCTTAGCCTTTAACTTCAGACCATTAGCTAGTATCCTTTTTGGGACTAACTCGAGGTTGTGAGTACAATCCTCGAAAGTCTTCCCGAATACTATGACGTCGTTGAGGTATACCAAGCAACTCTTCCAGAGGAGGTCACTTAGCATCTCCTCCATCATAGCCTCAAAAGTGGCTGGTGCATTACACAGCCCAAAAGGTAAAATGTTGTACTGGAACAAGCCCATATGAGTCGAGAAGGCTGTTTTCTCCATATCCCTTGGGTCCATCCCAATTAGCCAATACCCGGATTGGAGGTCCAGGGTACAAAAGTATTTGTTTCCCCCTAGCGAGTCCAATGTCTCATCTATCCTCGGCAAAGGATAGGAATTCTTTTTAGTTAAGCCGTTCAACTTCCGGTAATCTATGCAGAACCGGATGGATCCGTCCTTCTTTGTAGTCATGCATACGGGGCTGGACCAGGGACTTGCGCTAGGCACAATGACCCCCTTTTCCAGCTGATCCAGGATTTGCCTCTCGGCCTCTAATTTCTTCTTCAGAGGTAATCTCCGATAAGGTTTCTTGAATGGCTTCGCATTGCAAGTGTCAATCGTGTGCAACACCTTGCTAGTTCAACCTACCGAACCCCCAGGTTTCCCGAAGGTATCGTAGTAGGTAGATAGCAAAGCTCGAAGTCGTTCCTTCTCTGACTTACTTGTCAGGGAAGAATCTTCCACCAACTTTTTCAGGTCGTCTGGTAGCCCTCGAACTGTACCTTCAGGCAGTTCGGTCTGGAATTGAGCTTCCGAAATGTGTTCAGTCAAGAACATTTCGCCAATTTTCTCATTTTTCTTCATATAGATAGGGGTTCGCCCTCTGTTCATGATTGGAACTACTGTCCATGATCCGTTTCCCACTAGAGTGTCAGCAGATTCCAGCTGTAGGCTAGACAATACCTCAGGGTTAGGTTCGAACACAGCATTCGAGCCTCGAAAAGAACACAATACATCGCAGGCCATTCCAGCTGGAATTTTCAGTCTGTACTACGGTGGCTACCGAAGACACATGTCTCAATATACATGGAATCTCGCAGTTGTAGAGTTGCCGAATCTTCAACATGCCGAAACGGGGATCCAATACAGCACCGTACAATCTTGCGAAATCCACACCGATTATTCCATCGTCACTTATGTCGGCAATGGTGGGACTCATCACATACTCATAGCCCCCCATTCCGATCTGTATGAACGTCAAAAAGTCTGCATCTGGCTACCATCGGCCGTGCAAGCATTAACACCAACAGGTAGTGTTTCATGGATGCCGGACACCAGATTGAAGAATTTTCTCGAGACACACAAATGGCTGGCACCAGTGTCAATCAAAAATTCTTCAGTCCGCCCCTTCACCAATACAGCAATGTACCAACACTTCCCCCCCCCCAACGGAGAGGAGTTCTGTGCAAATCGGAGTTGTTCCTGAGAATCACCAATCTCCCATCCAAAACCCTTCAAAAAGGTTACACATGGATGGTTCGGGGGGAGGTGTGCCGCACTCACACGCATCAACTCCTCAACCAAACCTCCCTCTTCTTCGACGTAGTATCTCTCCCCTGGGTTCCGACCCTCACTTGTCCCTACCCCGTCGAAGCCCCCGGCCGGGACTGGGGTGGGAGGATCCTTCCCATATACCAGTCCCCCGGAAGGTACTGACTCTCTAACTAACTCGGACTCACCAGTGGTGGCATTCACCAGATTGTACAGCAAGATGCTGGCAATTTCGACTAGCTGTTGGAACGTCCCTCTTTCGAAGTATACTTCGTTCCATTTCTTGACGGCAATCCAACCCGGACCATGTTTCAGGCAGCGGATCAGGTTTGGCAGGGCCTCCTCAGGGGTCCATGCATTACATTGCATGTCATCAGTGAAATTCGAGAACCATTCTTTCCAGGTTTTGACACCTTCGTAGATTTTCGGGACGATGGCCTGTCGTCTGGCTGTGTTGTTAGTGCGTACCAACTTCTGACATTGGTTAACACTCCGTTCCCTAATGGTCTCTTCACTATGTGCAGTGTTTGAAGTGTTAGCTGATCGAGATTCCTCGATGTTGCTGATTCCTCGATGTTGTTCATCAGTCGTTGTTGATCAGTTTCGTATTGGTCGCATTGTTTTTTCAGGTTCCTGAGTCTCAAGACCTTTCTTTCAGAGTCTTCAACTCTTGGTAGCCCCTGGTGTAGTCAGACTTTATTCATTGGATCGCCTCTTAGCTTAGCTTGCTCGTGCAAGTATTTGGCTGCCCATTCTTTATCATTTCTCAAACCTCCTATATCGAATACCGAAACCTTCAAGGCATCCAAGGATCGTTCAGTGTCAGGTGTGTGGGTCTCTGCTCAGGCCGAAGCTGTTCCTGGGGCATCTACAGTCATCATGGTTATTGTTGTCAACTGTTCTGTGGAGTCTGCTTATTCTGTATGTAGAATTCGTGGCTGGAGCAAGCATTTCTCCTGATTGGAGATTCCGAAATACTCTTTCCACTTTTGGTCCACTTATTGAAGTGTACCCTTTCATTCGGATTTGGCTTGCACCATCAGTATAAACTGTTTCATTCATTGTGGACCCCGAGGTGCTTGAACTTCTCTCGGGATCCATCGTGCTCGTGTTCGGCCTTCAGGGCCGCGTACTAACACCAAGAACTGGTCACGGCACCAGTGTAGTGGTTCGAATGTATGGCTCGAATGGCTTGAAGTAAAACCAGACAAGGTATCTCGGGTTAGTGCAACAGGCACGTATTTACTTTGGTGTATGTTTTACATCTACCTCGAAGTTGTGTGCTTAAGGTGATATTAAGCTCAGTGGAAGGTGGTCCGACTCCGTTGGCAGGCAGAGCCAGACCAACGCCTTCCCCGGCCCCAGGTAGGAGCTGGAGCGAGGTGAACAGGGCTGCCACCACCCTGCAGCGACCAGGGGTCGTGAGGACCTCTAGTGACTACCGGTGATGGGCGCACCGCTCGAAATGCCCTCTCGAGGAAGACGCTCACACTATATCATGATCTACGAGCCCCTACATTTCTAATAGATTTGGCTGTGTCTCTTAAACCTAATGCGTGTTAGGTGAGGGTTGCTTTCTCCATGTCTAGGTGCTCGTGTAGCATGCTTAACTCTTATGATTTGAATATAAAGGGTATCAATGATGTTCTAGATCATGAGATATTCAACAATCTGTTGCTAAAATGATGTATTAAAGGTAGATTGTATGTATGATACACTACTTGTCCTTTGAACGATTTCACATGATGTGTTGTTACCTGTTAATATAAGTCCACCAGTCAACACTTAACATTGACATGGAACTTTAATAATAATGTATGATCCTAGATTGTGAATTATTCTTGACTCGTTGTTGCATGTCATTACAGATATGGGTTCGACAGTTCTTACTACAAATTCGTCTAGTCCTATGGGCGTTGCAGTGGGTGCCAGTGTAGTGCAGGATTGGATTATATCAAAGTTGCACAATTCATGAATTATTCTTGCATGATCGAAGAATAGTGCGAGTAAGCATGTGGGATTACTAACATTCCTAATGGGAATAGATAGTGGGCATATCATTGTTCTGTCCGTGTGACATAGAGATTTAAGATCATTATTCATTTCTGCTTATAGTCCTACCTTACTAGATATCGCTAGGTTGTTGTGTTCTGTAGATAATGTAGTGTAACTGTCGCTATTACTGTGATGTGGTTTGATTGGTACTGATATGATTTCTATTTTGTATACGTCATACACTTCATTCGTCGAGCATAGTGGTAATTTTAGTCGTATGGAGTTGTGTATGGAGTTGTGTCTAATGTGTCCAGTGACCATGTTCTTTCTATAGTAATATGAATTTGGAAGATCGCAGATTCTTAAGCTGATGTTGCTATCCCTTAATGATCTGTTCAGTCTGTTCAATGTCACTTCTAGGGTGTTTATGGGCATTATTATTGATGATAATTCACCTGTCTTTAACAGTTCCATTTGATGCAATAGATTTCCTAATCTGTCGTTGTAGCGTTTCAATGTGAGCAGTTTCATTATGCCTGAATAGACAAGCATCTAATTTCGATCATTGAAGTATATCTTCGTGAGTAGTGAGTTGTAGAGATTGGTCATGTTGTACTCTACCTTATTAATAGAATCTTGTAAGAAGTCCAAAGTCATATCTGTCAGGTTTTGCCTTGTGATTTGAGATAATAACGAATTGTAGTTATGGTCTGCCAGGTCGAAAATAGTTTGGGATACTTCCTTGAAAGTTCCGAATTCAAGCATTGTGGCATTGCTGATCTGATCGCCCTTTTGAGCAAGTGTATCATACACTGGTTGCGATTGATTTTAATAAATCGCCTGTAGGTTGCAAAATTGCTCGTTTCACTTTCTTGTGGTTTCTAGGGTGGGTTTCTAGCTGCTTAGGATAGCTTAGCATCCGTCTATACTCTACTTCTATCATATCGTCAATTTGGAATAGTTTCGTGTGGATTAGACTGTAGTGTTCTCTGTCTAGCAAAGCTTCACTGAGTCTGATTGGTTTTGGCATTGATCTGAATATTTTGAAGTTAATTACAAACTCGAAATCTAGCAATGTTACGCCGTGTAACATTGGGGTTGCTTCTTTCCTGAAAATGACTCCATAGTTCTGTCTAACTACGACATCTGAACAAGATGTCAGGTGGAATAAAGTCAATAGAGTGGTGACCATTTTGAATGGTGTTTGTATGATGTCCTAGTGTGTCTGTTTTACTCCAATAGACTGTGTGTATTGTTGTAGCATACTGTATGCATGTGTGTTGTCACTACGACTGCTGGTGAGTGAATGGTTAGGATTTGTGTTTGAATGTATATACATGTATGTGCGTTTGGTACGAGGTTGGGAGGGATAAATAATGGGGGGGCGTCCTCTTTGGCATTCCTAGTTCTACGCGTCCGATGGAAGATTATTCGGTTATTTATGATGTTAATTCTTGGAACATGCCTTATGCTCAAAATTGTGCTATGAGAATTTTTGAATTTTAAACGTTGTACCTGTCCTCAAAAGCATGGTGCCAAGTGCCTTCGGAACGCGACTTCCAATAGGCATGCTGCCTTCTGTACGTCGCAACTGTACCGCGCATCGAAGTGAAACCTCTCATGTTGATACAGAGTTCGTCCTTACTTTGAGCCTTAATAAGTTCATCCCTTGTTGGTGTTAAGTTATTGTGCCTTGAGAGCTCTATGATCGCCTTCTCTGTGAGTGGGGCTGCTTTGGCATTATTCTTGAACGCTTTATCTTGGCTGCGGATCTCGAGCGGGTCTACCCCTCTTTCTGGGTTCAACTCTGCCTGAGTCTTTGAGGAATCCCTGTATGATATGTTAGGGTCCCTTTCTTGCATTGCCTTTGCTCTTGTGATGGCATTTAATTTATGCTCCTTTGTTGAGTTCTTCGATCTTCTTGGTTTTTTGTATTTTCTGCTGTATGTGTATGCTGCTTTCTTGGCTTTGTCTCCCCATGTCTTTCCGTCTTTCAATATTGATCTTGGCTTGAAGTGTAGTATTGGAGTATTGGGTGTTATGTTGTCTTTGTGGAACATTTTGGTGATGGTGATGTCAGAGAATTTGGTCTCTTTGAGTGGTATTACGACTTTTCCTTGTGTTTGTATTGGTAGTGGCTCATCCTCCTGCTGTGGGTATTTAATTCGGGACAGGTAGTCGGCTATTATGTTTTGCCTTCCCTGCTAGGTATTTGACTGTGAAATCGCATGACATGAACAAATCTAACCATCTTGCTAGTCTGCCGTTCGTGATTGCTTCCTTTTTGTTGAATAGTGAGACTAGGGCTGTGTGATCTGAGTATATTGTGAAGTGAGAGAATTCTGTGTAACGATAGAATTTACTGATTGCATACACAACACCTATCATTTCGCGGTCTGTTGTGCAATATCGCTTTTCCTCGTCCGTCAGTGCTCTACCTACCCATTCAATTGGTCTATAAAATCCATTTTTGTCTTGTTGGGTCAGGCAAGCTCCAATTAAGTACTTTGAAGCATCAGTGAAGATTACAAATTCCTTGGAGTGATCTGCAAACTTTAGGAATGCATCTTCATCTATCGCTTTCTTTATTGTCTCGTATGCTCGATGGCACTCACCTGTCCAGACATACGGTGCTTTGTCTGTGGTCAGTTTGTAAAGTGGTGACATTACTTTTGTGAAATCTTATAGAATGGTGCCATTCCATTGAAACTTTTCACTTGGATTTATTTTGTGGTATTCCTGCATTTTTGAGTGGCCATATTTTGTTTGGCGATGGTGAGACTCCGTTTTCAGATATTCTGAAGCCTAAGAATTCTATTCTCTTAAATCTGAATTTGCATTTCTGTGGTTTGAATTTCAGATTTCCCTAGATCACTATTTTCATCACTTCGTCCAGGTCTTGTAGATGTCTTTTCCAAGTCGGGCTGTACACGGCTATATCGTCCACGTATGCGCATGGGTTGCGGTATTTGCATTTTGTCATTAGACATTCCATTATGTCTTGGTATCTGAGTCCACTTATGTTCATTCCCATTGGGATTGAATTAATCACATAGCACTTCCCATTTGCTGAGAATGCTGTTATCTATTTTGACATTTCTTCTAGTGGAATCTGATGGTATGCGGCAAATATGTCCATTTTGCTGTAGTATTTTGCTTTTGACTCTCCAATGGTGTTTATTGTGAGTTGTGTGAGTTCAGGCGCGGATTCAAGGGGGGGGGGCGGACGCTTTTGAGGCGCCAAGGAGAGTTCTGAAACCAGTGAATTCTCAGCTACATGCCACTTTTTACGGTTTTCAAATCGGACTATTATTAAGGATTCTGCAGCTTAATACATAAAAGAAAGTAATTACATTGGGCAGGTACATGATATAGGGGTGTGGACAGGGAATGTTTAATAGCATGGGGGATGAGACAGGGTATGGTACATGATACTGGGGGTGTGGACAGGGAATGGTACATGATACTGGGGGCGTGGACAGGGAATGTGAGCCTGGGGATGACAAAGGGTATGGTACATGATACTGGGAGCGTGGCAGGGTATGTGTGGTTGGAGGCTGAGGCAGGGTGTGATACTGGCCCAGTGATTAGAAAGGCTATTTTTCTGTTTTCTCAGCTTTTTAAAGACCCACCAGGGGATATCCATTGAGATCTCATTTTAACATTTATATGGGGGGGGGGTCTTAGCATGCCCGCTTTTGCCTTGTATAAAATAGAGAGAGCTGCACTATCAGGTACCTACTCATGTCACACACTCTATAGTATAGTATACTGACTGACTTCTCCCAACTAGGTACCTACTCAAACCCCCATTTTTATCACTGTACTTGAATGACCACTTGTGAGCAACACAAGAGACAAGTTATAACTTCATGAAAAGAAAGTACTGGAAATGAGGGACTTTTTAGCCAGTGCTACCTTTTTCAATAGGAGCAACACTCTCCTGGGGGTGTGGTGTACATCTCTTCAATGGTATCTCTATGAGGTGTTGTTATTCACATGAAATGAATGATAGTGGGGGTGTAGATAGGGTATATGAGCCCACCATAATGCACCATTTCCCCACTAGATTTTAAAACTTTCTGGGGGCATGCCTCCACAGGACATTTAATAAATGTAGAGGGGGACAACTTAGGCAGGAAAGCCCTCAGAATCCACCAGAATACATTATTTCTCATCAAGATTTCAAAATTTTCTGGGAGGCCCCCACAGGACATTTTTTGAATCTAGAGGGGAAAAGGTCTTACTTGTAACTGTAGCTAACTTAGTCAGGAGAGTACTCAGAATCCCCAAGAATGCACTATTTCCCCTCAAGATTTCAAAATTTTCCTGGTGGGGGATGTCCCCAATACAGTCACTACGCTGCATGCTTGCACCATCACGGTGCTGCACTTGAGACCCCCCCCCCCAACATGTCAAAATCACGCCCCCCCTTTCTGAAAATCCTGGATCCGCCCCTGGAGTTGATCCATGTATAATATAGGCTTAAACTACCGGTATTCTCGACCTCAGAGCTGTTGTGAGTTGATCCATGTATAATATAGGCTTAAACTACTGGTATTCTCGACCTCAGAGCTTCTGTGAGTTGTGAGTTGTGTGAGTTGATCCATGTATAATATAGGCTTAAACTACTGGTATTCTCGACCTCAGAGCTTCTGTGAGTTGTGTGAGTTGATCCATGTATAATATAGGCTTAAACTACCAGTATTCTCGACCTCAGAGCTTCTGTGAGTTGTGTGAGGCAGAGGGGGCGGCTTATACATGGGTATGGGTTTATGGTATACTGTAAACATAGGAACTTGAACTCAGTATTTATCTTAGTGCTGGTCGTGATGGAAGGCCAGGGGAGGTCTTCAACAAGACCGACATCAGCTACACCACCAAAAACACTGATGCCAGAAACCCTCCAGTTAAAAAACACATGGCAGACTACTGCAAGAACATTGACCGCTGCCTGCGGGAGCAGCTTATGCAGTACCTTGGCTTTGACGTTCCAGCAGGCAGACACGTCTGCAAATTTTGTAAGACCAAGCCACTTTGTGATGACTGCCTTGTACAAGGAGTGTCATCAATTCAAACCTAAGCCTACTTTCTATATATGCAGTTGGTACTATGCAAGTACCAAGGTATTGTGCACTATCTAGCAGTTAACTCAACGGGTGGACTTGCTGATGGTGTCAATTTAATGCAAACCCCATTAGATGTATGTATCTCTATCAAAACTCCCGCATATAGGCTGGACTCGCAAACCCTCTGTGGAAATAGCTATAAGCTATGCATGTGGTCTAAGTAGTGTGGGCTAAAACTTGTATATCAGTGGCACCCCCATCTTAGGAAAAAAAGTTCTTAATAGGAGGTGAGGGCTGGGTTTCACCAAAAATTGAATAAATGTCAATCTCAATTCTCCCTACAGCATTACATTCTCTTAAGGGAAATGGTGACTACTATTTCCACTTTTCAAGAGTAAATGAGACTGGCATTTATTTTTTCTCATATATACCTTAGGTCCAGCCCCATAATTCTTTTTGGCCTGAAATCTATTATTCTGTTGGCTCAAAGGTCAGCCTCTCACATAGTGCTAATATAAGGTGATACCCTTTGTATGTATGCCTATGATGTATCAAGAGAACCATGTACCTCATCTTCAAGTCTACTTCCTAATGTTTAGATGACACTGACACTAATCCACATACTGTTAAAAAAATTCCAAATCTTCCAGGCATCCACGCTTCAACCGTCTTGAAATGATGGTAAGTTGCTTGTCAAAGTGCCGAAGATTGATTTTCTGGAAGGCGTCAGCACTGATGTGCCTGTACTTAGCCAGCTGTTGACCGGGAACATTTTTGAAGGGTTCAGCTGTAGCACACAGTGCAAGTACCTGCTTGATGTCATCCACATCACTTTTTCTTTTGTGATGGCCATCACTTAGGTGAATCCCAAGGATGTGCTGGTATTGAGCAATCATGGATGTAATGACCGGGGCAGCTTTAGAGGATCGAATAAGCGCCTCCTCAGACTTGCCCGCTCCCATTCCCTTCATGACGTCTTTTAGACCCATTATGCAGTTCTCCTGCTGCATGTCGCATGGCTTGTTGTTTCCAGCCCCACCATGAAGGTTGACATAGCTTGCTAGTCTAGCTCTAATGGACAATGCTGGTGACAGGAGAACCTCTGTCTTGAGGACAAAGTCTATGAACTCTACTGCATATTTTGATCTTGTTGAGTGCCCTAGGAAGAATGGGATAAGCATCTTCAGATACACATTGGTTCTGAAAATGTCACCCTCCTTGATCGCATCTTCAAATTCGATGTAGTGGATATACCATTGCAAGAATTATAAGGTATAGTTCTGGAGGTCATCCCTCTGCAGCAGCTCATTAATGTCAAGAGCGACAGGTTCAGGCTCTCCAGGGACAGCGATGTTGATGATGTCCTCATTTTGGAGAGCCTGTGCTGGCACATTAAAATGGGCATGTCCCTCGCCGACAACATCTAGGTCGATGTGGTAGTCCCCTTGCTGTTGGTTCCTATGAACAACATGGAAGAATTTGTCAACAACATTGTCTGTCAGTTGTTCAAAAAACCTTGCCGGTTATGGATGTGCATGCGGGCGATGTTGTCGGCAGCGGAAAGTCTAATGCATCGTCAACGGTGGTCATGTTGTTCTCATGCATAAATAGTTTAACTATTAAAGCATCACCCACTGTGTGAATAAAATCACAGTGGGCTTAGAAGTTTGTTTTTGCCTTTCCGTTGACATTGACTCTGTCTAACTCTGCCCTGAAGTGGGGCAGAGTTCCCTCTGTTTTGCCTGAATTTTGTACATAGAGGCGCTTGTACATTTTCTGCAAGGAAAACATTCAATGCATTCAATGGTATTCAATTTCATTAAAATCCTTATCAAGGAGATACAGGAAGAAGGACTGGAAAGTTACATAACTTTGATAATTTCACTTTTGTCTCTGAAAATTTGTGACTTGTTTGGTGGCTAGCAAATTCAAGGGAAGACCAGATAATTACTAGATCAGCCCTAAGAGATGAAAATGGGTTTACTCATGAACATTGGATAGTGGTTGTATTGCTATGCTGTACACAGTGTTAGACAAACATGTTTACACATTGAGGTACCTCTAGGAAGTCCTGCTGTACATGAAAGAATTCAATGAGGATGGGGAATAGGGGTTGCAGTTTGTCCTCACGAGTGTGTGTCCCTGCTCGACAATCCTTTGACCCTGTTCCTCGACGTGCCATCAACTAGTCTCCCCCATACGGGAAAACTAGCTTCTCGAATTCATCCACTGTAAAGTTGACAAAATGAAATATGTTATTACCGTAAATCCTCTCGTATAAGCCGCAGCTTATACTAGAAGCCAAATAAAAATGTGGCTTACATGATATACCCAAAGTTGGGGTGCGGGTTATATGAGGGGTTTTGACACTATAGTATGGTACTAAACTGACTAATTTTTTTAAGCCCCAGGTGTGGCTTATAGCCTCCTCCCAAACTCAGATTGCGGCTTATAAATACCAGGGATGCGGCCTATACAAGAGAATTTATGGTAGGTTCAATATTTTCATTAGGCATCTGTCATTGAACCCTTTAAAGTTATTCTTTGCCAGCTTTGGGGGGTTTTGCCAGACTGGTAATTCTTTTTTCTGACCCCCTGTGAAATGACCCGTTACTATGAATATTTAAATTTAAAACTCCTGCTTGAAGGTTTATTGTATCCCCCCACCATCAAGGCCCTGTTTTTTTTCAAAATGACCCCCACCCCACATCTAACAAACCCCCTCACCCAGAAATAAATGACTTGACCCTTAATTCCAATGGCTTTTTTTTAACTCTGCAATGTTTGACATGTGTGTGCACTAAAATGCAGTATATTATGTAAATAAGTTAGCTTTGTTGTGAAGCCTTTTTTTCCAATTAGGAACACAGAAACACATGCAAACTGATCATTACTACAAAAGTCAGCAACCTTTAACGGCTTAGAAAATTATAATTGCCACAAACAAGAAAAGGGCAAACACATGCAACATAATTACATCGTCCAGCATTTTCATATGCTGTACGCAGGAGGTCTATCAACTTATCCATGACAGCAATACAACCTGTATAGTACTTAGGGTCTTCCAGTATGAGCTGTTGAACAGGGAGAAAAAAAAGAAAGTTTTTGTACCAAATGTAAGAATTAGGGGATACTTGACAGTCAGGACAACGCAATAAGGGGTAAAGTTGAGAAACACTACCTGAAAGCTCCTATACATCACAGACTGGATAAGCCCTTTGTCAATAACTGTTTACAAGTGTAAATGAGACCGGCATGTGTTCTTTTCTCATATATCCTCAAGGTCCATACTCCTTTATGATGGAGTGGAGTGGTCTGTACACCCTGGTATATATCACATATATTGGACACTGAATGTGTATGTAATCTGATGCTGATGGGACCTAGTGGACTATCAAGGTCTCACTGTACAGAAAATCAGGAATTATCAGGTTCATTTGATGCACCGCTACACAGACTACAGTACCTGGAGGGGAAACACCTCAGATTTCTTCGCCATGATGTCGCTATACTCATGGGGAATGTGCTCTGGCGTGCATGGCGCCATCCACTGCAACTGCGGACACAGCTTTGACACAATTCGACCCACCTGAAGTGTGAAGAGCAGAAACCCGAATAATGGAATTGTGTATCTCTGATTTAGAAAAAAAACAGTTCAATGAGCTAAATCTGCAGGTCATGTCATAATTTCCTTTCATGCAGATAAGAATGCATTAGAAGCATTCCAAATTACTCTTTTAAATTCATTTTAATTTCCATTATCAATCTCACCTGATGACCATAATTTTTCCTCAACATGGCCTCTTCCTCTTCTGACAAATAGAAAACAGTGACGTCAATTGCTGAAGGTTGTACGGGTACTTCTTGTGGTAGAGTTAGTGCCCCACACCGATCTACATAGTATGTACTCACAGTGTAATGGTACATTTTGTTTCCCAACCCTTTCCTTATATACTTCGCAATCCGCATCCCATCTATGTTGTCGCTTGTCAGCTTTCCAGTTTTCCCTTCTCTGATGCTTCTCTCGATGCCAGCCATGTTGAATTTGGCAAGTTTGTCCAGGTAAGCCAACTTGTTCCCTACAGACAGGGTGATGCCCATCTTGTTTAAGAGAATCAACAGCTCGTTATTGGCATGAAAACGTAGACAAGCAGCCGTGTTGAGACTTTACAATGCGCAGAGGTCTTTGTTGAAAGTGTTCATACCAATAGCATACATCATGGCCATTCTGCCATGAGCATATTTTCTTGCCATGTGGACAGGGCTGCAGAGTGTGGCAAACACATCCCACACAAAAGGGAGATGGGTTCTAAGCTCTGTCAGACACTTTGCAATGATATTATCATCCATTAGGTCTTGGGTGTTTGTAGACCGAAGAACAGATGGACCTGGTGCTTGTTTGTAGGAGCTCAGGGCAGACTGCACACCATGTATGTTGTCCAGTATTACTCCTTTTACTTTTTTGAAGAGGGAAGGGCTGCCCACAATAGTTGTGGCTACCTCTAACTCTGACACATTTGCAGCCAACTTGGCTGACAAGGCAGCAGATTCACTCGTTTCCATTTCCAATTGAGAAGTAAACTCATGAAAGAGCTTTTGGCTTCTATTAGCTGAGAGGGCATATTCCTCTTCTGCAGTTAAAGCAGACGATAACAGTGATCCGGATGCAGTACAAGTATCATTATCTGGTTCTGGAGAGGTTGAAGACTGAGGCACAAAAGGGCTCAATGTTTCAGATGAAGTGGTTGAAGATTCTGATGCTTGGGATGTAGAGCTAGTTGTTGATTGAAGTATTGAAGGTGTCAAGGATTGGGACACAGTAATTGTAGACATTTGACATGCAAGAGCACTGTTCGACGATTCAGGTACAACTGGGATACACGGTTGGGAGGTATCAGTCTTTGACAATGGTGTCGCCACAGAAGCAGAGCTTTGACATAAAGACGCATTCAGCGACATAGATGCAGTCGAGTTTGATTCATCAGAGACAGATGAACCTGAGTGACTAGCACCTGAAAACTTCAAAGAGGTACAGACCTTCTTATTTTGCCACTCCTTTGAATTGGACATGCGCTTGGTCCGTGATGTGTTGTCAGAAAGAAGGTAATTTCGCATAGACTCTAACTTAGTGAGGCCACGTCTACAGGCCTCACACATTTTGTCTTTGTAGATGTCATGTCTATGTTGATTTAAGTCCACATGCATCACATCATTGATGGTTTTGGCGGCATTGTAATCTGACGATATTAGAAGCCGTAGCTTCTTTGCAGCAGCCTCCCCACAAGTGATACATTTGTTGGTCACTTTTTTAACCGGAGTTATAGGTGATGCGTCATGCTGAAGAGTTGCCCCTGGTTTGTTGGTGTTGAGGTTTGTTGCCTGAGGAACAAATATTTACAAATATGAACATGATTGATCGGGAAGAAGGTATGATGAGATGATAATAGGTATTGCAAGTTACATTGAAGTGGTAGTGCTTTTTTAGGAGTCTTATATTGTAAATAGTAGATGAGCATCATATCAATGCATAAGATGTGTGTACATATGTTCCTCATAATAGAAGAAGTAATCCTTAAAAATGAAGACTATGTCATGGTAATCAGAAATGCTAAAGTGGGTAAATTGATAATTGATCTTCAGATGGCACATGGAAGTCAGAATCTGAATAAGGCTAGACATGTAAGACAATAGTAACTTTTGTTGAGGCCAATTAATTAAAGCACTTGTCTCTCATTGTCTGCAATCTACTAAAGATTTGAATCACAAAGGATATAGAACATGCTTATTCAATGGCACTGTTGAGATTTGGTGAGCCTCTCCGATCCAGGTTACTCCATTTGCCTTTCATGGTGGGACACTAGCCAATCTGTCCTTTTTCCATTGAGTGTATGACATGTTAACTCCAACATGTCTGTATAGCTAGCCTGAGAGTCGAACTCAGTAACACAAAAAACACCAACAGAGTAACTGAATCACTTATTTTAAATCACATTTGGGCCCATCACTGCCAAATAAACGGACTGTTTCAACTATTTGCCAAGTGAATTAAATTGTTGTAATTATGGGTCCATCAATTCCATGATACTATACATACTCACCTCAATGCTGGATTACCTTCATTGTTCTCCATGCTGAAGTATAGACTCTGCTGTAATATATATCGAATAATGTACATTTTCTATATGAAGCATGCATACTTTGTGTACAGTTTACATTGATTTTAATAACTGTTGGAAATTAGTTGAGTAACCAGGCTCTGTTGTCCTGAAAACATGAATACCACTTTAAACAGTATGAATTTTAACATTCTGAATTTAGCTCTCAGCTCCATTTTGGTGATGACTGACTTTAGATGTATCAAGACGAGGTCCTCAGGCTCTGCAACACAACTCTTGAAACAATCAGTGTTAATGAGAAGACATATTTGTGCCCATAAGGGGACTTTGATGTAGCTGTTGATCTTTGAGAGAATTCATGTCAATATACAGGGTTAAACCTTACATGCTTGTTCTCTAGTCTTTATTCCAATTGGTGGTTGATGAGACTTCCCAATCCAGGTTACTCCATTGGCATTTCATAGTGGGACACTAGCCAATCTGTCCCTTATCCATTGGGTGAATTACATGTCAACTTTGACATGTCTATACAGCTAGCCTGAGATTCGAACTCAGTAACACAAGAAGTGCCAACAAAGTAACTGATTTGGTAACTTCTTAACTTTCAAATAACTGATTTCTGTTATCAATATATTAAATGAACTCACCTCATCACCATAGGAATATTGATGTTGTCTATTACGAAGGTTTATCTGGTTGATGGTTGATCTGGTGACTCAGCGGTTGAAAACGAGACCTACAGGGTACTTTGGAATACTCACAGTAGGGTGTTCAAAACTGGTGCCCACATTCTGTCATTCAACCTGCAGTAGCAGTGGTGGTTTACAGATTAATTGGATACACTCACAGGTCAATTACAGGATTTCCATGGTAACTGAATTATACTCATAGGTCAATTGCTGGGCTCACAATAAGCAATCTTCAATGTCAATGATAACTTTATTTACTGGCGAGTTTAGGACTGCATTCACAAGGGCACAAATATCAAAATTAAGATTTTAACACCCATGAGTAGAAACTCATGTATCATGATGAGATATAGCACTGTGCAGGGCTTAAAGGGTGAATATTTAACGTTTGATTACTAATAGGGGTATAGGCACAAAGCCAATTTAGACTGGGAACACACACACTGCCGCTCTTCACCATGGTGCATTAATTCGCTATAAATGACAATGATCAATAAACAGTTTCAGTGAGTTCCTGGCATCAATGCATGACTATAGCCAGGTACAGATGTGCATCATGTGCACCTTAGGGAGTGATTAATTTGTAACAACAGGGGGGTTGGTGGGTTTGTGCGCGGACGCGCGTGAATGTGCCCTTTTACCCCATAGTAACGCGCAGGGTTTTCCACTGAAATCAGGTGAAATTATTTTTATCCCCCCCCATCAGAGGAGTTGAAAAATTCTGAAGAGTGCAGACAGGTCTACAGACCAACACTGCTTTATAGCCTACAGCTAATATCAATTAGCTGTAGGTGTTTGTTATTTGGTTGTGGACAGGGACACAGTGGCGGAGCCAGGCTGTCCACTGTGTCTGCGATATCATTACGGACCTATGGCTGGTGGTAGGTGATAGGGGGGGGGAGTAAGGCTAGGGGATCCTTGCTCCTTTAGTAATCCTATATGGGCAGCTCTGACCAACTAAAATGAGTGGTCAGACCTCAAGTATAGCTGCATGTTGCAGCTACAAGCGTGGGAGGGGTGAGATATATCAGTCAGCAAATATACTTGATTCCCAGCACATTGGAACCCAGGTCAATGTGCTTATGACTATAGTCCTATGCAAGACTGCTCAGGGCTTCAATGTTACCTGGATACACTACAAGATCAATTACAGAGCGTACACGGTGCCTGTTTATATAAATACTCAGAGTTCTATTTCAGGGCTTACAGGCTGCCTGTGACTGACTTATTGATTACAGGACTACAGGGTACATGGGGGCATTCACATATCAATTACTACATGGACTTACAGGGTATTTGGGTATACTCACACATTGATTATAGGTCTTACTGGTTGCCTGTTTATACTCAAAGGTTAAGGACAGAGTTTATAGGATACCAGGGGACTAAGAGGTCTATTACAGGGCTTACAGCGTACATGGGTATACTCACAGGTCAATTGCAGGATTTACAGAATACCTGTGTATACTCAAAAGGTCAAATATAGGGCACCTTAGTACACTAAATGGGCCAATTACGGGGCTCCAAGGTAAAATAGTTCTCATGTTTTGATGGACATTATGCCATCCTATTATCTTAAATGGTTTTAAAATACATATTCCAATCTTTTTCTACTAAGTATCTAGGCAGATATGACAATGCCCCCAGGGCATTCACGTAAAGATGATGCCCCCGGGGCACGTAGGCTATGGATAGTGCATGCCAGAAGCTGTTTTATTCTTGACAATGCCCTGGGGTATTCAGGTCTGGACCTGTATCACAGTCTTGATATGAGTTTTGACAAATGCCCCTAAGGCATCCGCAAAGTGGATGTTGCCCTCCAGGGCATGCACTGATAGCAAGTCATATGAGTAGGAGGCTGAACAGTGCCCCGAGGGCATCCATGATGTGGAAAGATCTCCCAAGGATCAAAATTCTTTTACCCCTTCCCAACAGGGGATGAAAAAAAAGTGTGAACGTGCCCTTTTAACCTAGGGAATGGTCATTATTTATCAATGGGGGGTGGCGGGTTTGAGGGGGCATAAACTTTTCAGAGGGGGGCTATAAAAGATTGTGGTCACTCTTGAGGGGGGGGCGTAAAAATCCGTGCGTAAATCCATCACCACCCCCTGTTCATAAATAATATAGTAACGAGAGGGCTTTTTCACTGAATTATGAGTTATGGGGAAGGGGTGCAGTTTGCCCCCACTATCTAGTGGCATCATTTGGATGAGTTGTGCTAGCAGGGATTGTACATGGATCAACCCACACACCTCACAGAAGCTCTGAGGTTGAGAATACAGGTAGTTTAAGCCTATATTGTACATGGATCAACCCACACACCTCACAGAAGCTCTGATGTCTAAAATACCGGTAGTTTAAGCCTATATTGTAGATGGATCAACCCACACACCTCACAGAAGCTCTGAGGTCGAGAATACAGGTAGTTTCAGCCTATATTGTACATGGATCAACCCACACACTTCATAGAAGCTGTGAGGTCGAGAATACCGGTAGTTTACCCAGCAAACAATATACCATTAATTCACCTCAAAATAACGTTTCCTGAAGGCTTGAAAAACGTTTAAAAAAACCAGAAATAAACGTTTGATTAACGTAAAAACATGGACTCTAAATAAAGTATGGTCTGGACATAAACGTTTTTAACTCAAACATATAAAAACGTTTCTAAACGTTTTAGATAAAAACGTTTCCATCTAGAACGTTTATAAACGTTTTTAAACATTCTAGATAGAAACGTTTCCGTCCAAACCATACAGAAACGTTTCTGAACGTTTTTAAACGTTTGTTGCTCACTTGGTAAGCCTATATAGCATTGGCCCAAAGTCTTGGTGCGGCTTATACGAGGGTGTTTAGTACTATGGTACAGTACTTAATCACAAAGTTTTAGGCCTTGTATGCAGCTTATAGCATTCACCCAAAGTCAGGGTGCGGCTTATATGAGGGTGCGGTTTATACGAGGGAATTCACGGTAGTACCCTGGCAAAGTATAGCAACAGCACACAGAGTGTGCCAGGCCATGTGCAGTAGCCAGGTATAAATGCCCGTATGTGCACATCAACAGAGCCCTTTGAAATTGGTAGCAGGCAGGCATCTACAGCTCTCAGCATATACAGGACAACAACCACTCACAACTTGTACTGTAGTTATGCTGCCTTACACCTTAGGCCATCACCAATTCAATGGACCATAGATACCTTGTATTCTACCAATAGCGAAATTCTTTCATATAAGCCGCAGCTTATGCCAGAACCCAAGTGAAAATATGGCTTACAGGATTAGCCCAAAGTCAGGGTGCAGCTTTTAGTAGGGGTTTTTACACCATAGAACAGTACTGAAATGCCAATTTTCAAGCCCCAGATGAGGTTTATAGCCTCTCCTCAAACTCAGAGTGCGGCTTATACGAGGGAATATACAGTAGTTACATTCTGCATAGTGTAACGGTATAAATATTCTTGTTTTGTGTTTGGTTTCAAAAGGGTTCAATTCCATCTAATATATATTCATATTGGTCAAAAGAGAAATAAAATCTATAAAAATAGATGAATTTTCCTCAAAATTGAAGAAAAAAAATTAGGGTCAGCCTGTTTAGCTTGGTAGGGTCGAATTACCTGAAACAAACAATTTTCTTTTTGGCCTAAGCCAAAATAGCAATGGTATCAATCTACAAACCTCACAGACCCTATAAAATCTCAGGCTGGGGGGTCCAATGGGTCCGGAGCCGGACAAAATCACCTGGGGGGTCAGGACAATGTATCTGAATATTTTTGACCCAGTCTGGGTGAGGTGACCTACTTCCGTGTATATGAGCCTACAAAGTTTTCTCTCCATAGGTATATAGCTGGGAGTGGTAGCAATCTATCTCTGGCTGGGGGTTCCAATGGGTCCGGGGTCAGATAAAATCACCTGGGGGGGTGAGGACAATGTATCCGAATATTTTTGTCCCAGTCGGGGTGAGGTGACCTACTTCCGTGTATATGAGCCTACGAAGTTTTCTCTCCATAGGTATATAGCTGCGAGGTGTAGCAATCTATGTCTGGCTGGGGGGTCCAATGGGTCTGGGGTCGGATAAAATCACCTGGGGGGGTGAGGACAATGTGTCTGAATATTTTTGACCCAGTCTGGGTGAGGTGACCTACTTCCGTGTAAATGAGCCTACAAAGTTTTCTCTCCATAGGTAGATCTATTGAAGGTCTAGGCTTCTATGTCTGGTTGGGGGGTCCAATGGGTCCGGGGTCAGATAAAATCACCTGGGGGGGTGAGGACAATGTATCTGAATATTTTTCACCCAGTCTGGGTGAAGTGACCTACTTAAGTCTATATGAGCCTACAAAGTTTTCTCTCCATAGGTAGATCTATTGAAGGTCTAGGCTTCTATGTCTGGTTGGGGGGGTCCACCTGGGGGTGTCAGGACCATATATCAGAATATTTTTGACCAGGTTTGGGTGAGGTGACCTACTTCCGTGTATATGAGCCTACGAAGTTTTCTCTCCATAGGTATATACCTGGGATGTCTAGGAATCTATCTCTGACTGGGGGGTCCAATGGTTCGGTGTCGGACAAAATCACCTGGGGGGGTCGGGACAATGTATCCCAACATTTTTGACCCAGTTTGGATGAGTTGGCCTCCTTATGTCTACAAAGTTTTCTCTCCATAGGTATATCTAGGGTAGGTCTAGGCTTCTATGTCTGGTTTGGGGTACCAATGGTAGGTTGATCTAGACATCTATCTATTGCTGGGGGGTCCAATGGGTCGGGTGTCCGAAAAAAAATCACCTGAAGGGGTCGGGGCAATGTTGATGAAGACTTTTGACCTACCGCACTAGATCTATAGCAGCGCTCAGAAAAAGGAAGGAAAATTTTCTAACCCCCCCGAAGAGGGACCTAAACTTTTCATCCAATTTTCATGCCCCCCCCCCTCAGGAGCGGTCTGAAAATTTTATTCCCGCCTCCCTCAACCCCCCCCCACTCCGTTGATAAAAAATTAACACTCCCTAATACGTACTGTAGGCCTACTAACACCATGACCATTCATGTCAATGCTTTCCAAATACTTCCCCTTTTTGCAAAAACGTAGACTTTCCAATTGTGAAACAACTGAATTTCTATACACCCAATACCCCCTGTTGGTACCGAGGGTACAGGTACGTCTGTATTGCGCAGATAGTCCCTGACATTCACCATTTTAAGTTGGGAGTGACCCCCCTGTGTATTAGTTCCCAGCTGAGCCACCGTGCGCGCCACTGCAGCGCAACTTCGTAGGACTCAATAGACGACAGCAAAAATGGGTGGGCGTGTCACTTACAGTTCGTTTGTTGTTGACTCGGAGGGCACATCGCATTGGGACTGCACACGAATAAAGTAAGCGTCCATTCACTCAAACTAGCCAAGGTACACGATCTATATAGAAATATGAACTCGTCCATCACCTGTGTGATATCTGTTGTGTCCTATGAAGGTTATAAACACAAATTATCCGAAGAGACAACTGCTCCGTGAGCCATTTCTCAGCTGTGGGTGGTGCGTGACTGGCGTCTCAGAAGGTTCAATCCTGTCAAATCCAGATTTTTTCAAATATCTTCCCATACGGCCAAACTTATTCCAATATTCCAATATTGTCTGCATTAAAAATAATCACTACTTTTCACTACACATTTCACAAGATTAGAACGATTCCTGGGTGTCCAAAATATTGGGACTACATTCTGGGCTACGCATGGATACAGTACGCCGAATCACTCCCGCGTATAATACCCCCCAGTGAAACGGCCTGAACGTCAGGGGGGACTTCGGCAGAAAGTGACGCCTGATGTCAGGTTGGGCCTTGTGGATAATTGACTGGATCAGTTGTCTGTGATCTATTTTTAGGTACTTGTTGATGGTCTTCTCGCTTTCCGGGGTTTCTATTCTGTTGGTTGGGACATCCCAGATTGCCACTTATGACTGGGGTACCTAGGTACACGTTGTCATACACCTTGCCGTGTTTATAGCTTTCAGTGATGTGGTTGATTGTCTCTAAATCATCTTGATTGCATGCCGAGGCGTAACCAAGGCTGTACATAGGGTCTGGAGCATTGCATTTCATCATTTCTAGGACTCTAGTTATCTTTTCCTCCAGATTGCCAATTTTGCCATTTATGGTGTTCACTTGAATGGTTGTGTTTTTGAGCTTTTCAGCCAGACTGTCAATGCTTGATCTGGTTGTATCAAACATTGATTTAGTCAGAGACCTTTCATTTTCTTGGTCTCCCATGATTCTGCTGTATAAGCTATCCATTGTTGACTGTATGTCAATACACAGCTTTTCTAGAACTGTTTCTGTAGTCTCTCTTTGGCTGCGTAGAGTTTGATGTATATTTTCTGATTGTGTGTTTTGACTTTTGACTGATGTTTGCAGTTTTGAGCATTCCAGCTTCAGATCTGCTCTGATCTTGTCGATTTGACTGTTAGTGTATTCAGTCAGGTGACTGTCTAGATCATGTTGGCTATTTCAGCGATTTCTGATTTCCTCCAATTTAGCCTCTCTCTTCCTTCTTCTAAGGAGAGGTTTGCATTGATGCCTTTTTCTGTGTGTTGCCTTATGGGATTGAATTTAGCTTCTGTACCTGTTCCTAGGTTTATATAATCGTTCTCTGATAGGGTATCTACATTACAGATTGTTGGCAGTCTTGCTGTGTAATTGGTGTCTTTTGGACTTGCGCCTGCACCTATGTCATTTGCATTGGCATTGGTTGTGTTTGTATTTGATAATGCTGCAAAATCACCTAATTTTCTTATGGTTTCGTCGTTTCCATTCAATGAATTATTTACTACTGGCTGGTTCTGTGCCAGATATATGGGCACAATACCTGTGATAGAACTTGTATTGGCTATGAGTTGTTGCCATTTATTTGGCTGTATGATGGTGTGTTTACGTCCTGTCTTTCTGGTGTTTTCTCAAAATAGATTGAGCTGTCAATGTGGAGAGGGGTGTAGTTTGTTATGGGGTTTTGGTTTTCCCTTTGGGATTGGAATTGCCTGAGCAATTGGTCTTGGAGGTTTTGATCAAAAGTATGATCTGGTATTGGGGTTGAAGTGGGTGGTATAAATCTTTGTGGTAATGGTGGTGGTGGATATTGACCTTGTGTGTGTGGGAATATTGGTGAGGGTGTTGAGGGCGCGCTGTTTGTGTCTGATACAGTATTTTCTTCAAGCTTGATTTACTGTTCGGTCAATGTCACGTCTGCAGCTGTACTGTTTGAGTTGTTACTGTCTATAATTTGTGAATTGCCGAATTCTATGGGACTGGTGTTAATGTCTAATTGTTGTTCGTTTGCGTATCAAAATTTATAGTGGTACTTAGCTCATCGTGGTTTGACATCTGGTCATGTTGAATGATGGCCTTTCTTGTAGTAGTCTCTAGATAACCTAATACTTTCTTTTGTATGGAAACTCCTCTTTGTAATGTGTATCTGAGTCTGCTTCTTCATTCTAATTTTTCATCTAAATGGCTTTTGCATTGAGCAACAGTGGTATTTCAAAGATTGTATCTTGAATTTTGATCATTCATAATTCATGAACGATATGTACAGAAAAAGACAGGTTCTCCACCAAAATGTCGGGTTGAGACATCCTTTTTAATATGAAGATTCTCGATGACATTGATCAAGAGATAACTCAAGAACCCATAGATACAGTTTATATATCTTTATTGCATAGATTTAACAATTGATGTTTCATGGTGAACAATACTTCTCGCTTGGCTAATGAGGCGATACACATTTCCATTGTGAGAGATTCCATACTCAACTTACAGCTTGGTTCCAGGCTTGGCATGCCTGTATATTAGTTAACCTATAGGGTGCAGCACATGGTGCTGCATGGCTATGCTATTGTATACCGGAAGGTGGCGCTGCACAACCTGCTTACGAGCTGGGTGACCGTCAGGGCTGCTACTGATTCTACTAGTAGGGATAAGGGTATCCTGTCCCATGGGCTTGCTAGGTCTGGTTCATACTGGAATGAACCGGTCTATGGGCCTCACTATGGGATAACCCTGCATGATGGTTATCATGCATAGTGGTTATCCTGTATAATGGATATCCTGCCTAATGGTTGTCCCTTGTATGTTCCTTATGTATTCTGGACTATTAGTGGTATGGTTTACGTATAGTTGTTTTAGTGGGCCCTAATTGTATAGAAAAGTGAAATATGGGTGGTTAATAGGTGGAGGCGATAACTATATAGAGATTACTATAAAGTGAGAAATGAATTTAATTTATGTATTATGCTGACAATTCCTCAATAAGTTAACCCTAAATGGGCCCTCCGTCCTCTGGGTCCCCTCCACACTATATAGATCCTATACTGTTAGAATCGGAGAGGAAGGTAACCCTAAATGGGCCCCCCTCACACTGGGTCCATGCATGGGCCCCCCTCTCCCTGGGCCCCTATCAGTACCATCAGGAACCTCCAGGAAGGGTACTGTATGCTATTTCTTTCCCCTCTCTTTTCCCCTTCTTTCTCCTCTCCTCTTCCTCTTTTTTTTTCAGGGGGGCCAAGGCCCGTCCGCCCCCCTAGATCCGCCACTGCAGTATAGGGAGTGATAATTTATCTTATCAAGTCTAGCCTACTGCACTGGAAAAAAAGATATAATTTAAGTCAAAATCCCTAACTTTACCTTAGTTAGTATGTATGACTAACACAGGACTACGGTTTTACTAACAATGGCTCGGTGTTTAGTAACATACTAAAAATGTCTAACCTATTCAGGCAAGCTAGCTTGACTCAGTCGAGAGAAAAATTGGTAAAAAGTTAGTACTAATGCTAAGGGATAGTAGTTTTGTCTAAGGGTTAATAGTGTTTTTCACAATAGGTGGTAGTGCATTTGTATAAGGATTTGTCTGATAGGTGCACATCATAGAATAGTCTATAGATGTCAAAATAATGGTGATTTTCAATTACCTTTGACTTAGAAAGTCTTTTGCAATTCTACAGTTATCAAAATAATCTCAAATGAAGCGGAATTTAGTTTTACAACTTGTGTGGACTTCCCATGTTCACAGAAAAATATGTTTCTCTTCAATGGCTGTGAGAGTGATGAAAAGTAGCGAAAAATTGATGATTTCAGAAAACTTTTACCATGGTTTTGATGGCAACCATTCACATGATTTTCAAAACATGTCAAAAACATGTCAACCTACTGTCCCTGGCCTGGTGGCGCCACTGTGGGGGGGGGGAGAGGGAACTTCCCCCCTTCCCAGGAGCGGGTCTTCACGGTAGAAGGACATCCCCTCCAACTGAGTGGTCGGTTGGAAACGGCACTAGTATTCAGTGAGGAGGCATGGCCAGTCATATTCCAGATAGCAGACATCCCGTCCGAGGCTATCATCGGGTCAACCTTTTTGAGGGAAGCCAAGCTGATGGTGGACCTTGCGGGAGAGCACCTGTTGGCGCGGCTGAGAGGTGGGACCCCCCCATGGCCAGCATGTCCTGCCGTATAGTGAGCGGCAAGACCAACGTGCTTGCCCCGGGGACAGAATCCGTGGTTGAGGGGTATGTGGTCGGCCGCTGGGAGAGCGATCGCCTTGGCCTAGTGGAGGGCATTAGAGAGGATAACTAAAGAGGCGCCCTCGTGGGGCGGGGGTTGATAGACCCAATGGAGGCCTATGCTCCTTTACGGGTGTTTGACCCGGGCCAGGATCACGTTATCCTCTACCGGGATATGGAGCTGGCCACGGTAGAGGAGGTGGGTCATCTCCTTGAGGGCGGGGACTCGGTCAAACTTGGCCCGGATCAAAGATGCCATGTCATAGGCCCGGCAGATCCCAGAGTGGATGCGGTGGTGGAGAGTCTCACTGCAGAAGCAAGAGGGGAGGAGAAGGAACAGCTGGTTGCCCTGATCCGCCAACACGCAGAGGCTTTCCAGCTTGAGCCGGGGGACATCGGGCAAGCCACCTGGGTGGAGCACCGGATACGGACGTACGATCATCCGCCCATCAAGCAACCCCCTCGTCGCCTAGCGCCACATCGTAGAGCACTGGTGGACGAGGAGGTGGACAAAATGATAGCGACAGGGACTCTAGAGCCGGCAGAGGGACTCTGGGCGTCGCTGGTGGTGCTATTCCGCAAGAAGGATGGCACCATGAGGTTCTGCGTCGATTACGCCTGAAAGACGCCTACCCTCTCCCGCGCATTGACAACAGTTTGGACACCCTGATTGGGTCGGAGTGGTTCTCCACCATGGACTTGGTAGCCAAGGCCCCAGAGGACTGTGAGAAAACCGCGTTCACCACCCACCGGGGGCTGTACCAGTTCAAAGTTATGCCTTTTGGACTGTGTAACGCCCCTGGAACCTTCGAGCGGCTGATGGAGGTGGCCTTGGGGCTGCAGTGGAGTTTCTGCCTAGTCTTGTCATATACATGTGTTGATATGATATTAATCCAAACTAGATCCTGGGTTCTTCATGTTTTATTAGGACAATAGATTCAGTGTGTGTGATCAAGTCAACTGCCAACTCCTTTGTATCTGAGTGGGAAATACCCGCCGGAAGTCCACATATACTCGTACTTATGTAGATGATAGTAAATGAGTAGGAACACGATGAGTAGTGGTGCTTCTGCGTATGGCTGGATTAACCTGCCCTTTATTACAAACAAATAATACAACATGAACAAAAAACTAAAGTTTAGAAATGTATGTGGCGGTTGGGAGAACCGAGCAGAGTAGTGCAGTGCACACCTCTGGTGGGACACAATATAACTAACCCCTCCTACCTGAGCGCAGCCAGGTGAGGGGGACTGGTACATAGTAATGTATATACACATATAAATTACCCTGTCATTTATATAGTTAATATACTCGTACTTATGTAGATGATAGTAAATGAGTAGGAACACGATGAGTAGTGGTGCTTCCGCGTATGGCTGGATTAACCTGCCAAAAGAGCCAGGCACTGGCCCCCAGCCAAACCAGAAACAACACACTCAACCTACAAACATAACACTCAATGGGCCACTCTAGACAATAAACATGCCACCTGGTGATCCAGCTGCACACGATCACTGACTGGGCGTCTCAAGTATACCAGAAGCTGATCCGATTTCCAATCACCTCTCTGTTTTATGACATCAATTTCAACCCCTAACCGTGCCAGAAAAGTGGCTCCACCACTTCGGAAACTGTGGCTGGAAATTCTATCAGCTTGGATATTGGCTGACAGAGCAAGCATTTTCAGGATGTCAGAGGACAATTTATATGACAACGGGGTACAAGTTTCCACATCCGGGATCAGGAAGGCTGGGTGATTGGGGAGGCCCTTCATCTCCTTGAAGTGCCTCTCTACCCAATGCACAGCACAAAGGACTTTGTTGGCAACCCTACAAATTGGAATTAACAACTCACGTTCCTTGAACTGAATTGTTTTGGTACGTATTACAGTTACCATCATACCCCAGTCAAAAAACTGGAATGCATCACGACATCTGACATGGTATAGTGACACTTACGCAATAGAGATCTGAAGGCAAACAAGGCAGCGGCCCAAAACATGTATGCCCAAGAGAACATGGTAGACAAGCAAACATTAATAATAAGTGTTCTGGCAAAATAGCCAAAGATTGTAGGGGGGTGTCACCCAACAACCTACGAGCGCCCCTGAACGCTCTAATTACCAAAGGGTCTTCATACGGTACTCTAGGCCTCCTATGAGAAGCCAGGTAATAATTTACCCCACACACATAACCTTTTATGGAACAGTATTTGAGGGTGTTAGACAAGTGAGCAATGTAGAAGGCTATTCCTTCATGACCCGGTGACAGAGAGTCTACGCCATAGACTGCACAAAACTCCAAATAATTTTTTATCTGTAATGCCCTTGTCTTGTCAGAATTGTCTGACAAGTCGTTATCCAATAGCAGCTGTAGGCGCGACACTAATCTTGCACATGGACCTGGAATTACAAATGTGAATAGCAACACAATGAATCTTCAGACGTCACATACAACAGACTCCTCCGAGCCTTCTCACTACCCCACCTACTCAACGAGTCACAAATAACGTTGTCTTTAGTAGGGATGTAAACACTCTTGAAATGGAAATTTATCTCAACAGAAAGCCAAAACATTTCCCTAATCCAACTCATGCACAGCTTATTCTTGCTGCGGCCAGAATTTAACATGTGCATGACTTGAGTATTGTCTGTGACAAATACAAGTTCAGTATTTTCCCATAAATGCCCCCATATTTTAGCCGCTACCAAAACCGGCCAAAACTCCAATTCATTTATATTTTCATTGAATTTGGTGGGGGGAGAAACCCAATGATGTTTTGCTACATCTGGCAGAGGGCAGCGGCCCTCTTCCCAATAGCACATTAACCAATCATTACCATGTAGGGCGGCAAAACCTGTGAAAGATGCATCACTATATACAGCTAGGTGCTTATCACTGGGTTTTATGATATAAGCCGAACCATTAAATTCCTTAGCAAATTCAAGCCACCATACAATATCAGCACGAGCAGCTCCCGACAGTCTGACTTTATAGTGTGATTTACTAACACTATTACAAAGATCATATATGCGGCGAGTGAAGCAGCGGCCTCCGCGCACAACCTTACTAGCATGAGCTAGGGATTGAATGTCTTGTTTAGTCATTTTCATTTTTCCTTCTGCCTTTTTCAATTTTAACAGAAGGCTAGCCAACTTATTCTCGGGTAAGGTCAGTCTCATATTTACACTCTCAATCTCAATTCCTAAGAACACTACTTTCCTCGCCACCGGAGAGACTTTCTTGCACGATAAGCTAAAGCCCAAGTGTCTTATTACTCTAAACAAGACATGCTGTGTCCTAATACACATTTCCTTATCCTGATTCACAATTAAGTAGTCATCAAGATAATTAATTACACCATCAAAGCCCCTGCGCAGCATACAGTGAACAATGAAATCAGAAATTGAATTAAATACATAAGGTCCTGATGCCATGCCAAAGCACAGTCTAGCGTCACAATAAGTGACATCACCACGTCCATCATTAAAGTTCCAGCATAAGGGAGTGGTCATTATTTATCAACAGGGGGGGGGAGGGTGGGTTTGAGGGGGGGGCGTAAAATTTTCAGACCCCTCCCGAGGGGGGAGCTAAAAAAATTTTGACCCCTCTTGAGGGGGGGGCTAAAAAAATTCACCCTCTTTTTAGCAAAAAAGCCCGCGCGCTACTCTAGATCAAAGAGGGGCGCGAAAACTCTCCGCGCCTCCGGCGCGGGGGGGGGCGCAAAAAATTTTGACTGCCGTCGAGGGGGGGCGTAAAAAATTTCCGCGCGTCCGCGCGAAAACCCACCCCCCCCCTGTTGATAAATAATGACCACTCCCTAAGCCTTGCACATTCCTGTCTGCATAATAAATATGCACATGTCGATAAGCATCACTTATGTCGGTGGTGCACATCCACGAATAGTCTGTTAATATATCACATACATTGTCCAAGGAATGGTATACAAATTTCTTTGAAATTTCATTGCAATACTCATTTACAGGAGGACTATCCTTGCCGCCCCTGGAACAATCAGCAATCGGGCGAATACTCACACCCTTGTCTATATCAAACTCGTCATTCTTTTTTACTATAGCGCCAATGGCGTGTATACAACGCAGTTTTGAGTTTGTTTCCAAGATCTTTCCTTGATTGATCTCCTCCTTTAGTCTCTTAGACATAAATGTCCTATTTTCATCCGTCAATATAGATGAATAGTTTTTATTGTCATATTCACATGGGCAATCTGGGTTCATTATCCTAAACCCAAATGCAGCGCCCTCTACCATATACTGCCAGTTACAGTCTACCTCACCCCACATAAAAAACTCTACAAGGCTTCAAAGTTATGGGGGACCCATCCAGAACAAATTTACAATTACAGATGCCATCAAAGCAATGTTTATAAACTTGAAATTCTAATGACCTAGGACCCTGTGACTCCTTTATCACTACATGGAAAGCATCATCAGTGGCTGGCAGCGGCCAACCCGACTTAGAAATCTCCTTAATGCTCCCTACCTCTATTGAAGCCGAAACATACAATAAGTCACTGCTACCAATATTAAGGTCAATAGGATAGACGGTCACTGGGTCAATTGTTACATCACACTCCACCCACCAGTCATACCCTCCCCCACAGCCGGGGCTACATTGTTGTCCCCTATGCCAATTACCTCACAAGTATCAATAGCATTAGTGACAGGGGTAACCAACCCCCCACTAACACCCAAACTGTTAGTGGTAGAAGGGCAATCAATGTTGGGAGAAATTATTACAGGTGAGTGGAAATCCTATCCCTTATACATGCGGACATTGGTACAAGTGGTTGACTTATGTGTGGAGTCATGACATTTGCCACACACATGAGCAAATGCACAATTCTTTGAGTCACATCCTGACCCATTGTATCTATTACATGTCATGACCTCACCCTCTTCATTGAGCCTAAGGCCTTGCTGATTGCGTACTTGGTTAGAATTACCACTCTGACCTTTGACTTTTGACTTATTACGACCCTTGTTAGGCTCACTCTTACTGTCACCTTTCTCACCTTTCTTTTTCAAACCTTCAGCATCGAAAATGAAGTTTGGTTAGATCATTATTCCCAAACCCAAACTCACTTATCCCTTTGCCATATACACATTCTTCTCTGACACTGGCATCATATTCCGCATAAGGTTCCTTCTCATACAGGTCACTTGAGGCTTTAAATGAAATAAACCCCAGGTGTCTAAGGAATTCGCGTAATTCAGCCACATTATTAGATGTGCCCTCATCGATGCCATTACATGCCCATCTGACATAGGTATACATGAGCTCTGGGTAAGATAATGATCTAGGTTCTCTACCCCTAGTGAATTTCTTTAAATCAAAACGTTTTCTACTTTTAGTAAGTCTATCAGCAGAACTGTCTCTACCTTCCGGGGGATCAAATAAAGGGGTGCTGGTGAGAGGACCCCTCTCTGGAGACGAGCCTCCTGAGGATGGCGGAGACTTCCTGGGCGGTGGTTGCTTGGGTGGCGCTGGGGGCTTCTTGGGTGGCAGCGGTTCCTTTGTCTGCTTCCCGCGCCGGGACACTCTGGCCCTCACCTTCTGGCGGATATCTTCCTCCAACCGCTCCACTCGATCCTGCTCCTCCTGGGCTTTATCATAAGCCTCCAGGTATTCCTCTTTCGATCCAAAACGATCTGCAGGTTGGAGATCAGCCAAACTAGCATTGACCTCTGTTTTAAGACAGCAGCGGCCTCCTCTGCCGACATTTTTGAAGTGTCTACCTCCTTAGTCTTTCTGGTATCCATGGGCTTGTGCCCAACTACAGGCTCGTTCTTACAATTACGGCCCCTTGGAGGTATGTGGTCAGCACCACATTTCCAGCACCAGGACTCCATTGTAATCTAGTAGCTCAACACAAAGTCCCAAGAATTATAATCCAAATCAACTTAGCTCAGCGGAGCTCATTGAGGAAGCGTCCTCCTGCTGCGGCAGTTTAGAAATGTATGTGGCGGTTGGGAGAACCGAGCAGAGTAGTGCAGTGCAGACCCCTGGTGGGACACGATATAACTAACCCCTCCTACCTGAGCGCAGCCAGGTGAGGGGGAGTGGTACATAGTAATGTATATACACATATAAATTACCCTGTCATTTATATAGTTAGACCGGAAGTTATAAGAGTATATGAAATACAATACGACATCTCCCCTTTGAGATTATATTTCCACACAATATAATTTAATACTACTTTATACTTATTACATGTGAACACACATATTAATTATCATAGGCGATTCAATGTCTCTTTGGAATCAGTGTCTTTGTTTCATAGTCTTTTCATTTCAATGTCTCTTTGTTTCATAGATATGTGTCCAAACCTAGAGATTGAGTTTGTTGGGTGGTCATGATGAGCGTCCTGAACGAGTGACCCTGGGAACAGCCTGGATTACCTCAGGAGCAGGAGCTTTGTTTCTATGTGCTGATTCCACAGGTTTATTTCTTACTAAAACTGACGATTTGGGTTTCTGCTGTACTGGCTCTTGTTGTCTCTGAGCTGGTTTCTGCTGTAATGGCTCTTGTCTCTGAGCTTGTTCTGCAGGTTGCCTCGGCACTTGATGTCTAGGTGTTTGGGGTCTGGGAGCCGGAATTTGTGGTGCTTCCATTTCATCATCGATTAGTACCAGATCTTGTGGTGCTGGTTTATGTGAATATGTGGTTGACCCCGGTGTGACCTTCAGTAAGTCTCGGCGATTTCTCCTGATTGTTGAGCCTGCTTCTGTTTGTAAAATGTACGATCTTGGCACATCATGTTTGGCTACCACCAGCCCGGGTTTCCATTTCCAATTTTCGCGTATGCGTACAGTTTCAGATTTGTGTACTGGTGGGAGGTTCTTAGCATGTTGGTTGTACAAGCATACCATACTTTCTTGGCGCTGTTGTAGTTGTCTCCTCGCATTGCTGGCTATCTCTGGCTCTAGTGCGGCACTGCCGATGGGAGCTTTAGATCTGAGTCTTCTGCTGTTTATCATCTGTGATGGGGAATATGTCATACCCTTTACAGGAGTGTTGCGGTACTCTAGCAGACGAAGACAAGGATCATCAGCTTTACAGAGGATCTGCTTGACCATTCCTATTGTTCTTTCAACCTGTCCGTTTGACTGAGCATAGGTTGGACTGCTTGTGGTTGTCTCGAACCTGTATTCAGCAGCGAATTTCCGGAACTCTGCACTAGAGAACGGCGTATTATCAGACACTACCTCTTCTGGAATGCCTTGTTTGCATACGATGGACTTCACGTGCGCGACGACTGTCTTTGCTGTTTCATCCTTGAGTAGACGTATGAAGGGAAACTTAGAAAAGTAATCCACAACACATACATAGTCTTCACAACCATAGGTAAATAGATCTATTCCTATTTTCTGCATTGGCCTTTCTGGGATCGGATGAGGTATCATCTTCTCCTTTTGCTGTTTTCTCGAATACTCAGCACATTTGCTGCAGTTCTTGATTTGATCTTCAATGTCTCTTGACATTCCCGGCCAGAATAGAACGTCTCTTGCTCGATTGCGTGTCTTCTCGATTCCTAGATGACTTTCATGAAGGATGTTGAGTATCTCTTTTGTCATTGCTCCTTGTATCACAACTCTACTCTCCACGAAGAGTAGGCCATCCACTTCGAACAAATTGTCTTTAAGATCCTCACCTATTGCATAAATTTATCGCACAGATTTCTTCACGGATTTCTTCTTTCTTGTCTACTGAGACTGGGATGTTTTGGACAAGACTATGAACCATGACCTCCATCTCCTCATGTAAGCCTTCATCAATACTCTCAGCCTTCAGATACGCATGGGAGAGAGCGTCTGCAATGAACATGTCTTTTCCTTTTTTGTACTCTACGTTTAGATTGTACTTTTGAAGTCTCAATAGCATCCGTTGTAGCCATGGTGATGCTTTTGTTGACTCTTCTTCATCACACTCTCCAGTGGTCTGTGCTCAGAGTGTACTCTGACAGATCGTCCATAGATATAGTCTTTGAACTTCTCGACAGAGAACACAATTGCTAATAGTTCCCATATTAGGAGTTTAAGTTGACGTAATTACAAACAGTCATGATGCCAGATTGAGGCTGCTGTCCCCTGATTGGTGCAGAGCCCCATAACCTTGGTTACTACAGTGGATGCTCAAGTCAAAATCTGACATTAAGTGGTAGCGCTTCATAGGGTGTAGACCTAATTCGTTTTCGCCCAATTGCTAATAGTTCTTTCTCAATCTGTGCATACCTTGTCTCTGCTGAAATCATGGATCTTAACGCGTACACCACCGGCTGACCCTCTTGGAGCAGGCATGCTCCGATACCTTCCTTGGAGACATCGCACTAAGGATCATAGAACACCAGTATTGGTGTTTTGGTCAGTGCATCTTTCAAGTCAGCGAACACTTTCTCTTGTTCGTGGTTCCAAACAAACTCCACATCTGATCGTAGTAGTTGTCGTAGCGGTGCTGAGGTAGTCGATAGGTACTTCACAAATTGACCTAGATAATTTATCATGCAGAGGAAAAGTTGCAGTTCTGCAACTGTCGTCGGCTTTGGGAATTCCTGAATTGCCTGTACCTTCTTCGGATCGGCAGTCATCCCTCCTTTGGAGATGATGTTCCCCATGTAGCATACTTCTGGGACTTTCCATTGAATCTTCGTGTAATTGAATTTGACGCCATGTTTGCGTCCCCTCTCTAGCACTGCTTTCGCTGCTCTGTCGTGTTCCTCCTCATCCACCCCTGCTATTAGCATATCATCAGCTATACAGAAGCAGTTTGGGATATCCCCAAATAGTTGATCGTTCTTCCTTTGGAACACCTCCGCAGCTGAACTTATGCCAAATACTTATGCCAACTTATGCCAAATACTTTCTTGCCATGTAGCTTCGCTGCAATGTCTTCAGGTCGAGGAGTCGGATGGTGTTGTCTCTTGATAGCACGATTCAGATCCCTAGGATCCAGACACACCCTGAGGTCCCCATTTTTCTTCTCCACAACCACCAAGCTACTTACCCAATCAGTAGGTTCCTCCACTGCTTTAATTACACCCTTATCGGACATATCCTTTAATTTCGCTTCCAATCTCGCATGTAAAGCGCACAGTACTTTTCGTGGCGCGTGAATGATTGGCATTACATCTTCGTCAAGTACTATGTGATATTCACCTGCCATCTCGCCAAAGCCCTTGAATATATTTGCATATTCTTTACTCATACTTTCCTTGCTTAGACCTGTCTTTAATTTCCGATTGACGAGTACCTCAACCCCGTGAATTTTCTTCACAAGATTGAGCTTCTCACATGCTGCTACCCCTAGAACTGGTGTACTTGTTATATTTGTAACAAAAAGTTCTAGATTTCTTGATGGCTCTCCATCAACTTGACATGGAAGTGTCACCTTGCCTACAACATCAATGTTGTGATCTGAGTAACTTGACAGTCTCACCTGCATTTCACTCACCGGAGTAGATTTCTGGAATAGAGCATATACATTCATTGGCATAACATTAACTTCAGCTCCTGTATTTAACTTAAATTTTACAGATTTTCCTATGACCTCTAGGTCAACAAACCACGCTTTACTGGATACATTAGATTTAATCACACCATCAAAGAGTTCATCGGAGGAGTCACTTTCCTCGTACCCCTCCTCATTAACCTCATGCACGGATTTCTGGGTGCAAAATCTCTAGTAATGATGCTTGCCTAGACATGCAAAACACATTTTGCCATAAGCTGGACACCTATTAATACCATGCATGGTACCACAATTGCGACACTTAAATTGGCCTCATGTTACCTGACTTGCTACCCAACTTGTTACCCGACCTCCTCACTTCGTGGACCTTCGGATTCTCCATCGAACCTGCCTGGTATTCCGTCGCCTCTGAAGCTTGGCATACTGCCAACGTTTTTTGCAACGTTAATTCATCTACGTCTTCGCCTAGTAGACGTTTCCGTAGCTTGTGATCTTTCACTCCAAAGACCAATTGATCATGGATGAGAATGTCCTCTAGTCCCTCGTATTCACAATTGTGAAAAAGGCCTCCTGGGGCGTTGGTGGTTTACACCAGGCACCACCCGACACTTTCGAATCCTGGTTCCGGAAAAGAGGCGCTGGGAGGTATGGGAGTTGTCTCACGGGGGATAGGCCACTTTGGAGTCACCCGCACCATAAGGAAATGTGCCAACGATGGTACTGGCGGGAGCACTGACGCGACCTGACATACTGGGTGGCCACCTGCCCGGAGTGCCTGGCTAGAAAGTCCCCGCCCGCCCCCCATCGTGCCCGGATGGGAAACATTCAAGTCTCCCTTCCCTTGGAAAGAATGGCCATCAACGTCATGGGTTCCCTGCCTCCCACGGTACGGCTCCACAAGTACATCATAGTCATGGTGGACTACATGACAAAGTGGGCAAAGGCTGTAGCTATTCCAGACCAAGAAGCGGCCACAGTGACGGTGGTTTGCCGCTTGGG
This sequence comes from Acholoe squamosa, assembly GCA_949317995.1. Taxonomy (NCBI): domain Eukaryota; kingdom Metazoa; phylum Annelida; class Polychaeta; order Phyllodocida; family Polynoidae; genus Acholoe; species Acholoe squamosa. The sequence continues at coordinate 36,402,323 of OX439043.1, read as the reverse complement.
CCTGCCGGCCCCTCTCCATTCGGACCAGGGCCGAAATTTCCAGAGCCGGCTATTCCAGGTGGTGGCGCTGATGGGGATCCGCCAGACCCAGACATGTGCCTTCAAACGAAGTCGGATGGTCTCGTAGAAAGGGCCAACCGTACCATTGAGGCACTGACCAGTCCGACTGGGACCTGCAGCTATCCTTTGCACTAGTGGATGGTCTCATAGAAAGGGCCAACCGTGCACTCCTCCACCAGTGTCTCCCGCAACATGATGATGTTAGGGAGGGAGACCGTGACTCCACTAACCATTCTCTACCCAGAGGGGGAGGAGTGGGCCTGACGGCTCTGGACACCATAGGCACCTCTGTGGCTAGACAGCAGAGAAAGTACAACTTGCATGCCGGGGGGAGGAAGATAGAGGTGGGGGACACAGTTTACTACCTCCACCCGATCCGCCACTGACAGTGTGAGAAGGGTGTTGTCACCTTTCCCGCAGCCGTCTTCCCCACAGCCGTCACTGCAGCCAGGTCGAGGGAGAATAAAGTTGCTCTCGGACAGTGACTCAGAAGCCCCAGAGAGTGAAACGTGTGGGCACGGGGTCATGGCGGACTCCTGCGTCCCATCTGGGCCAGCGTAGCAAGACCTTTGCAAAAAGGAGGGGCCTGACCAGACACATGGCACGGGCCCACAGCACCAGTCCCCGCTTCGGCTGGCTGTGCCCCATCCTGGGGTGTAGCCATGATAGTGACCGTCCAGAGGACATACGGCGCCACCTGCACACCACTCGCCGGGCACAGGGGGGGGAGAGCCATCCCTGGGTCCTGGGAGAGGAGCCGATCAGCTACACCTACCTCCTCCCGTGCCTCCTTGGAAGGTGGTTCCCCCAGCAGGCAAAGGGGGCCAAACCAGGGTCCTGTAAGGATAGCAGGACGACATCCCCCCCACACCCTAGTTCTTCCAGTTCAGAGGATGATGACATCCCACTGTCCTCCCCCCGCATGAGGGCCCCTCCCCTGGAGAGTGCGGGCACCAAACGCCAGTCCCCTACTGTCAGACCCTCCCCCAGTAGCAGCACCAACTGGGCCAAGAAGAAGGGGGCTGGGGGCCACTTGTCAGGGACACCATTGGACCTCAGGGCCTTACCCAGGTTTGTCCTGGAGTCACCCTCCACCCCCTGTCCAAGGACTGTGTAAAGAGGAGGAGGGATGCCCTCAGTAAATCTCCCAGGGCGAAAACCCACCAGGAGGGTCCCTCAGGAAAGGAAAAGAAGGTGGGCCACCATTCACCGGCGCCTCAGTCGGATCCCTACCACGCTGGCTTGTTCAGGACCCCCTCCGCTACCATTCCAGTGGCAGGATTGGTTCCGCACCCACCACTGGGTCCACACCCATGATGGTGGCTTGGAGTACGGAGCCTCTCACACTGGAGACCATGGGGTCTTTTATGGCCTCCTACATCACTCAGGGGGGGGGGGATCAGGAAGGGGATGGCCGCCGCACCACTGGAGCTGGTCTCCATGCTTGGAGTAGAGGAAGGGGGGCCTCCAGCCAAGGATCCGTCTCCTCCCCGGTGACTCATACCACGGTGACTGGCAGCAAGGATGAGGAAGTGCAGGAGGTGAGTGATGGAGGACTCAGCAAGGGGCCAACTACTTTGGCAGTGCCTACTACTCTCTCCCAGCCTGCCAGCACCACCCCAGTTCCTTTGGAGTATACCCCAATGCTCTTCAGCTCGGAGGAGGAGGCGCAGGAGGTAGGGGAGGGAGAGCTTCGAGAATCATCATACTACATGATCAAGTACAGCAGAGCTGCGTAATTCATCTAGAGTGTCCATAGAGTACCAGGAAGGACTGGGAAGGACCTTAAGTGCATCCCGTGGGACGGGAGCAGGGGGAGGGGACCTCTCCGGGGGCTAAGGCTGTCAAGGCTAACGTTATGTCATGTTGTCTTTGCTGGCACTGCATGACCACGGGGGTGGTCAGTAAGTCACTTCCAACATAAAATGTTGGAAGCATTTTGTTTCTAGACATTTTTTTAAATTAGCATGGTTAAAATGCTCAGAATCAGTTGAGATGTGAATAGTACACAAGCAAGGGGGCTGATTGTAGATATACCCAAAACAAAAATTCTTTACATTACACGTCTTTTAGCAGCTTTAAAAGGAGAGACATGGAAGTAATACATGATAAAACAGACACAATCATCATCCAGTCAGTCAAAGGCGCAGGATTTCCTGTTTTTGGAGATGAAACTGATGTATTTGTTCTTCTTTGTCACTTTTCTTTCCATGGATACTTTGATGGCAAGGTGGCAGTAGTGTCATCAATTAAGGAGTGACTGGTGATTGATATCAATGCCAGTGTACAGCACAATACCATAATATTATTTCCATCATGCATATGTTGCTTGCAAAACCGTGGCATCAGAGGATATGACACCATACTCGCGACACAGGCATGGAAAAGTCCAAAGTTGTAAAAGTCCAGCAAGTACCGGGGACAGTACTCCTTCGGCACAATAAGAATTACAAATGCTTTCCTGGACGATATTGGTAAAATTATAAAAGAATTCACAGGAGTCCCCAAAATATCAAAAACGTGTTTTTATGTTATGCCAGGTTTTAGGGATTTTATGAGGCATGCAATAGTTAATCTAGACAATGAAGATTTTCAGGCACAAAGCAGGGTAGAATGCCACATTCTGCATATACCGGTAGTATTCCTTTAATCTTTAGGGTTAAGGATATCCAATATTTCGACATATATTGTGTTTGCGAGATGGTTTAGGCTAATTGTGCTACGGTTGAGATTATCATCAATAGACATAGTAGACATTATAGGGAGCTGTTTTGTACTCCTTTTAATTGCTTTGAAGAACGCTATCAACGTTGCTGTGTAGTTACTTGCTCCCACCACAGAGGGCCCTACTTGCTTGTGCCTGCCTCGACCAGGTGCGCAGCAAAACCGCAGCAAAACCTGAGAACTGATGTCCCCTCTGCTGGCGGACAAGAGAATGAACAAAGTATGTCTTTCAATCCCTCTTCAATACACCAGAGGACAGGGCAGTAGCCAGACGTATCCAGAATTTTGCATTGAGGTCCGACACCGAAATGATCCCGGTACTCTCTTGGCGTTGGTGATGAATACAACAATGGATTGAATTAAAATGTAACCTGGTCATCTACAGACAATAGAGATGAGATAGAGACTGTAAGAGAGAGAGAGAGAGAGAGAGAGAGAGAGAGAGAGAGAGAGAGAGAGAGAGAGAGAGAGAGAGTGAGACAGAGAGAGAGAGAGAGAGAGAGACAAACAGAGACAGAAACAGAGAGAGACAGAGACAGAGAGAGACAGAGAGATGTGCACACAGAAGCAGAGACAGAGACAGAGACAGACAGAGACAGAGAAAGAAAAAAAGAGACGCTAGGAGATAGAACAGGGGTCTATTCCAGAACAGACAACGATTTGCTCCCCATTTCGATTCTTGAACGATCCGCAGTTTTACTATTGGTCAATAGCATTCTGTCAATAATTGTACAATATTTAATCATAAAAATGCATAGAAAAGAGTCTTGGGCTATTCAAATCTATGGTAGAAATAGAACAATTGTACAAATTTGTACTCAAGTCCTGTACAATGCGGAATATATTAGGAGACAGAGCCTATAATTTACTCAGATTCTGTGATCATAGTAGCATGTTGGTGATTGTAGAGCTATTTGGTGATCGTAGGCCGATTTGAAATAGACCCAAGAGCTACCAGTGGTGACCCAGGGGGTAGTAGTAGGCCGGGGGCTGATAGGGCCCACCATGCACCCCCCACCCCACATCCCAATGCACCAGGTATTTTTTTCGATCCTTAGGGTCCCCTGAACAAGATTCAAGATGTTAACATTGATTATCTTGGGATGCACTACCGGTTTTTGCTCATTATCCATGTGCGGGTTCAGACCACTTTTGAGTCAATTTTGCTACCATGTTATTAAAGGGGTATGCTCAATCCCTAAGCTCTAAGACTATCTTACCTTGTCTTATTAAGCCCTAATACATGTTTTTAAGTTCAGATTTGAGTGCACCAGATGGTCGGGAAGACGGAAGAGTGAAATAACAAAGTTCCCATTTTTAACTGAAAATTTTAAATGCACTACAGAAACATGTATAAAACCTGCTCTTATCCCCATCTAACCACAATATCTAAAATGATTTATGTAGGCCAAACCTTTCTGAGTAATATGAGACATTTGCCAGCATTCCTTGTTGACTATGACCCACGTTATTGCCTTGGAAGGAAAGACGCTACCTTGAGCCAATACGATGGTGTACAATGGTGTAAGAGAAATCCATAATGGATAATGATGTGTGACCAGTAGTGCCGACAATGATAGGATATGTAAAGTTTTAATAGAGAGGCGAAGAAAAAGGCAGTAAGGCAAGATAAAGTGATTAATGTTTATTGACAAACAAAATGAGTTGATGGCGTGTTCCACAGGAATTAAGGTATAAATTGTGATGTTCAGGTCCATAATGAGATTGGAGACAGAAGGCTTGATGGCTCCAGTCGAGAGATGAAGGAGATAAACTTCCGAAATCCCATCTGAAAATGAAAAAGATAATTAGTTTAGGACCAGTAGAACTGGAGGGATTAATGATGAATAATGGGAAGAAGAATATTAGATTAGGACATAACTACTTTACAAAGTTGAGTAATAAAAGGGAAATAAATATGAGATGGTGATGTCATGAGACAAATACATGTCTCTGCGCAGGCACACCGAGATGACAATAATCCTCGAATAACATATTTGTGGAATTCAGAGTGGGAGAGTTCGTTCAGAGGGAGCATGGATACAGCATTGAAAGTTGGGACCTCATATCTAAGCTAACTGTTAACAGCTAGATACCATTAGATCACAACAGGGAGTAGCCTACACATGTTAAGGAAAGGAGCATTATAGTAGTGGAGATTCGGCATGCACTTTTAGTGGTAACATCCTCACCTTTCACAGCTGAGTAGATCTAAAAGTTACTCAGACATAAGCAGTTGGGACTTAGAACAACACTGCCTGAGAATGATAGGGTTTCAACTTACAAACTTAGTACAAAATGGAGATAGGAATTAATAGCAGTAATTAACATCAACTCAAGGCCTGGGAGGGGCCTCTCCCTCTCCATGCAGGGATCATCCCTGTGTGGACTTAGGATCCACATTAAAGTTGGACTATCGTAACAGCTATTAAGACTCTCCATGTGAGTACACTGTGAGTACATTGCTTGATTAGAAGTTGAATTGGACCAAACTTGCCTGCTGCCTTGCCTGCTGTGTGATAATGTGATTTTAGGAAGTGGGAGTTATTGCTGGTGAGCCTTAATATGAAAAGGAGATAAAGGTTATTATGATCCGACTGTGTTAACTAGAGGATATGGCTGAGTGTTAATCATCGGAAAGGTGCCAGAGTATTTGATGATCCATTGTACCCTTGTTGTGCTTGACGTGTTAGTAGCCGAGGAGAGGAATCAATAAAAGTCTTCAGTCAGGAGGTATCTCTCACTGGTTTTGTTTGAGTAGGATCACTGCACAGCTTGATATGTGTACTGGGCTGAGGTAGTGGCACACTCTACCATTTACAAGGAGCTAGCTCAAACCCCAAAATATACTTTGTTACATCTATATGCAGCGATTAGAAAACAAGGCCAAAACAACACCAAATTAATAGAGTAAACACACAGTACAATACTTTTCCATTTCAATAATCTCCCTCATCTAAATGGATGTTTTCCATACTAAATCTTTATCAATTCTCCTGACTCTTATGTAAAAAAAGGTGCTGATTAAGAATATATGTGTTTCTAGTTCATAAAATTTAATGGCGAGGCTGTATATTGCTGAAAATCAAAATGGCCGACAATAGATTCAAATGTCACTTTGAATTACATACATGTGCAGTCTAGAAAGTATCTGGTGGGTCCTACCCCCTATAAATCAGCTTAGTAGAATACAGTGGTGCTTTTGTTTTGATGATAGGTGGTCTGATTGCCTAGCAACAGTAGCTTTGCATAGCAACCAGACCCTGGGGAATAGTTCTCTTGAACTTAACTAGATGGGAGTTTTAGATCTCCAATCACACTTTATATTCCAAATATCTGTATAGGAGAGACAGGTAAAGCATTGGGGTGATAGGGTGCCCCTTGTGAGTGAGGGCGAAAACAGGGGATGATTGACTGGTAACTTCTTGTATCATGTCTCCTATATACAGGCAGGTTGCAAATATTCTAGAATGGCTAGCTTGATCTTAATAGCTACTTGTTCCTTTGTCCATATCTGTCAGATATCATTGATAGTGGTCACATACCCAATAGACCCCCATTAAGTATTCTGTCCGTTTGCAGTTATGTATCCATCACAGCCATTCAACATGCTATGCTATTTTTTTCTCTCCCACGTTAATCAAACATTCCTGCAAAATTTATTACTGAGCTAGTGGTCAAGTCTGTGATTGCTGTTTAAAAGATGGAATAGATGACTTGGCACTGAGAGCCAATCTTCTGTATTCTAAATGTGTGTTATCAGTACCAGCAATGGTAAATTTTGATAATATGACAGTGGTTTCAGGAATTTGATATGGGGGGAGGGGAGAGTTGTTAGGAATTACAATCCTGTGTAATCATGGATGATCTGAGATACATATGCATGGATATGTTTATACAAAATAACACAGGGTGTGGATGTAGCAGATATTTTATCGTATAAGCATTATCTCATTATTTGGTCTCTGTCAATTAGATGATTTTAAAAGGTAGACTAACATCAAGCACATGACCTTGCAACCTGTTATATGCTGAGATGTGCACACGGGAGCTATACATACAAGTTCTCGAGGGGAGACAATACACTTATCTGTGGCTATCTGCATAGATTTGGACATAGGGTTCTATGTAAAGCTGCAGTTGCTAGGCAACGACATGACATAGCAACCATTTACTACCTATGTTCATACTGTGTGATGTGCACAAGGGAGCTATATGCAATTTGAAATCACTGAACTATGTCCTTGAGGGGAGACTATGCACAAGACATAGTATATATGCCTAAAGGTATGAATCTAGGCATTGTTGCTATTGCTAGGCCACCACACAACCTAGCAACCTTTTATCACCTATATTCCTAGTCTATGATGGAAGTCACAGAAGAGTTTTATGCAAGCTTACATCAGGGGAGTATGTTGCTGAAAGGAAACCATGCAGATATGCACATTCGAGCATATTTTCAGGCTTGGTTGCTATGCAAAGCTGCTGTTGCTAGGCAACCAGACCACCTAGCAACAACACAAAAGCACCACTGTATTCTACTAAGCTGATTTATAGGGGGTAGGACCCACCAGATACTTTCTAGACTGCACATGTATGTAATTCAAAGTGACATTTGAATCTATTGTAGGCCATTTTGATTTTCAGCCATATACAGCCTTGCCATTAAACTTTATGAAGTAGAAACAAGTATATTCTTAATCAGCACCCTTTTTTACATAAGAGTCAGGAGAATTGATAAGGATTTAGCATGGAAAAATATCCATTTAGATAAGGAGGGAGATTATTGAAATAGAAAAGCATCGTATTGGCTCAAGGTAGTGTCTTTGCTTCCAAGGCAATAACGTGGGTCATAGTCAACAAGGAATGCTGCAAAATGTCTCATATTACTCAGAGAGGTTTGGCCTACATAAATCATATTAGATATTGTGGTTAGATGGGGATAAGAGCAAGTTTTATACATGTATCTGTAGTGCATTTTCAGTTAAAAATAGGAACTTTGTGATTTCAATCTGGTACACTCAAATCTGAACTTAAAAACATGTTTTAGGGCTTAATGAAAAGCTTATCATGTCTTCTTTCCAACAAGACCTATAGCTTCAGGATCCAGACAAGGGAAAATAGTCCTAGAGCTTAGGGATTGAGCATACCCCTTTAATAACATGGTAGCAAAATTGACTCAAAAGTGGTCTGAACCCGCACATAGATAATGAGCAAAAACTGGTAGTGCATCCCAAGATAATCAATGTTAACATCTTGAGTCTTGTTCAGGGGACCCTAAGGTTAAAAAAAATACCTGGTGTGTTGGGATGTGGGGGGGGATGCATGGTGGGCCCTATCAGCGCCCGCCCTATAGACCTACGGGCCTGGGCCTGGGTCTGTGCATGGACCCCTTAAGGTTGGTCGCTACTCTTAAGTGAAAGTACATAGAACTTCTCCATTTTTGGTGTGTAAGTACCTTAAATCATTTAGAATCGATATATGAAAAGAAAAATGGGGGGTCCCATGCTACTTTTTGAAATATGGAATTTTGAAAAATAAAAGTGTTTTTTTTTCTCTCTGAAATGAGGAAACAATGTGAAATATTTCTCAAATTTTCTTTATATCAACCATTAATCACAGAAACATGAAACCTCACACATGGAAAAAAAATTATATACAAGAAAATTTGTTTTGGTCCTCTGGCATGGCATTCTGGGTGAAAGAGTAATGTCTTAGGAAGGAGTGGGAATAATTTGGCATAATTTTATAACATTTTTGCCTAAAAACAGTATTCATTTTACATAGAATTTTTTGTAAACTTTCTCAGAAAATACCTTACATAAATACCTTTCGTATGAAAATAATTTTGACACATGGTCCCATGCATATCTTTAGGCTTTGGGACCCTTGAAATAAAAAAGTACTCCAAAAATGAACAAAATCTCATATCTGGAGCATTGCATTATGCGTAAAATTGGAACAATTGAATTATAAAATGGTTTCTACCTAGATCATTGGATATGAGATACAGAAATTCGGAAAAATCTAATTAAATCTAAATGTAAATATGCACAAAATTCAAAGTATCATAAAATGCTTAGTTCTTATTCAAATTACCTGAACTTTCTTGTGAGTATTAAGGGCTAGAGTAAGTATGTGCCTACCAAAGATGGTGCCATTCTGACCAATACAACATATATGCGCAGACACCTGCGCACAGGGTAAGTTTTCAACAAGTAGCGACTAACCTTAAAAATTGGCCTTTGACTTTTTGATCTTCAAAGAGACACACCGACAGAGTGTGACAAATGTGGAGGCTCCACTGTGCGATTTCTTACACCATTCTCATGAAAGGTTACCCAGACAGTGCCTAAGGTATAGGCTGCTAATAGTCCTAAATTATACTAGATTTAAGATTGTAAACATGAATTTTGAGGGGTCATTTGTAACAACAATGAGTGTTCTACCTATAGTTCTGTTTACATTTACTCCGAACCTTGAACTGGGAAGCCACTCTAATCAAGCAGGGGTTGGTGGCCCTGTTCTTTGATATAAACAGTAATACCGTACAGTGTAAATAACAACACAGCAGTCAAAAAACAACCTTAAATTGGAGGATATTGTCCTCACCGCCCATCACCGGTAGTCACTAGAGGTCCTTACGACCCCTGGTCGCTGCGGGGTGGTGGTAGCACTGTTCGCCTCGCTCCAGCTCCTACCTGGGGCCGGGGAAGGCGTTAGTCTGGCTCTGCCTGTCGACGGAGTCAGACCACTTCTTACTGAGCTTAACATTTCATTAGGCAACTCATATCGAGGTGGATGTAAACCATATACCGAAATAAACACGTGGCAGTTGCACTAACCCGAGATCCCTTGTCTGGTTTTAACTTCGAACCATCCAAGACATATATTCGAACCATTACACTGGTGCTGTGACCAGTTCTTGGTGTTAGTGCGCGGCCCTGGAGGCCGAACATGCGCATGATGGATCCCGAGAACGAAGTTCGAGTACCTCAGGATCCACAACGAATGACATTGTTCATACCAACGACACAAGCCGAATCCAAATGAAAGGGTACACCTCAATAAGCGGACCAAAAGTAGAGAGGGTATTCCGAAACCTCAGGTCCGATGAGATGCCCGCTCCAATCACGAATTCTACATATAAAATAAGCACAGATTCCACAGAACAATTGACACCAATTAGGATGATGACTTTAGACGCTCAACGAGCAGCTTCGGCCCGAGCAGAAACCCAAACTGCGGACCCCCGACGATCCTTAGATGCCCTCAACGTTTCAGTATTCGACATAGGAGGTTCGAGAAACGTTAAGGAGTCAGCAGCCGAATACTTGCGCGAGCAAGCCAAGTTAAGAGATGATGCTATAAATAGAGTCCGCCTGCACCAAGGCTTACCGAGAGTAGAAGACTCTGAGCGAAAAGTCTTGAGACTTAGGAATCTGGAAAAGCAATGTGACCAGTACGAAACTGATCAACAACGACTAAAAGATAACATCGAGAAACTAGAAGAAAGAACTGGACTGAAGGAACAATTAAATCGAGACCTCGAACGGCAAATGTATGTCATTCAAAAGAAACTTGAACTCGCTAAATCAGAGTGGGGAAATGAGAAACTTAAACAGGAAGTTGATTTGGAGGAAGAGGAAGCTACTTCCACCATTCGAAACATCGAATAGCGAAAAGAGGCTGACCAGATAAAAGCCGAAATGGAACAATATAAATACGAGGCAAACAAGCTTTTAGAGATTCGAGATCAATGCATCTTGAAAAATGAGGACATAATGGAGTCCATGAAAGATAGCAACCAAGATCTATTTTTGAAACAGCAAGAGCTGTGCCTCGAAATAGCCAATCTGACAAAAAGATAAACTGCCCTTGATACGTATGTGTCAGGAATAGAGAATAATTGCCAACCTGACAAGACATGTCTCGAGGAGCAAGATGAATCGTTCGAAACCGACACGAGTGTATCAGTAACACAAATGGACAAACTTTATTACCAGGAAATGTCTAACAAGGACATACCTTCTGACGCGACTTTTATAAAAGGAACTACGATGCCAGCCGAAGCTTTGAAGAAGCCAGAATGATACGATCCATTTGTAAATAAGAATGCCGACACACATGTCCGGAAAGATGGCGTCTATGACCCCACACACAAACCCAGCCGAGACGAATCTGAGAAGCGCAAAATAAGATTCAGCTTGGCCAATGATTTGCCATGTAAAGAGGATGACAGCCCCAATGAACCCAACCACACTCAGTACGGGGAGGATGGACACTTCGAGTTATCATATGAAGATGACTCAGTGAATGAACCCGAACCCTTAGGCACAGGAAACCAAGGTGCAACAGGGGGCAGTGCATCCGGCGCCGCCCGAGGACCGACCACACCCCCTCAAGGAGGACCGACCACACCCCCTCAAGGGGCTAGTGGCGCCACGGGGGAACTTCGAGGCGTAGATCCCGAAGCAGCGTGCTAGAGGATATGCTAAACCAATCCGCTAACACCTCGAACACCGCACATAGTGAAGAGACCATCAGAGAGTGGAGTGTTAACCAATGTCAAAAGTTGGTATGCACGAACAACGTAGCCAGACGACAAGCCATCCTCCCAAAGATTTACGTGGGCGTAAAAACCTGGAAAGAATGGTTCTCGAACTTTACTGATGACATGCGATGCAATGCATGGACCCCCGAGGAGGCCCTGCCACACCTGATTCGCTGTTTGAAACACGGCCCAGGCCGGATAGCTGTTGAGAAGTGGAATGAAGTATACTTCGAAAGAGGTACATTCCAGCAGTTAGTCGAGATTGCCAGCATTCTGCTGTACAACCTAGTGAGTGAAGATCCTTTCATGCTCTTCAAGAAGCAAACACAGAAACCTCAAGAATCATTTCGAGCCTACGGGTACAAGCTGCAATCCCTGTTACAGAGGGCTCGCCCAGGAACCAACCCCTCAGACAAATACTTTCTGAACGACCTGTTACCACAATTCGTACAAGGACTTCGGGATGAAGACCAACAGCATGCAGCCTTGGATGCTTGGAAAGGTAGAAACCCTACCCTGATGGATCTTTTCGAAGGAATTGAGTGCTGGACAGTAAAGAAGACCCTCATGGCGGGCAAAGTGGAAATGAAAACCTTGAACACTAAAGTTTGCGCGAGTACTAGCACTAGTACGACCCCCATGTCAGGAATACACCAACTGACACACACAGAAATGACAGACAACGATTTCGAGATCATTGAAATCGAGGAGGAGGATGGGAGCATCTCTGCCGTGCAAGTAAAGAAAGATGTGAAGCGCAAGTATATTCCTCGAAGAATATACAACCGAAACGCTAATGAAGGGGAGACAAGACCCACCACAGATAGTCGAACTACCGAAATGGCTGTAAGCTGGCCTCCAAGGCAACCCGTAGCGAGAGCCCCTGCTCCACCTGAGCCACTGGACATGAAAAAGATGATGGAAGATTTCATGAAAACGTTCGCTGAGACTATGTACACCAGACCTGAACGACGAAGGGTGGATCGAAGCAGGTTACGCTGCTACCGTTGTCAAGAAATGGGACATTATGCCCACGAGTGCACAGCCCCAAAGCCTGTGCTATCCCGAGTTAATTATGTAGAAGAGAAGCCTGAAGAGGAAAACTAAAGAGGGTCACATCTGTGGCAAAGGATGTGATCCGTAATTCGAAAATATGCCAAAATGCCAACACTGGTGAGTCTGAGTTAGTTGGAGAGTCAGTACCTTCCGGGGGACTGGTATGTGGGAAGGATCCTCACACCCCAGTCCGAGCCGGGGGCTTCGACGGGGTAGGGATGAAGGAAGGTCAGAACCCAGGGGAGAGATCCCGCGTTGAAGAAGAGGGAGGTTGGGTTGAAGAGTTGACGCGTGTGAGTGCGGCACACCTCCCCCCGAACCATCAATGTGTAACCTTTTTGAAGGGTTTTGGATGGGAGATCGGTGATTCTCAGGAACAACTCCGATTTGCAAAGAATTCCTCTCCTTTGGGGGGGAAGCGTTGGTACATTGCTGTATCGGTGAAGGGGCGGACTGGAGAATTTTTTATTGACACTGGTGCCAGCCATTCGTGTGTCTCGAGAAAATTCTTTAATCTGGTGTCTGGCAACCATGAAACACTACCTGTTGGTGTTAATGCTTGCACGGCCGATGGTAGCCAGATGCAGACTTTTGGCAAGACGTTCATACAGATTGGAATGGGGGGCTACGAGTATGTGATGAGCCCCACCATTGCCAACATAAGTGACGATGGAATAATCGGTTTGGATTTCGCAAGCTTGTATGGCGCTGTGTTGAGTCTGAGTTAGTTGGAGAGTCAGTACCTTCCGGGGGACTGGTATGTGGGAAGGATCCTCACACCCCAGTCCGAGCCGGGGGCTTCGACGGGGTAGGGATGAAGGAAGGTCAGAACCCAGGGGAGAGATCCCGCGTTGAAGAAGAGGGAGGTTGGGTTGAAGAGTTGACGCGTGTGAGTGCGGCACACCTCCCCCCGAACCATCAATGTGTAACCTTTTTGAAGGGTTTTGGATGGGAGATCGGTGATTCTCAGGAACAACTCCGATTTGCAAAGAATTCCTCTCCTTTGGGGGGGAAGCGTTGGTACATTGCTGTATCGGTGAAGGGGCGGACTGGAGAATTTTTTATTGACACTGGTGCCAGCCATTCGTGTGTCTCGAGAAAATTCTTTAATCTGGTGTCTGGCAACCATGAAACACTACCTGTTGGTGTTAATGCTTGCACGGCCGATGGTAGCCAGATGCAGACTTTTGGCAAGACGTTCATACAGATTGGAATGGGGGGCTACGAGTATGTGATGAGCCCCACCATTGCCAACATAAGTGACGATGGAATAATCGGTTTGGATTTCGCAAGCTTGTATGGCGCTGTGTTGGACCCCCGCTTCGGGATGCTGAAAATTCGGCAACCATACAACTGCGAGATCCCATGTATATTGAGACATGTATCCTCGGTAGCCACCATGGTACAGACTGTGAAAATTCCACCTGGAATGGCTTGCAACGTTCTATGTTCTTCGAACAGTGCTTTCCGAGGCTCGGACGCCGTTTTTGAACCTAACCCAGAAGTATTGTCTAGCTTGTAGCTAGAATCCGCCGACACTCTAGTGGGAAATGGATCGTGGACGGTAGTTCCTATTATGAACAGAGGACGAACCCCTTTTCATTTGAAGAAAAATGAGAAAATTGGTGAGATGTTCCTAACTGAACATATCTTAGAAGCTCAATATCGGACTGAACTGCCTGAGGGCATAGTCCGAGGGCTACCAGACGACTTAAGAAAATTAGTGGAGGATTCTTCCCTGAGAAACAGTTCAGAGAAAGAAAGGCTTCGAGCTCTGCTTGCTACATTCCACGAGGCCTTAGGGAAACCTGGAGGCTCGGTAGGTCGTACTAGCAAGGTGTTACACACGATTGACACTGGGGACCGAAGCCATTCAAAATACCCTATAGGAGATAACCGCAGAAAAAGAAAATGGAAACAGAAAGGCAAATTCTCGAGCAGTTGGAAAAGAGGGTTATTGTGCCCAGCACGAGCCCCTGGTCCAGCCCCGTGTGTATGACCACGAAGAAGGACGGATCTATCCGATTCTGCATAGATTACCCGAAGTTGAATGGTCTGACTAAAAAGAATCCCTATCCCTTACCAAGGATAGACGAGACTTTAGACTCTTTAGGAGGAAACAAATATTTTGGTACCCTGGATCTCCAGTCCGGATATTGGCAAATCGGGATGGACCCAAAGGACATGGAGAAAACTGCTTTCTCGAGCCACATGGATTTATTCCAATACAATGTTTTACCTTTTGGGCTGTGTAATGCACCAGCTATTTTCGAAGCTATGATGGAGGAGATGCTAAGCGACCTTCTCTGGAAGAGTTGTTTGGTATACCTCGACGATGTCATAGTATTCGGAAAGACTTTCGAGGACTGTATTCACAACCTCGAGTTAGTCTTGAAGAGGATACTAGCTAACGGTCTGAAACTAAAGGCTAAGAAATGTAATCTATTTAAAACATCCATTACTTATCTCGGCCGTATAATAACTCCCGACGGCGTAAAAGCCAACCCTGAAAAACTCCGGACAGTGTCCGAGTGGCAGAAACCCATAAATGCGAAGGAAGTAAGATCCTTCCTGGGGTTCTGTTCATACTATTCAGATTTCCTCCCGAATTATTCTAAAGTGAGCTATCCTTTGCAACTACTAGCACATTGGACTCCAGGTAGAGCAAAGGAACGTTTTCCCTGGGGAGATGAACAAACTGCAGCCTTCGAGCGAATAAAACACTTGTTTGCTAACACGCCAGTATTAAAGTATCCTACAGCGGATGATCATTTCATACTGGACACTGACGCTAGCAATGATAGCATCGGTGCAGCCCTGTCGCAGGTCCAGGACGGGGTCGAAGTACCTATTGCTTTCGCCAGTAACACACTGAATAAGGCACAACGAAACTATTGCACCACTAAACGTGAGTTGCTGGCTGTGGTGGTGTATACCAAAAAGTTTCAACACTTCCTATGGGGCACCGATTTTACACTTCGAACGGACCACTCCTCCATGAGGTGGCTCCTTAACTTCAAGGACACCGAAGGAATGATTGGCCGTTGGCTGGCACACCTGTCAGAATTTGGGTTGGAGCATAGCCAGATCCAACACCGAGCGGGTTCGAAGCATATTAATGCGGATGCCCTATCCCGAAGGCCCATTAGAAAATGCCAGAAAATCTGTTTCTCTCCAGCTTACATAGTAAAGGAATCCCGATACCACCGATTACCTTGCACTCCTTTGGTCTCTGAACGAAGGAGGGCTAAACCCTGAGCTGTCTGAGCCCGAAATATGGCTCAGTCGGAGGTGGTGGCGACCGTAACGGCCAATCCTGATGGGCACCAGACCCCACTTCGAGCCCAGGACGAGGCACCCCGAAGTCCAGCAGTTGAACTGATGGACACCACTGAAATGGACCCGTCTCTTCCCGATTCGACTCCTCATAACTTGAGCATCCCTAGGGGTGCAGAATTAACCGCTCCCATGACACCACGATCGAGGGCAACTGAAGGAACCACACCTTCGGTCATTATCGAAGTCCCGGTGACTCTACCCGACCGACCCCCAGCCATCGGATACATGAATGTGACCAAAGGGTTCATCCGGACGGCCACAGGTAAAAATCGATATTGTCCACCGAAATACCTGGGTCTCAAAGGCGAGCCACCTCAGCTGATCCCTTATGATCTGCAATCCAGAATCTGCCGAGGATGCACCGATTTAGGAGTCTCCGAAGTTACCGACATCTGGTTCGAAAATTACTTCGGACTAGCTGAAGCTATGTGCATCAGCAATGGCCTAGTCACCGTTGTTGATGCTATATGTGAAGACGACCAAACTAGGTCACAGACAGCATACCCACTGCTGTATGGCCTAGTTGGGTTCGAAGAGCGCTTGCCAAGCATCCACTCACCTGAAGTCCTCTTACCACAGGGACCCCCTCGAGAACGCACCTACGCATTCATGTCGGACTCACAGAAGAATTCTCCTGTGAGGGAAGAAGAAGACGCTTTGCTGGCAGACCCCGAGCTCGAGAAGGAAGAGCAGTGAATGGCGAACGAGACAGCTCGCGATGGGAACGCTGCTAGCAAAATTCCCGACTCGGCCTGGAGTATGGAGGGTGGAGCTTGCTACTCCACCAAAGTAACCACTGCCAAAGAGATGAGCCTCGCAGAGCTTAATGCTCGACAAGAGGAAATCAACAAGGAGCGCAAGGAACTTATGAAGTGCAAGACAAAGATTAGAAGGGAGGTCGAAAAGGCTGTTAAAGAGTCCAAAGACAAGCCCGAAACTAAGACCAAGACAAGCCGCCGCAAAAAGAAGGTGGTGGAAGAGAAGGCCAAAGACAGTGACGACTCTCCCTCTGCTGTTAGGTCCACCAGAACCAAAGCCTCTCGAAAGGTCACCCCTATACCCCCCGAGCCCGTCAGTAGCACTGCAGCCGAGGAGGAAGAGCTCCAGGAGGACCCCAAGGAGGGAAATGGAGATAGAGACCAGCAGGTCGCCGAAGTGACCCGGCAACTGCTGGACAACATTGACTCCTTGGAAGAACCCCTGAAAGACGCTCCTGATTAGTCCAGTTTAAATAAGTGGGTCCACGCCCGAACTGGATTCCCTGACTACACCCCGAAATGTTTTATGGACTGCCAGCGCTATACTGACAGCTATTTGATCCCTCCCACCACCAATCGAGATGGCGAGAGCGATGATGAGGAATGGATAAAAATCCTAAAGAAAGATTCCAGCCCCGCGAAATTTTATCGCGTGTGGGTGGCTTCCCTCAGAGACATGGTAAAGACGCCTAAGTCTTACTATGGCTTCGAGCACTGCACAAAGCTGCAGTATGCCGCCTCGAACTGGGCACCAACCAACCCGACCTGCCCCTTCGAGATCTGCATTAATAAGTCACAGAGAGAGAGAGTCTGGCCCAACAAGGACTCGTTCTTCCGACATCTCGTTGAGCACCATATGCACCACTCCCCGGTGTATAGGTGTACCAACGAGAAGAACCAGAACCAGTGCCAGGGGACTAAAAACCACGAGGCGAGGACACATAGCTGAGCATTTGGCTCAGGTACATGGCCTCAAAGCCAGCGACGCCCGACTTAAGGCCCTGAAGCTCCACGAACACCTGATGGCGAAGTGGGAGCAAATGACCTCCGAGGAGAGACACTTGATCACACTGAGAACAGACCACTTCTGTCATTCAGTCGAGGGGAAGCAGGATGCCTACTTCCTCAAAAACGTACGTTCCCATCGATTTGACATGTCCGCAGAAATGCACTGGCGTGTCAAAGTGCAGAGAAAGGACCCTGACGCAGTAGACCGGAACGGGGGGCCAAGCCCGCACCCTGGTAGTGACCCTCGATCTCGTGACGCCAAGCAACCGAGATCCGAGTCACAATCGCCAGCCCCGACACCTGACCACAAGAAAAGATCCCCCAATCCTAGTACGATCTTAGGTACGGCATCTCGAGACCTTACGAGTATGGAGCATGTCTCACCTCTAGGCTCCATAGGCTCAAGCTTAAGGAGGCACCCGACCCAGACGAGTTCCCCACACTGACTGACACCCAGAAACCAGGCCCCGAATCCCAGACCCTACTACCATCTGGGAAACTGAAGCCTATGGGTCCACCGGCTAGTCCTGCCACCACCTCCGCTCGTGGACGGGTCTGACCAGTGGACCCGAAGCGACCAGGCAGGGATGATGAAGGACCCCACTCAGCTGTTTCCCGAGGCTGGAAGGGGACGAGGCGTCACCATCGACGAAAGTGGGGCGGTGGTAGGATCGTCTCGACGGCCCGGCACTGCCACCCCATCCCCAAATGCTACTGCCACTTCGAGCTCTGCCTATGAGAGTGGCTCAGATTCACACACGACTCCTGTTGCAGCGCCTCCAGTTAAGAGCATGAAAACCACCAACGTGCTACACTTGGTGAAGTCGAACCTCGAACTGGAGGACCCCCATGATTAAATCAAGAATCGGACACAGGAGTCCTGTGATATCCAGGCCGACGTCTTTAAGGCATGGCAAGATAGACATATTAGCCAAGCGACCGGATACCTTCGGGGCGTGACCGATGGGAAATATCCCGGATCTCGCAGGACATGCAGGGGCAAGCGAGGGACCAACTTCGGGCCTCGCTTCAACGTGAAAACGAGGCTAAGGCCATGAAACTGAAGTATGAGACCGAACTTCAGGAGCTAAGAAGTCAGTATGACCATCAGGACGTTCGATTCATGGCAGTGTTCGGCTGCTTCATGAAGGACTGGGACGGCACCCCGGAAAGTGCGTTCGAAAAGCTCCAGTGCAAACTTCAGGAGGCCAGACAGCTCGAGGCGGACATTGAATCCTTTGGGTTCATGAGTATGTCCACCCCGAAATGCTCTGCCACTGAGCCTGGAGACCCAGCCGAACCCCGAAGGGAACCCAAAGCTGCCATCGCTGCCCCGACTACTACCATGGTCAAGCCAACCGAAACACCGAACCCCACCCCTGGAGTAGCCACTGCGGCCGTAATCCCTGATTCAGCTCGTGTGGTCCACAACTTAATAAGTCTGGACTCCGATCCAGAAACCAGCCCCGGTGAAACGGTAATGGAGACAGACTTATAAGTTCCCGATGTAAGCAGTTGCAGTTATTGACCCTACTCTCTACAGGGAACTATCGAATACCCGAACTGTGCCCCACTCAGAAGGATCCCGGACGGATGCAGACCCAGGAAACCCAATGGACGAATCTACATCTTCCCGAACTGTGCCCCACTCAGAAGGATCCCGGACGGATGCAGACCCAGGAAACCCAATGGACGAATCTACATCTTCCCATCTTGATCAGGGCACATCACACAGGGACACTTGCCACCGCCAAGTCCATCATTCGCCGATTGGATCTGCAGACAAGCAGTGAACACCACGAAGACATCCCCGAAGTATATTACTATTGTGCAGCAGACCCACTACACTGGTGGGCGGCTATAGAGTTATATATTATATATTGTATAGTTAACCACTATTTTCCACTAGGTTCGATTTCATAAATATTTTTCTATTTATCACTAGTAAGAAGTTAATTGGTGCTATAAACCTACGAGATCTGTAACTCGAAGTATGTATACTCGCTTTAAAAGTACTTCTGAGGTACCAAGCTAACGTGTTCATATTATGGTTCAAGGTTAATAGTGGTATATATATATAAATGTAAAAAAACCACAGTTACTGTAAACTGTGTTAAAAAAACTATTATATGGGGTTCATACGTGAACTATAAAAATGTTCTTTTTGGGTTATGTAACATATATTATCATATATAATTACAAACTTGGTATGTCATTTATAACATACTCTATGTACGGATTCGAACATGTTCTTTCGAACTTGTCTCAATCCCTCTCCCATGGTGTTTATAAGTGTATTAATATGTTTAATTTACCTCAAATAATTCTATGTGGCCGACTCCTACTACTAAGACGTCACACAAATAACATATCACTTTCTACTTCGAACACTTGTTTATTACTTTGAGCCCTTTAATGTAGAATAACGAAATCGTTCTACTGTTAATATGTTTTTTTTGCACACCCCTTTCCTTATTCTGGTGGGGGTAGTGTAGGGGCTCGTAGATCGTGATATAGTGTGAGCGTCTTCCTCGAGAGGGCGTTTCGGGCGGTGCGCCCATCACCGGTAGTCACTAGAGGTCCTAACGACCCCTGGTCGCTGCAGGGTGGTGGCAGCACTGTTCGCCTCGCTCCAGCTCCTACCTGGAGCCGGGGAAGGCATTAGTCTGGCTCTGCCTGTCGACGGAGTCGGACCACTTCTTACCGAGCTTAACATTTCATTAGGCAACTCATATCGAGGTGGATGTAAACCATATACCGAAATAAACACGTGCCAGTTGCACTACCCCGAGATCCCTTGTCTGGTTTTAACTTCGAACCATCCAAGACATATATTTGAACCATTACATACTTATAATTGGTCATTTTCATCCTCGGTAGCCAAATCCATATTAGCCAAATCAATTTTGCTTTATTTATATTTTATTACCCTTTACACACCTACATCTAATAAATTATTCATTCTTTGCCTCAGTAATATGCAGTAAAAGTAGAAAATATGCTTGAAATATTAGCTAGACGACACTTGTTTGGGACTGTTTTGCCTGTCTTTTTTATACAATGTTCGGGCTCATCCCGCATCAGACCCCATTACTAACCTGCTAGAAAAGAAGGTAACCACTGTCTTTGGTAGAATTTTTCCATCTCTGGGAGGTCCAGTTAGAATCTCCATGTATGTCACTTATCGAGGCACAGCTTTTCTTTAAAGGATGGGGGGTCAGATGCAGAAAGTAGATCTTCAAGGATATCTTGCATTTGAGTTTCTGATATATGGCAGCGGTGTATCCACACACTCTACAAAGTCCTCAGCCCTCTTGTTTCCCAGAAATCCTGTTATGACTGCTCTGAGGGCAAGCCATGACTTCCAATTACTATGTAGCCTACCCAGCAAATTGTCGTCATCTGTCGCCATGATTGGTCATCAATGGTGACTCCTTTTTGAGTGATAACTCATTCCATCATCTTTCGCCACTGTGTGTTAGACTCACGTGGCATAGCAATTGCTATTCCTGGTGATCTAGTGCTATAACAACATCATGTTCCATCTAGCGACATGTGTGAGCCAGGTCACACAGGTTGACGAGGACTCACAACAATTTTCTGGGTATTTTTGGGTATAATACCAAATAACCATCACTTTAACCCTGATGTTTAGATGCCACCTTACTCACCATAAATCATGACTGGGAGCTCTAAGTGATCCAGAAATCAGTGTTTCAAAGAAATTTACATGGAAATTAGGCTCTCTTGTTACGATAGCTGCTTTGTACCGAAATGAAGCAATACAACGTCGAAACCAGTGGTTATAACTCAATATACATGAAATCGCAGCTACTTGGTGTGGATGTATGTGCATCTTGACCCCTTGTGGCATAAACCAAGTTGGACTCTTGCTTCTAGACTAGGCCAAAAAAAAATATTGTGTGTTTCCAGTTACATGGCTAAAAAGTATAGGGTCGGCAGGTCAGATTTTTTTTTTTTTTTTATTTTGTATAGAAAAGTATGGGCAAACCTGTTGGATTCTATGATTTTACAGTAGAAGTACGAAAAACATGAGAAATGTGAAGCATTTGTAAAGGATATAAATGAAAGTTATGAACTGTATACCAATAGATGAGGGCCTAGATGAGCTCCATGAAAAAGTGATGAAAAATTTTGAAAATTACTGAAAAAAATGCTTAAACATTTCCCAAAAATGTCAAAAAATCCCCCCCGAAAAAAAATTCTAGGTTTTTTTTTTAGGCCCTACCCAAACTGTAGACTGGAACGGCCTGTCTCTATAACATAGAGACAGGGGTAGCCCAATTTCACCTGGCCTTGAACCCTGGTTGCAACTGGTTTTACTGCTCATTTGCATATACTTTTACCCTACATACGATCAAGTGACCAATAACTGATGATATACAAGTAAAAAAATCACCGGCTCAGGGACTTGAATCGGGGCCTATGAACTTAAAGATTAGGAACATATCCACTTGACTATCAGGGCCAATTGACAAACTTAGGCAACAAGCAGCATTATATTTTGGACTCCATAATTATGTCCTTCCGAGTCTTTGGTCCAAGTGAATTTCCCTTTATTTCCTTTTATCATTAATTTAGACGTATTGTTAAATATGCAAGCCTTTACAAGATAGGTAAAACATAACAACTTAATATATTCAAAAGTGAAGAATACAATGAGAAGCATCAATTTGTTTTTATTATTAAAAAGATGTGGTGTCAGCAGTGACTACGTAGGCATTATAACACAGACGTGCAGCATACTTACAGCACTGCTGCATCTATGTAAAATCAGGTTTGAGTGACGTACGTGATGTTTGCTAAACCTCCCTAATATGGGAATCATTCCTAGGACCTTTGTATCTGCAGTCCAGTGCTCTGGCTATGGGGCTAACTTGACTTGTGATGATGGAAAATACTTGACTGCAATATAAAATATTGGCAGGGCAACTAGTATGTTATACACATGGCACAGATTACACCAATACCTATTTAATTCAGATCTATACAGGAAATAGGTGAAATAAAGAATAAAACAATAAAGGTTTTCAATACTTATGTAAAACATTTTGATCAATACCTGTTTGCTAAAAGCAACAGGATTTATAGTATTTCCTTTCTCAAAAACACATGGTCACTGAGGGATTTGATCTTGTCACCCTCAGATATATAGTCCAGTGCCCTCCCACCAGAGCTACTGGGGCTAGCTGTCAGTGGGTGATCACTCCCACTTTATGCTCTGGGCCTTTCAAAACACTGATATCTTTCGAACCTCAACCCCCTTGTCAACAAAGAGCTGACACTTTTGTAACATAGTTATTCTTATTTTGAAAAACACATGTTGACACTGAATTATCATTTCAAATAATTCACTAAAACAATTGAACATAGGCTTTCTAATATACATAGCCTACCATATTTGAATTTCGGCAAAGTTTATGGGGGGACATACACCCTATTTTACGTATCCACAAACTTTTTTTTGAAAACCAACCCCTATTTTTCAAAAACGCAGATATGTGGATTGACAGATATTTTGACCCTATTTTAGTATTTATTCTAACGAGGATGGTGTCTTAATTGAGGTGAAGTGCGGGGGCTGGGGTTGGTTACAACTGTCTGTAGGTTACTACTGACTGGGCCCCAGTACTACCCAAACTGCTACAACTATGTATATGGAGCATGTTAAGACCGAAAACATAATATTCCATAAAACTGGTTCCGATACCCAGAATGATAGAGGCCTAGGAGCCACTTTTTGGTGAAATAGGATTTGCAGCAGTGTCAAAGCTATTTATATAACCTAGAAAGATGCCAGGCATGACATAAAAAAATTGTTGTACCAGTTTGGACTACACTACATAGGTAAATATTGAAATCATTGCACTCTGGGGTGTTTTTCAGCATATATGGCACCCTATGAATATCTCGAAATTGAGAGCCAGTAGGCATTTTTTAACCTCATTTTCAGACACAGCAGCCTCAAATTAGGTATTATTGGTATCCTTTTTTTTCGGCCGTTGTACAGTGTTTCCAATCATAAATGAGGCATTCACAATTCAATCTAATACTAGGCTTGAAAAAGAAACACACAATAAAACAAATGAATTAATGAGACGTTAAAGGAAATAGGGAGAGAAATTGAAACACCTATTCTATGGTTAGCTAAATCAACATAGATCCGCATCGTTTCACCTGCTCCTTTGTGACAAGCCCACAGTAATTTTTTCAGGGGCTGTAAATGTAAATTATGTGAGGCATTTCATGTGTCCCCCTTGTAAAACATAGACAAATCGATTTTAATTGCTGGGAACTCTGAAAGAGTTTATTTCTGATACTGTCATATCTTGATAATCTGTGGCTATTGTGACTACTGTAAGAGAGAGAGAGAGAGAGAGAGAGAGAGAGAGAGAGAGAGAGAGAGAGAGATAGAGAGAGAGAGAGAGAGAGAGAGAGAGAGGGGGGGAGGTATAAGTGCAGGGATACACAAAACGGGACAGATAAGACACAGAGAAGTATAGATACATGTACATTGAGTCAGGGAGACAGATGGATATCGGTAGAAGGGAGAAATTGAGAGAAGGAGACTTGAACAGGAAGTAAAACAATGCTAGACTTATACACTAGTACAGTGCATCAGTTAGTGCTGATTAGCTGCCAGGGCATCACAGCATAACTGTGCTCCCTCAGGACCTTATTAGATTAAGTAAGTGGGACTGTGGAGATCCTAAACGTGGTCCCTGGGCCGCACTCATTACCGAGCCCTGGTCGTTGGGTGTGTCGTTAGCAGGGCGGGAATTAACCAGGAGATGGGGCTAGGATGCAGTTAACACCTCATTGTTTACCCCGACAGCGCCATATGGGGAAGCACAGAGCCTGGGTTCTGAACAGGATAATTAGATACATGCCTATTGACACCAATTACCATGTAACATGCTACCTAATTAACCGACTGCATAATCCTGCTTCAATTGGTAGCAGGATGTCCTATACTGAGTAAAATCCACACAATAAGTTTTTAAGCATTTTACAGAGTAGCGTTCCATACATGCATATGAGTGAAGAAAAAGAATTGTAATTGAAATGGGAAAAGGAAACTAAGAATGCACATTGTATACCAGTGGACATGATTTGAAATCCCTTGAGATTTTAATGCAGCTTAATATTTATGAAAAAAAATGGCAATAAGACTAGGGTACAAAATACGGCAGCTGCACTTAATATTTAGATTGAATTTGATTGAATTTGATAAAGACCCTACTAAACATACCACCTTAGACATTATTCCAACAAACTAATAGCATATTGTAATTGTTAGCTCAGACTCCCCTAACATTATTGATCATGAGCTGGTCTGTTGCACCCCCCGGTTCGTAAAGAAACGCTTGGTTTCATTGGCAGGTTTTATAGGGATAGTCTTTTAACAATTGTCTTTAATCAACAGCTAAATATTCTTGATTCGAATAACCTTTGATCGACGGAAGATCCAGATTTAGCATGAAATCTTTTTGAAGCTTCAATAAATCATGTTCTGGATACTATTTGCCCCACGAGGTAAGCATTTCCACTTCAGACAAAACAGGATAAGGCCTTCATGAAAGACAGGTGAGGTATCCTAGAAATCCTGAAATTATATATACGTCCTAGACATCCTGCAAGTATATACCTCACTTGCAAGCACGCAGGTCATATTCTTGGGAAAGTAGGCACTCAACTTGCTATTATGGAAATTGTTGCCTGAGTCAAAACAACAACTTCTACTACTATTTACATTTTCTTGGGGCAATTACCCCTGTTATGTATCACTTATTTATGCCCTGTCTTTAATCACAGACTCTGAGAGTAATGCAAGTATAGAAAATGAATGTAAGCAAGACCTTACTCCGTACAAGTATGGTCAGTGCAAAATCCCTGCTTGCAACTTAGCCATAAATTTGCATTAATCATATACCCAAGCCCACCCCCAACAACAACAACTATAAACAACAAAAGCAACAACAACAAAAGCAACAACACCACCAACAACAAACTGTGGATACTGGCCTTTATTCCACGATTTCTTGGATTCTCAGTGCTTTTCCTGGATATTCCCATGCACATACCTGTCGATATTGCACACCATGATGCCTGCATCATGACTTTTGTAAGGTGTGTGGTTATCCAAGGATAACAGGCACCCGGTGCTGTTATCCATGGATAACCTGCACGTCTTACATGTCCCTACATGTCATATGTTACATGTTAAAACCCACGAAATTTCATGGCCAGGGCAGGGCTTGAACCTACAGTCTCAGATCCCTAGTCCAACTCCCTATGCACTGCGCCACAGAGACTGACAGGTAGTGGCTGGCTACAACCAGGTCTTGATATGATACAAAGCCCGGGGAGGCGACGACTGCGGGCTGTCCGCTACCATAACTGCGGGACGCATTCAAACATAGCCAAGCTGAGACGGCCGCTGAAGGAGGAGACGCGGTGGTCTAGTGGTTAGCACATTGCGCTCAGCCGTCAGAGGTAGGCGGGTCGAGTCCCAGTCCGGGCACATCTTTTTTTCGCCGTGTGTCCGCTACCATAACCGAGACGCATTCAAAGCTAGCCAAGCCGAGATGGTCGCTGTAGCTGTCCGCTGCCGGGCGACGAGGTGTAGGCTAACCGATCCGGGCGCATCTTTTTTTCGCTGTGTGCCCACTGCCATAACCGCGAGACGCATTCAAACAAAGCCTAGCCTAGCCGGATGCCGAGGTGTGTGTACCGATCGTGTACATACATAACCACGAGACGCATTCAAAGCAAGCCAAGCCGAGACGGGCGATGTAGCTGTCCGCTGCCGGGCGCCGGGGTGTATGTACCGATCGTGTACACACACTATGGCTGGCTTTGAGTCCCGGGGAAGGGGAACAATTTTTGTTTTCAACTTGAATTTATTGGTATTCTATTGATTATCTATTGGTTTCATGGAATAAAATAAGTAGTCAATGGATAATTCATGACGTGTGTGTTAGCAAAGGATAATTACACGAGGACATAGCCCGAGTGTAATTATCCTTTGTTATACCACGATTTCTGGGTTACTCAGTGCTTTTTGGTGGATATTCCCATCCACATATCTGTCGATATTGCACACCCTGTAGGCTGTAACATCAATTTTGTAAGCCGATTTGGAAAAATCTTCAAAAAATGGAAAAAAATGAAAAAAAAAATCTAACAAAAATTCTGAGCTCGGCCCCTTTTGGCTGAGGACGGTAGGGTGACCGGAAACCTTTTTTTTTTATTTGGCCTTAGCTGAAGGCAAGCAGTGGTCGATCTGCCAAACTATCGATACAAAACCACAGCATTTCCATGCCATGGAACCACGCAGTCCGCCTGGGGGTGGGGGGTGAGGCAGGATGGAGGGTCACCACCAACTACACCACGACTAGCGTCCCCATTTAAAAGACGATTAATTACCATGATGAATTGAACATGGTTTCTGGGAGGGATGTAGGGGGAGGAGGCGGGAGTGGGCGAGGCACGGGGGTGAGGGGGTGAGGGGGCGTGGTGAGGGAAAGCTGTTCTCTCTTCTATATGCATGCCGCTGTG
Organism: Acholoe squamosa; assembly: GCA_949317995.1. Taxonomy (NCBI): domain Eukaryota; kingdom Metazoa; phylum Annelida; class Polychaeta; order Phyllodocida; family Polynoidae; genus Acholoe; species Acholoe squamosa. The sequence goes on along the minus strand of OX439043.1, from coordinate 36,375,242 downwards.
GAGTATCCTGGAGTATATTCAACCCGTTTTACCTCTGATAAAATATTGGCACTGTCGCGTTCTAATTCTGTGCAGCTGTCCTCTTTACTGCCGGGGACAAAGAGGCTTTACAAGCGCTATAAGTGACCTACAATCTGATTACCCCCCACCCCCTTGTTTCTGTCTGTCTGTTATCCACTGTAAATAAAAAGTTAATGTAGGACCTAGATATACAGCACGTTTTGCTTTTATCATGCAGCATGAATTACTGTGATTCAAAATACAATTAAAAAAGTGCTGTAAATGCAAGATTACAGCAAGTTTTGCTGTGGACTCAGCAAATAACTCTCACAAAATTGCTGCAATCTTAATGTACGGTAATTCCTGCTGTTCAGTTTAATACTGAATGTGCTGCTGTAGACACAAAATGTACAGGGTTACAGCAAGTATTGATGTTAATGTGCTTTGACACTATATGTGGCCCCAGTATGTCCTGGGCATTCCAAACAATGCAGGACCTATAGGTAAAGAAAGGTAAACATGTGTCATATCATTGAATAATATGTACGCGTAAACATATTTAATCTTAATTTGATAAAAAAAAAAGTGGATCTTTTCATTTAAGTATATAAACCAAAGCAGATACTCCAGTATTCTGTCAGGGATTTGATACAAGTATACGAACATCCAGTTTCCTGTTGGCAAACATGATGATTTATACCAGACTTGCCCATGGCGAGCTGAGTGCCGGGGCTGAGTGCCTTGATCAATGGCTATAAAAAGGTGATGCTATATGGTTGGCTATTATGGTAGGCCTACAGCAAAAGCTACTGGAACAATAGCTGCCAGCAACCGTTGCTGTAGGTGTACAGTATTTACTGCTTACAGTGTTTCTCTATCTCTGTGTGGAATATGGTAAAAAAAGCCAAAAAAAAAAACAGAAGTTTTTTTTCCATAATTTATTTCTGTGAAGATCAGATAGCAATGTCCCTAGACAAGAAATTCCTGAGGAGAAGCGTTTGGCTGAAAGACCATCCCACACCATTCCATCCAGTCTAAGTATTGAGATCGGCCCCGATCCTGGCGCCCCCTGTCTGTAATTGACAGAGATTAGTTCCCGGTCCCAGTTTGCCCCCAAAGACGTGGGATCAAGACGTGCCCGCCCCCCGCACCACGCCACCACGGCCACCACCAAATGGAACACTTGGCCTTGCCGACCGGAGAATAATTGTCAGGCTGGCGCACACGGCACGCCAGGCGCTCCCGCTACATTAGATCTAATTGTGGCCGACTGAGGATCACTTTGGGTCGGGCTGATCTAATTTGAAAAGGCAATTTTCGGATGCAGGCACTAGAGACGGCGACGTGCATTGGTCCGGGGCCCCTGGGGTGGTCAGCTGGGTCTAGTGGCGGCTGGACAGAAGCCGTTTAGCTGGGTGGGAGCTGATTGAGCAGGACCTGCTCAGGAAGTGCTCAGGGAGCAGTTGGAAGAGTAACTCAAGGGGTTGAGTTGGGGAGGCCGGCCGAGGGAATAATAAGAGGCATGTCACGTTAGTGTTGGGCTCATATCCCACATAATGTAGCGCCTTGGTGAGTTATCTTTCTTTCTTTATTACATCTCTCTCTCTCTCTCTCTCTCTCTCTCTCTCTCTCTCTCTCTCTCTCTCTCTCAATTTTAGGCTACCTACTCATGTTAAGATTGACGTGGAATTTGTGAGAATAATTCCCGGGAATCGTTACAAGCAGCATGCTTCGATGCTAAATGTACAGTATTAGGAAGAAAGAACATTCAGTTAGTTAATCTAATGAGGAAAAAATACCTGCAAGGAGATGGAATAGTGCAAATCAATATTAGAACTAGAGGAGACAGAAAGGTGAAGTTTGCCAGGCGAAGAGCTAGAAGATGTTTCTATGAGAAAAGCCCTTATCTAAGGGGTATACCAGTTAAGCCATGTGCAACAGCTTGTACAATCCAAAGCTGCACTCAGTACTATTGTGAATTGCTTTCCTTTCAAGTAGTAGGTAGAATTAATTAAGGTGTAACATTTGAATTTTCTTTGTATTTATGCCTAGTGCATTTCCATGCACTGATGATTTCTGTAACTCCCGCAGTATAACCAGACTTGTACTATACTGTAGGGCACGCAAAAAAAAAAAACGACTCCACATTTGGGGACGAAAGTGTCAAATAAATACAAATACAATTATAGCTGGCCTACAGATGTAAATCGTTTAGTATCGCCAGTACATGTACTAGCATGAGTTTAATTTCTTTTTCTGACTTTTTCCGTATGGGCAATGTATGTGCATGTATTTTATAATCCACACCGCGGAACGTTCTACCTCCAAAGTTACAGATAGGCTCGAAGTACGACTCATTTCTCAGCCATCCGACCACACACTGCTTCCCTCTGGTGGTAAATATGAGAACTAGTAACTTAAGTAAGAGAGGACGCGACACCTTAGTATTCCTGGTTAGGGCCTAAACCCATTAGACGATTGTAGAACTGGCCGATTGTTAGGATACACTTCAAAATCGGTTGCAGAATCGGCCATTATAGGGTGTTAGAAGGGCAATCAATGTGCCAAATGATACAAATCGAGTGGGGATCAATGCTACTACAAAATAATTCCACAAAAAGAATGGTAAAAGCTTGTTACAATCCAATCAGCAGTGTGTTGCACAATCGGTCACAGAATCGGTGTCTTATTCCTAGAGTTTACCACCCTATAGCATGGATTCCACTGAAGCCGATAGTTGTCCGATTTTGTCATCGGGTTGCATCGGGGACGCATCAGGCAGCATCGGGAACTATCGGCCAGCTATCGGGCACTATCGGACAACTGTCGTGCAACAATCGGGCTCAAATCGGGTTCTGTGGAAGAGCTCTATTTTAAGCAACGGAAACCATCGGGAACCATCGGAAAGACGTCGGGGATGGTCCCGACAGGTACCCGATTTTTTCTAACTGATTAGAAAAAAATCGGGTACCCATCGGCCTCTATGCAAAATCGGCCCAATAACCGTGAGCGATTTCATTTTTTCCTTGGTGGAAGAGGTCAAAAGAGTGAGATTTGAGGCTGAAAATTCTCCTATCGGGCTGCCATCGGCCCGACAAAAAATCAGGCCGATAGGGAGCCGATACCCTAAAACGATGCTATCGGCCCACTATCGGCCCGACAAAATTTAGGGTTTTGGTGGAATCAACGCTTATCAGTTCAAACTGAGGGATATTAATGTGTATTATGCAATATTTGGCCGATAAAGGTACCAATTATTGTAAAGTCGGGTAATGGGTTTTGGCCCTTAGCGGAATCCTTACTGGGGCGACCCCTGCTGAAGCTGGTATCAAGAGAGATAAGGACTGATAACAGCCAGCATGGTGGGTACCAGGTGTTACGTAATGCACCCTGAAAAGTCTGCACTGAAGGAAGGGAATTATCTGATTGGTCAATAATGTATCCCGCTAGGTCGGATGATAGACGACAGGTGTATACGGCACATGGCTATTGTATTATTGACCAATGGAAGGCATCCCTGGCATATACTGCGGATGGTTGGTGTCCCCCCACGTGCTGAGTCAGCATATGGAGACAGAGCTCATACAGGTAACTAACTATCAGCGGCAACACCTGCCAGTGCGTATTAATTAACCTCCCTCCATTTAGCACATACTAAGGCTCTGTTGGCGGATGACACCTTCAACCCAGTTACGTCCCTCCCCTCTCGCCTCATGCATAAACCATATAACCCCGTATGTTGTCTAACACACCCCTCCCTTACACACTTCTCATTGTCATTAATAATTGAGGCTCTTTGATGGCCCCAGAACGCCGCCGTAATCCCGACCGTCGTTCTGCCAGATGGCGCGGTGACTGCCTCCAGGGGTGTGAATGGTGGCGGTAAGCGCACCTCAGGGCCCACCACGCCCCTGGTGGTGCCCCCTAGGGACACACACACTCCTAATAACACTCTCCCTCTCCTAAGTGTAGCGTCCAACTCGACCACACCATGACTGCCGCCCTTTGTGGAAATGGTTTAGGTTATTTCTATAGCTCACATAGCCATTATCAGCTGGGGGCCGCCATTAGACCCCGACGGCACATGGCTATTGTATTATTGACCAATGGGAGGCATCCCTGGCATATACTGCGGAGTCGGGGGCTGAAGGTGTTAGTCATAGTGGAGTCGGGGTCTAATGGCGGCCCCCAGCTGATAATGGCTATGTGAGCTTATATATGGCGGCAGACCATGCTCCCCTTTGGAAAATAGACCGTAAGGTGTGATGAATTGTTGTACACGGTTGATGATGTTCGTTTCAGACACAACACCCTCATAAGATACTGCCAGGATCCTAGTCTCGAAATCAAAATGATCGGTTGGCTTGAGTTTAAAAGATATATAACCCAGTCCGTCTAAGATGGCTGCCCTTCGTTCCCGGTTCGTGAATGTGGCCATTTATTTCTTCAATCATCCATAATTTAACGGAGGTAGCGGATTGTCCTATGCGGGCGCGGTCATTGCTGAAGCTGATAACCAGCGGTTATCAGAGATAACAACTATCAGATGGGTACTAACTGCCCCCCCCCCCAGAGGACCGCAGACGCAGTAAATAGTTGGGATTATTTCATTGGCCGATAATCAAACCAGCTAAGACTAAGTCGATATAGTTTCAGATCCCGGGTTTCAGGTACATGTAGGACATTATATACCGGGGGACTCTTGGTAGGTGGGATATTGAATGTGGCATTTTATTGGCGCTTCACATTTGAGAAGCCAGAAGTGGAGAATACCGCCAGGGGCGGAAATGGCGGCTTCTTTCAGTGGAAGTCCCTCCATTTTCCAAGATGGCGTTGTGGGACGCCCTTCTCCATTGTCAAGGATGACGTTGAAACACGTCGGTCTGGTTGTGACGTTGATGCATTTCGTTCTGCTTGTGACGTTGACGCACGTCGGTGTGGTTGTGGAAATAACGTTTGGTTTGTGCTGTTTGATGTGGTTTCACGTGACGGGACCTGTCACACCGGAACTGTCACGCCTGGAAGCATGCGCGCTGTCAACACCTGAGCATGCGCACAGCACGGCTGTGTGATTGAGAGGACAGCTGAAGAAGGCAGCCTGAAGGAAGGGGAAGGGGTGCAGAGAACATGGTGGCTATGGGTGGATGGATCTGGGAATAGCCTCATGGGTGAGGCCCTTGGCAAAACCTTCCCGACACTGTATACCCAATGACATGTGCTGATAAGGTTGACATGTGAACATGAGTGATAGTTCAGAGCTGGGGCTATTGTATTCATATCAAAAACAGCAGACCATAAAACTAGCAGGAATGTGCTTTGCTTGAGAGACTTTGTGTCTTTGACAAAATTAAGAAGAAAGGGTGTTTGTCATTTGTAATGAAATATACACATGTTGACATATTACACTTGGAACTATTTCTGTTGGCACAACTTATCAGTCTCACCACCTAAACTGAGTGAGTGACTAAGTTCAAATAAATAGGTGTCTGTTCTTGCGTGCTGCTAACAGGAGGTATTAGTGTGGTATTATTGGGTTCATTTGCTGCTGGACTATAGGAATGGACTATCAGGGGGAGGCCAACAGGATGGGTGGTGTGTAGGGGGGGGGGGCTTGTTGCACTCATCGTTATTCATCGACTTTGGTGTTTGGTGTGCTGACACTTATACCTGCGGATATAGTTTATGTATATAAAAGTAGTATTTGGTGACTTTTCTTTGATTTGAAGCCCAGACTCCCATTTATTCCCATTCTCCTAACATATTGGTAAAATATCTGGGAGAAATTCGGGCATTTCATCATGGGTCTTGTCAAATTTTGGGTGGCCCAGACATATCCAGGCCCCACTTCCTTTGGGGGGGGGGGCTGGGCCCCCCTGCCCCCCCCTTTTCCTACGCCCTTGGTTCGGTGCTCGATCTTCTATTTCGGTGCAATATGGTCTATTTCAACCAGCATTACATTTACCGAGCCTTCGCAGAGCAGTCCACAGCCTGCCCCGCCCCACCCACTCCTCTCCCTGCCTCACTCTTGACCTCCCATCTATGTTAATTTCGGCCCTTGACCAATCACATTCAAGCGTACGAAATTAATAGGTGTCCGAAGATCGATTTAACAGTAGGGTGCGCACTTCACATTGGCTGAAAGCCCCTACTCTCCAAGCGTTGGTGCACCGTGGCACAGTCTTCAGACCCTTCTCATTGAGCATGCGCTCACACTCTCCGGTATAGGCTTAGTAGCGGCGCCTTGAGGTGGATGGGTTGATGGTGGGGAAAGTGGCGTACAGACCCAGGGATTGGCCACTTGACAATATAGATACCCTAGCCCACACCTCGCCTCATACTACATAGTGTGCGCCCACACCACTACCTTTATTATCACTCATCCATGCAGGACGTCACAAATACATCCAGTCATCATTATAGAGTGCAAGCAGGCAGCATGTAAAGAACAGAGACTGTACATCTTAATATCATACTGAACCGGTGTCACCAGCCTATAGGAATGCAGCTTAAAAACTTTTGGAGCCCTTATGAACGTTATCAAGCTGACATCTGAAGTATAGCAACACTCTTTATTCAGACTGTGTGAACATACACTGTCTGCACTTGTGTAAACAAAGACTTGTCTCTTGACTCACTTTGACTCATTTCCCAAGAGTTTCAAAACTTTTTTTCTCTCGGCATATATGCATATTGGTGTACGGTACACCGTGGGAACTCTGTGAGGGTGTGAGTAGGGTACCCAGGAGAGCTAAACCTCAACACCACAGCAAATTCTTCTCTCCTGGGCTTTGGGGTAGTGTTGACGCGGGATGATGGAGAAGCGGGCAGAGCGGGTTAGGAGGAGTTCCCCAACGTCACAAGGAGGAGGGGAGTTGACTGAATTGATACTAGAGGAAGAGGTTACAGAGGCACCTAGGCACGGGATGTCACCCCCACCGTCCTCATCTTCAGTCCAAACATCCCCCACCACACCCTCATCCTCCTCCAGCGCCACGTCAGGAGGCTCCCCCTCCTGCGTCAGCCCGCACAGGTGCCTGCCGTCCAGTAGTCGGCAGGAGGAGGATGTGGGCACAGGTAAAGGTGGATGGAACGTGAAGTTACAGTGTTTGGTGCGGCGACACGCTGTAGGAACTGGAGGGGCGAAGCATAAGGACAGCAGGGTACAGCCTACTAATGCAGCTCCCTCCACGGTAGGACATCAGGCGGCAAGCACATCAGCTCCCGCGCCGACTACTGCCGCGGTACCCGCGTCAGATCCGCGTCATCCTGGTTACTCGCCGCCAAGGTTCGTGCATCACCATGCGGAGGATCTGTCTTCATACCGCCACCAGTACCTTCCTCCCCACCTTACCCACCGGCCTCTACCTGACAGGTCCCGCTCTAGGTCGCCGCTCTCTGACGACGATACGCGCCGCACCCCGTCCCCTGCCTCCCAGCGCGCGGTCTTCCCGCACCGGTCGCCGTCCCCGACAAACCGTGGAGGATCTCCGCCGTCGGCGTCAGGAGCCAACCACTACCGGCATCCATCCAGGCTCTACGCAGCGGCCACGCCCAAGTCACCGTCCGCCTGCAGGCCGCGCCATCCACAACCCATGAGTCCCGATCGTTTCCCGCCACCCTCACCCACCTCCACTACCGACGCCGCGCGGGATGACGTGTGCCCGTCGGCTGCAGACCGGACATCGTCCCCTTCCACCACGTCGGGTCGGGTATCTCCGCCCTTTGCTCCTGCCCCGCCCCGGCCCCGATTTACAGGTTTCTCGGTGGCTGACATTCTGAACCCTGACAAGTTCTCCAGACAGTCGTCATCTCCAGGTGAGGAGCGGCCCCGTGCCGTGTGGAACCCTTGGTGCCGACTGCCGCCTGGCGGGGGGCTGGCGCGGCAGTGGTGCTGGCGGGCTGAGGGCGGTGCGGGGACGGCGGGAGGCGGCCGGCATGACGTGACAGCAGCAGGAGGAGAGGAACATCGCCTGACGGCACCAGGGGGCAGCACTGTGCCAGGTGGGTAACTTACAGTGTACTACTGACACCATAACAGGATCTTCCAGCAGCAGCTGTCTGACAGCTACGGCCTCCTGTAAGCTTCTACTCATCCTTAGGGCTGCAGAGTCCATATATACAGTAGCTTACAGTGGGTTAACTGAAACTAATCCATATAGAAACTAAAATTTAAGATATCAAATATCCCTCTGTTGGTGCATCGCTTTCGACTCTACATTCGTGTCTTGTACAAACATAACAGGGGCGTAGGAAAAGGTGGGGGGGGGGCAGGGGGCCTGCCCCCCCCCCCAATCATAAGGGAGGTGGGGCCTGAGTATGTCTGCCCCCCCCCCAAATTTGCCAATAATTCATAATAAATTGAACAAAAAGCTAAAATTTTGCATCTCAAATTAGATTGCTTGAGTAATGGGATATGGAAAGTGGAGGGCCTTGGCCTCAAATCAGCTTTAAAATTCTTCGAAAATTACATTTTTATAGAACTTATATAGGCACGTATCACTTGAGCGGACAATTCAAGGTGGTCGAGGTAGGGTCCCTGCTGCCCCCCCCCCCCCCAATGAAGATTTGCTTCCTACGCCTCTGCATAAACATTCAAAAATAGATGTTTATAAATGTTGATATGGAGAATTGGAAAGTAACCGGTTCTATAAACTGTAGAAATATTCATTTATGATGAAATATCTATGTCTACGTTTTAAATACTGTATACACGTCTAAATGATTACAATTACGGTACAGGTTTAAAGCAACATGTTCGTATCTGACATTGCTATCCATTTAGGTGTTTGAATATTTGAATTTGAATACTTTTATCTGGCTTAACAGTAATAACGAAAGTATAATATTTTCATGTGACAAACGGCATTCCCGGGCATCTTTACTCGGGCAAAATGACCATATGTAATATTAGCCCGTAATGATCCGTCCATATAGTAAACTACAAATATATAATGCCATGCAATAGAGTTTTCGAAACCCTTGAATTAGCCTTAGGCCTAGACTCAATATGGGATCATTTAAAATCGGTGCAAATATGCAGAGCATTCAAGTAGCCCAAGCTGGTGCACTGAATGCGGACGTGTGCCATGAAGTTGGTTTAATAATCAAGGTGATTTGTGATGACACGAAGTAATTACCTGTACGTCATCCACTCAGTCTAATCACCAGCCGCCTGTAGGTGTAGGTAAAGTCTCCTCCTACTGACACCCCCTATCCCCCCATGCACACATAGGGGGCTAACGCCTGGACCCCGATAAGCGCCCAGATAACTGTCATCATTGCTTGTTTAAAATTTCACAAAGCTAATTAGGCAGATTGAAGGCACATGTCTGACTTCCTTATCCAAATTGGTCTCAGTGTATGCTGCAGATTAGGGCGTGATTATCAGATAAGGCTGTTCTCTGGCGGCAGAGCAGTTGCTGGTTTCTGAGTGGCCTCCCTGAGCAGCCTCAAGAGCAGCTCACTATACACGAGCTCAAGCACAATTTGTCAACACGCTATCGCTGCTACCCGACCCCGCGTTTCCGCTCGTCTTTGAAGTAGGATCGGCCGACATATCATCTGTCAATAATGGCATGGAGGGAGGCACAGGTGCCAAGGGAGATGGATATCCCGGGATGGATATCCATGGATCTATGTATCCTGAAGGTTCATGTATTTGTACGTCATGTGGCATTCTATCCACATGTACGTATTGTATTTCCTTAAATGTTTACATGCTGGCCTATGATGTTTCTGTGGGCCCGTGATGTTTTATAATTTTTTTTACATAACTCATTTGGCCGATGGAGTATTCAAATATACCCTACTATATACGGGAAGGCGAGTCCGGGCGACCAAGCTCCCAAAATGTAAACGTTTATTTTTTTTCCGTTTAGAAAGAGCATACAACTAGATTATTGTTCTGTCACAACATCCCACAAAATATACCAGTGTCGGCGCTCGTGCAGATATTCTGAGTGGCCATACACTATCATTAGAAATATCTGTTGAATCTACCAGGGATCCTTGTAAAACTGAACAGTGGACCACCGTAATTGAAAAGTAGATTTTACAAGAAGCCCCAGGTCACAGTAAAGTGGTGCACAAATGTTCAAGGAATAACAACAGATCTCTGGCAACATTGGGACGAGGAACATTCCGTTATTACATTTCTTTTACAGTGTACATATATACTGATTTCAAGTATGTGTTAAAGAACAGCTGAGTGTGCAGATCAATATTGTACTGTAATATATCACAGCTGCCACCACTCTAAAGTATACTATAGCTAGCTCCACCCATGATCTCCACCACCCAACTCCTCCAGGCGATAATAAAGCAACCGTGCTCATAGGCTCTGGTTTCTGACGCTGTGCCACTGTAGCGCGCCCACTGCAGATAACAGCAGATAACCCTGATACCAGGAGATACGCGTCACCGAACACGAAACGCCCGACTCTGGGAGCAAATACCCAAGTCATGCCTCACAACTCAACTGCTGCACTGCTAGCAATGGGAACTGCACTTTCTGACTGTCATGCCTTGGTGCTATACTTGTCCGGTATATATGTATCAGATGTGCCTTGTGGTGGGAAGGAAGCGAGTTTCCGACCCGCTTCCATCACAGCATAGACAGGGTAAGATGGGTTCATGGTAGCAATGAGAAGCGGTAGGATAGTGACTTCCTCAGTGGCTTCAATGAAGATTAGAAAGTTTGGGGTATGGCCCGGGGGTATGGCTTGAAGATAAGGCCTAAAAATAATTGTAAGTATCCGGTAACATGGTCCAAAAAGTTGAGGTAGGTAGGTCGGAGTTTTAATTTTTTTTTTTTGCTGAACCACTTTTTGGCCTAAGAGTAACGCGCTTACATATATTTTGCCACATAACTTACATTCTCTCTAATACTGTAACAGCGTCTACCCACCCCGGCTTCTTCTGGGTGCTTCCATAATAGAGGGCTTCAATGGGAATACTCCACCTGACAGCGGGAGGCAAGGAATCAGATGATGGGAGTCTAATACTGCAACAAGGGACCCACAGGACACCAGTGGGGGCAGGGTAGGGTGTACGGGGATGAATGCTGCCGAGATGGGCTGGGGGCGATATTCACACGGGGATGGGCCGTAAGAGGGTCAATATCATTGCCCAGGAATGTAGCTTGAGTCGGACGGCCAATATAGGAGGGCACAGGGCGGAGGAGCCTCCCGGAGGGACGTCCAGGCCCCTCTAAAATTCAACGATTCCCGTGAGGTGGCACCACTGACACGCGATAAAGCTAATCAGTCGTTGCAGGGGGTAAGGGAAACAAGACGCAGCATGGGGGGATAGGAGGGGTGGTTTATAGGCCAACACTTCGGGAGATGGGAAAACAAGTTGTGGTTTCCACCAGGGAGAGGGTGGTGTGGGGCAGGGCTTATATAGGTGGTGGTGTCAGCGGTGACAGGTTCATCATCAGGAGGGGACAGTCGCATCTGTAGGGGTTATCTGTGGGTCGTAACCGTCCTCACCACACCCAGCACTGTATAACGTGACAATCATACTCCTTAATACATGTATAACAAACACATTCCCCCGTATAACAGATCCATCCCTTGATATAATAAACACATCGCTTATACCCCTTGATATAACAAACACACCTTAAGATCCCCAATAAACAAACCCACCCCTTAATATGATTAATAAAGCCATCTCTTATGTATGCTCCTTGGTATAAGAAAAACAGATATAAATATCATTATCTTTTACTTACTCGGTATGCTTTGAAATCAAACACTTGTTGTGCTTTATGGCAATTTTGGGGACCATGTTTAGACTACCCTTGCATGTATTGAACAGGAAGGAAACCTTTGCTGTGGGGTGACCTGAGCGTGAACTTGGGATTGGAACGGTCCAGTTATAAATGGTGTGATACTGGTTTTACATGTTAGGTGCCTCAGCTTGCTCGTGGGGGGGGGGGTGATCAGAAATAAATAATGCAGACGTCATGTGTCGACAAATGTAATTTGATTGCTATGTTATGCCGTCTTCTCTGTGGGGCTGAAGCTCCCATCCAGCCAGCCATATGAGGAGAGCGGTTTCCATGGCATCATAGCACATATAAAGAGAATCTAAAGAGAGTTAATGATCCAAGAGAAGATCCAAATTTAATTCCGGCTGGGGTGGTTAACGAGGTGCCGAGAACATGCCGTGCTAAAAAAGACCCCGGCTTGTGGTACATGTTTTTAAATTTCAATAACACTAGTCTGTGTGCTATGAGCACTTGTGATCGATGAGTGATTCATAGGGGGGGGGGGTGTCAGGGTAGTAACATTGAATGTGGTTACACTGCTATAGTACTGTTTGCGCAGCCCCCCCCCCCCCACATTCCTATACAGGTCCATGAGCTTAGTCCCACCATGTTCGTATTAGGCGTATAGGGCATTAACATATTAGGCTATGGAGGCCGCCATCTTGGTTAGGCCCCCGACTCCAGAGCAGGGAATTCTGAGAAAATTTCTTCTCAGCCTCCAGAACAATGGTCACTGGTAACACAGATAAGCTGCATCCTGTATACCCTATCTTAATCACCCCAAGTACCTCTCTATTGTTTCAGGTGTGAAAGAAGGTGATAACCAAGAAAGGGAGACAATGCCCTGATTGGCTTACCTGTGGTGTCAAATAGAAATTTCAATGATCTATTGCACTTTCACTTCAAATAACTAATTTATTTCTTGACGATCTACTTTAAGCTGTTGATATGGAGAGTTCACACATGAGATTTATAGAAAAATCCTGTGGATAGTAATTAATTGGCAGGTTGTCAAACTAGACTATACAAAGAGGCCAAATGATGATCTAGCCCCCGACTACATGAGCCATCTTGCTGATACTCTTAGTACTAGCAATGTACTAGTCCCGTATAGGGCAGATAGCTATTCCTGTATGGGGGTCGCCATATTTGTTCTTAGCCCCCGATCTTGGATTTTATTACAGAATTCTGGGCAACCCCTTATCTCCAACCCCATCCACCAAACAACAATGGCCACTGATAAGGCTGATAAGCTGCACCTACCCTTATCTTAATCACCCTAAGTACCTACCCATTGTTTCAGGTGTGAAGGGAGTAGATTAGCTTGGTAGGGAGACAATGGTCTGGGTGTACTCAATGTGGGTGACATGTGATATCTTATTGAAATATCAAAGTTTAATTTCTCTTGCATTTAAGGTTTTAATTTTATACCAAGCTTATCTTGTTAAAGTTTAAGGTATTTGCTATACAAAGATATAAATTTTAGAGAATAGCTACAGATACTAAATGAGGAAGAGACCATCAAAGTAAACTGTACAAAGAGGCCAAATGTTGATCTAGCCCCCGACTACATGAGCCACCTAACTGATTTTCCTCAGTACTAACAATGTGCTAGTGCCGTATACTATATATGGCGTATAGACAGATGCAGACAGGCAGGCAGGCAGGTAGGTAGGTAGGTAGGTAGGCAAATAGCTAGCTAGCTAGAGAGATAGATAGATAGCCTATTACTATAGCACATGCCTATATAGCATCTGCTGTTATGCATAACTGTATATGACGGTGAAGTTGGGATATAATGGGCTCAGAAGAATGCCACAAAGAAACCTAGGGGGGTATCTGCACTGTAAAAAAGGAGCTTAGGTTTTAAACATGTTTAAAGTCTAAACATATTGGATATGTAGGTGTGCTCTTGGCTATCTATTTAGGATTTAAACACTTTTATTCTAAATGCCTTAACACATATGCTAAACATGTTTAGATGTTTAGTATTGAAACAGTCTGAAGTCAAGGTGTTTAGGATATCAACATGTATATGTTTAGGTGTTTAGGTATGAAAGTCTCACTAGGTGGCAGCTCTGTGCTTGACTGGAGTTTCTAAAAAGAGTTATACCCAATTCTCATAAAAAATATGTTTACAATCCTTTGTAAATCATTAATCAGGAATTTCATATGAAAGAACATCAATGCTACGATTAAAAATTATGAATTGGCTATTTAGATCCTATATTATTTGGATCAATGAGCAATTCTTCCCATAGACACCTTTTCTATCTAGTCCAAGAATAGATGAAGCCATCTTCATTCATCCATTTGGTTGTAATCTACATGCATAGGGTTACTCCCTATTGTGGATAAGAGATGTGAAGTAATTCCTTGAGAGTATGATGTACTCTCTTTCTACTATAGATTTAGTATAATAATTGAGATGATCTACAAAGTTTGATATCTAAACACAATAATTATCATAATGCTAAACACTAAAACCTCAAAATATCATCTAAACATGTCATATCTAAACACATGAGCGAACCTAAACATCAACACAGTAAGCACTTTACAAACCTAAAGATAGACCTAAACACATTGAAATCTAAACTCAAAGGCTAATCATATTATGAGGCTAAACATGTTTAGGTTCATAAAGTGTCCTCAAAAACGGGACAAGAAAATGTTTAGCAATGTGTTTAGACTCTAAACACCTTTTTTACAGTGTGCGTTTAATTGAGTTTGGCTGTAAGTTCTATACAAGGAGTTGGGGACAAGAGTTCCGTGCATTCATCAAGAGGACCTGGTTCTGTCTGGCCTACAATAGGTACGACATGACAGCACAGGGAGATGGGAGTGGGAGGAGGGGGTGATGACATTTAGAGATGGTGAGCAGGTCCGATGAGCTCAACGTGACCTCATTTGGCAGGTCGCCTCCTACTCAGCACTTTACCGACTCATATTGTCACTTTATATGAGCGTAAAGCCCCACACGGGGGGTGCTGGTCCAAATCGGATTGGAGCCCCACTCACAGGAGGTTAACTTGTGGCGCCACCTGCGGACGCCGACCTCAGGGTCAAGGTCGTAGCCTCCAAGCGGTAGGAGCGACCTTTAGTGCTTTCAAGGTCACTTCAGGGGTGGCGACACCACTGCAGTGTAGCGTGGTCAAGGGAAGACCAGCAATGGATGAGGGGCTCACGCCTAAGTCTCTTCTCAAACGAGACTTGGCGTGAGCGATAATGGGTGCATCCATGAAGGAGAGTACAAAGAGCGAGCCGGGTAATATGATAATGAGGTGCGCCGCAGGCAGGGACAGGTCTGATCCTAATGGAGTAACGCCCGTGTTTATGCGCCATTACGGAGCGTTTATCTCCATTAGGCTGCAGTGGGAGGACTTGGTGACTTGAAGATTGAGGGCCAAACTATAGGTCTCTTTTAGCGGGACCTGCCCATAAAGCGGCCCACTGACCGGCCCGGTCAAACATTGACATATGCAAATGCGGCCACATGATAAATGGTCAGTGGGGAGAAAGGACGGCACGAAGCCTGGATCACCAACAACCAGCCTAACGTTATTTTCTTCCCCACCCCACCCATATAAAACTTCCACATCCTTTTTAACACCCATGACCCACGATCAGAAAACCATACACATCCCTTTATCAGTTTGTGTACACACATTATTCTCTCACCTCGTCCGATGTCTAGTCCACCCTCCACAAATGTCCATGCAACTCAACACACTTCTTTCCGATAGCAAATATCTTGATGCCCATATTTTCCTGTTGTTACTGTGTCTCTTGTTCATGTTTTCCAATCAGAGATTGAAAGGTTTCACTTTTTTTCTGTTGCCTGCAGGCCAGCTCTCCCAAGAGCTATTTGCCAAGAAGGAACCTGAAGAATACGTGGACGTCATCACGGAGGAGGACGTCAGTGATGATGTGACGTCGGTGACGGATGACGTGAAGAGTGAGGATGATGGGGAGGAGAAGGAGGGGTCAGAGACCGCTGACAGCTGCAGTAAGGGCGGCAAGCCACGCAGGGCACGCACTGCCTTCTCCTATGAGCAGCTCATGTCACTAGAGAACAAGTTCCGGCAAACTCGTTACCTGTCTGTGTGTGAGCGCCTCAACTTGGCACTCAGCCTCAACCTCACCGAGACACAGATCAAGATCTGGTTCCAGAACCGGAGGACCAAGTGGAAGAAGCAGAACCCGGGGTTGGACATCAATAGTCCCACTATGGCTCCTTCCTCCGGTGCTCCGGTCTTATCACTGCAGGGACTGGCAGGATATGGTGGTCAATCCCTCCTGTACGGTCACGGACTCGGCATGTCGCCTTACCTGTCAGCTGGCGGATTCTCCTCCACAGCTGCCGCCATGGGGCTCTTCAGGGGCAGCTCCTCCAACTCGTCCTCGTCTGCCCTCATGTATGGGTCTGCAGGTGGGCCGCCACAGGTGCTCTATCCCAGTCACTACAGTCAGCCTGTGTGACCAGCCCACACCCAGGTCAGTCCTCAAGATGCCTCATACTACATGCCGTATGTAATGTACAGTAGTTGGTTGTGTTGTATACAGGTCAGTCCTCAAGATGCCTCATACTACATGCCGTATGTAATGTACGGTAGTTGGCTGTGTTGTATACAGTAATAGCTGTAATAGCTGTATACATATTAGTAGGTGTATTCTGAAATATATAACCTAACGATCATGTAAGTCTATACACTATCAAAATTAAACATTGTCATTCCAAACATGATTAGCGTCAATGTAATACAAATTAAACAGATACCAACTGTATAGCAAGTAATAGGCCTCCGTCAGTTTCAATGTTTCTTCGTATAGCTGTAATATAAATCGGTGGGTTCGTACTCAGCAGTAAATGTCGATGATGCCTGGTGTGGTATCCAAATGATTAGATGAAAAACAGGGCGGCTTTTATACTGAGCACCATTAATACTTTGGGCTAGTCCACCCATTGTGTTTTCCTCTCTTTTCTGGGAGGAAGCAGTGCCAGATACCTTCAGTGAAAACACGATAGCAGACCTCGTATACACTACACTAAAAGAACACTTCTCATTGGGTGCAGTATTGTTTTGTCAGGTTTAGGAGGCCCAGCAGGCCCCATACAGGAGTGCCTATGGTGGTGGGGAACATTGTGCTGCTGTCAGTCTACATAGGATCAATTTTCCTGAAGTACTCTGGTGGATGGATCAGGCAGCCCCTTCTAACAAGGCCCCCTTGTATAAGCCTCCAAGCCATTCAACCACTAACACCTCCATAACTCACTTTAATGCGCCGAGGAAAAGCTCAAACTGGAAAGAATCCTTGAGGGGAATTAGGGTGGATTGTATGGCTCTTAGGTGGGGATGATATCACTCAGGATTTCTAGTGCTATTCACTTGAAGTGGCGTTGTTGGCGTTTAACAAATTAAGATAGATCTCCACAATGATTTCTGTAGCGTTATGTCACATGGCAAGTATATATTTTGTATATACAAACATTTAAGTGAATTAAATCTACCTATAACACGTAATACCTATAGTGCACTGGGCCTCTTCGGCCGACTTTTGTGTAGGAAATGTATGGCCAAAGTTGACTATGGGTCTAACACCCATAGTCCACTAGGCCTCTGTTGCAGAAATTTATATAGGAAATGTATGACTCAATCGCGCGAAAGAAGCTAAGTGGACTATTTACATAAAGTCCATAGTCCACTTGGCCTCTGTGGTGCAATTGAGCCATACATTTCCTATATCAGAGGCGTAGGAAGCAAATCTTCATTGGGGGGGGGGGGGGGGCCCGGTGAGGGCTCCATCGCGACCACCTTTAATTGTCGGCTGATGGGTGATGGCGTCTATATATGCACATTTAGAATTCATATGGTAAATTTTGGATCTGACTTTAGGCTCAGACCCCCATTCTCCCTATGAAGTTTTAGCTTCTTTTCCATTGTGTTTATGAGTTCTTGGAAAATATTGGGGGGGGGGGCAGACATAGTCAGGCCCCACCTCCTTCATGATTGGGGGGGCCCAGGCCCCCCTGGTCCCCCCTTTTCCTACGCCCCTGTTATATAAATTTCTGTGACAGAGGCCTAGTGGACTATCGATGTGACATCGATAGTCCACTAAGGCCTCTATCGCAGGAATTGATATAGGAAATGTACAGCTCAATCGTGCGACAGAGGCCAAGTGGACTATCGATGTAAGGAAGGATGAAGTTTAAAGCAAAAGTAGGGGTTTCACGTGGACTCAGTGTGAATGGGTGCCACATATACATGTACTTTATAAGGTGGTAGGAAGCTGGCATTCTGAGTGGTGGGCATCACGGAGGGTAAATGGCAGCAGACATGTAGCCCGTCGTCACCTGCTCCAGGATGCCCGGGCTGGGGTCATTACGGCTCTCTGTTGTCAACAGGAGGGGATCATGTTAGCCTTATAGTGTAAGGTCGGCCAGGTCCTACCCTCCAGCGGTATAAGGCACGTACACGCCCTTAGTCACACCCATATTATCGCCGTGCTACTTGTCATCTCCATACGTGTAGTGTATATGTATACTGTACTCTGTCTTGGTACACTCATGTATCCCTCTATCGGTGTAAGACCCATAGTCCACTTGGCTTTTCACCGGCGAATGAGCCATACATTTCCTATGTAAATTGCTGCGATAGAGGCCAAGTGGACTCTCGATGTAACAATATGTAACTATGCAACCGACTAAATTATTATCGACAAGACGCGAGACCCGCGTCAACTACAGCATTATAGTATCTGGTCTTAGAATTTTCTCAGAGAAAGAAGGAGAGAGAGAGAGAGAGAGAGAGAGAGAGAGAGAGAGAGAGGGAGAGGGAGAGGAAGAGAGGGAGAGAGGGAGGGAGGTAGAGAGAGAGAGAGAGAGAGAGAGAGAGAGAGAGAGAGAGAGAGAGAGAGAGAGAGAGAGAGAGAGAAAGGGAGAGAGAAGGAGAACTATAGCTATTTACTGGGGACATTTTTTCTCTTGCAGGATGTGCATGTTGCTGACCCACCCTTGTGCAAACGCCCCCCTCTGATTGAAGCTGCATGACATTATAGGAAGGACAAGATGCTAGTCGAAGAGAACCTCAGGTATGTAGCTCATTCAACACCTACACTGTAAAAAAAAGGTGCTTAGAGTTTAAACACAATGCTAAACACTTTCTTGTCCCGTTATTGAACACACTTTACAAACCTAAACATGTTTAGCCTCATAAGGTGATTAGCTTTTGTGCTTAGACTCACATGTGTTTAGGTCTGTGTTTAGGTTCATATGGTGTTAACTATCGTTATGCTTATGCCTGTTATGTGTTTACATCTGGCATGTTTAGATAATGGTTCAAGTCTGTAGTGTTTAGCATTATGACATTATGTTTATATCTGGTGCCCATGGATATCAAACTTGCATAGATCATTCCACTTATTCTACTAAGGTAGGTAGAGATAACCTCATACTCCCAGGCAATATCATCACAAAGATTATCCACCATAGGGAGTAACCCCATGTAGTGGTAGTAAAACGTAATAGCTAAGAGGATTCTTGTAGCTCTATATTTTCTTTGTACTACACAGCACAGGTGTTTAAGATGGGCATTGCGTATTAACCCCAATGAGATAGGATCCAAGCGACTAATCTAACATGTTGTATTATTTATACTAATGTACCTAAACATAGAATTACTCAATTTTGGTTTACAAAGTTCTTTTAGCAGATTTTAGATGAGAAGAGGATATACCTGCTTTTAGAAAGTATATTTGAACACAAATCTGCCACCTAGTGTGTCTTTTTATAATCTAAACACCTAAACATACATATGTTTATATCCTAAACACCTAAACATCAGATTGCTTAAATGCTAAACATCTAAACATGTTTAGCATTGGTGTTTAGGCATTTAGAATAAAAGTGTTTAAATCCTAAACAGGTGGCCAAGAATGCAACTAACTAGTCTATATGTTTAGACCTCAACATGTTGAAAACCTAAGCCCCTTTTTTATAAACAGAACTATGAAGGCTATGGCAGGTTTAGCCCTCGCTGCATTCATTCCTTACGATACCTAGTGCGGAGGTATACCGACTTAGTGGGATTAATTATCAGCCAATGAAATACATTGTTGTGTAAGACCCATAGTCCATTTGGCTTTTCGCCGGCGAATGAGCCATACATTTCCTATGTAAATTGCTGCGATAGAGGCCAAGTGGACTCTCGATGTAATGCCAACTATTCACTGCGAATCTCTCGGGGGGTGGGGCAAGTGGTGCCCATCTGATAAATGTTATCACTGATAACCGCTGGAACAAGCTTCAGCAATGACCGCATCCATTGGGCAATCCGCTATCTCGGTATACGTTAGTATATAGACCAAAATATTATACCTATTGTACTTCAGATGGAAAACTAGTTCAAACTCTTTCCCATTTATTCCGATGATTATTTTTGGCAGATAGTAGTTTCCTTCTGAGACATGATCACCATAAATGTCAAAAAGCAAAATATAGGGTTTCGAACTACATGTAATATATATTGTTACAATATTGTATTTTCCAGCATCCACACCTGTTACAAGAGAGCCCACTGCAATAGCCATTCGTATTTCTAAAGGATCCAGGAACTATCAATGTTTTCAGAAAGTGAGAAACGCTTCATAGAGGAAGTAAATTGTACATAGCGAATATCTTACTGCTCATGTAAATAGTTTTTACCTCATGTTGTATATATATGTAGAGGACCGTTCAGTCTATTTGTAATTAAAACCCTCTATGGTGGTTGTGATGTCCAAGCGACTTCGTAAAGCTGTTGTGATATATTTACAGAATAAAGTGTTGAGTCTTGAAGTGAATGTTGGAAGTGTTATTACGTTCATTCATACTGCTTGGGATAACACTGTTCACCAAAAAGCAAAAACACTTATTTTTGTTTAGTAGAGCAATGTATAAGTAGTAGGCGGTCATCAACAGTCAAGGGTTCAGTTTAAAAAGATAAAAGAGAATGTGCCTGCTACCCTTTTCTACCAATATCGACTATTATCAAGGTACAGACAGTGGTGAATATCATCCAATGACCTGGCATTCCATAAACAGCCTTACCATTATACCACTGACCTTCCATTAACTGTTCATCTGCCTTTTCATCGCTACATTGATATTACAGCACTTACATGCTATTGCAGTATTTACTTATCTGCCATTACACCACTGCCCTATCATAACCACGACCCACAACGACCCTATCATTAAGCTGCTGACCAGCCATTACAACACTGACCTGCTGCTAAACTACTATCTGTCAATACACTTCATACCTGCTGTTTCACTACTTACCTGGCATACGCCATGAACTTCCTTTACATTACTCTCCTGCCATTACACCACTGACCTGCCATTTCACCACTCTTCTGTCCTTACACCGCTGACCTGCCATTTCACCATGCTCCTATCATTACACCACTAACCTGCCATTTCACCATGCTCCCATCATTACACCACTGACCTGCCATTTCACCATTCTCCCATAATTACACCACTGACCTGCCATTTCACATCTCTCCTGGCAATACACCACTGTCCTGCCATTTCACCGTTCTCCCAGTGTTATAACACTGAGACCACTGCCCTAGGATGAGGACATTGGTCCCACAGCTCAACCCCGACACACACAGAGTTATCAGTGTTCTATCATAGTGGCTAGGTCCTATTCAGTTATAAAAATGGAGCAGATGGGGGGCTGTGCTTCAAATCAGAGCTATTGATTCAACTTGGTTGAAGACGTCCCCCCACCACACACACACACACACACACACACACACACACACACACACACACACACACACACACATTTGCTTCCCTTGCCTCTGACATCATTAAACCTGTTCCACAATTAGAGTACATGTATAGATGTGTGATTACATCATTGAGGATGGCGGCCACCGAGAATCGACTCGCTCCAACACCAACATACCACGATGAGACTTGCCTACCACCATGCAGTGTCTATATTCATGACAGGCTTTTCACCATGTAGGCAACTCGGTCCTGCACATTTTCCTGCGTAAACCCGCTATCTGTAACTGTCATTCACCATCGAGTCACCATTGGCCTGGTTGTACGCGGACCTCATATTGATAGGGAAGTGAGGGAGTAGTGAAATATAGGAGAGGGAGGGAATGTAGAAATGAAGCACAGATAGTTGCAGCAGATAGTGGTTGTACAATCCCCCTGTATGACCGTCACCGTCGTAAGTGTCTACTGGCTGTCATGACCACCCACGATATGACCACTTAAATTGTCTACTCACTTTCCCCTCCATCCTGCAGTCGGCGTTGGCGTTATTTAACGCGCCATCACATCTCAGTCTAACGTAATTTCACACTCCTCTACACGGGAAAACATGAGCTTTGGTCTCGGGTCATTTGACAAGAATGGATGGTCCCATCTGTTAGAAGTGCCGTCACTACAGGCTACCCATTCTCAAGACGACAATGTCATTTCAAAAAGGGTCATTGTAAAACATACATCTGACTGGCATTGCCCATCAAACCCATGCAATTATGTGTACTCAATTGTACTCGATCAATGAAGCCTTTGCCTGTCATTTTATTACGACCCCATAATATATATATATATATATATATATATATGCACCACCTTTCATTAAGTCCATAGACTATGACAACCTGACAGCCTCGAGCGGTCGGGGGTCGGGGACAGATTATTTTCACTTTACATTGTAGCAGCAATCATTTCAAAGGACTTTATTTACTGACCATATACAAAGTGTAAATGTCCCATGCACACTATGATTTAAATAATAACAAATAGAACAAAGAACAAAAGAAAATGTGTGCCACATATAACGCTGCCGCGGCTGTGCCCCAAGTGGAGCCTTGGCTATAGTCAGCAGGTGATACAACCAGCTATAACCCCTTTTCCGGGTCCGTAGACAGACAGGACCCTCCTTCAGACAAGGAATTTGGTGGATTGACAACCATGAAAAGATAGTTGCTTGTTGGAATTTTTTTTCCTCACAGGAAGAATGAAGAAGCCAAGAAAAAAGTATTACTCAGTGCCAGACGTAACGTAAGTGTTTATTAAACTTGAAGTACCGTAAAACCTATTCATATAAGCCGCGGCTTATTGACAATTCCATATCCCTACTGTGGCTTATCGGATGTTCCCAAATTCAGAGGGTTTAGGTAGGGGTTTCACACTATACACTCTCAGCCGCAATTGTAAAATGGACTATAAATACCCCTGTTGTGCCTACAGCTGAATGCCCTTTGGGTCATTGGTTTTATTCCTACAGCAGATACAATTGTATTTCAGAATAAGAAGCACTCTACTGTAAAACCCTTATGGTGGGCGGATAGTGCACAACATGCAACACTAAGACCCATATAGTCCACTTGGCTTTTCGCCGGCGAATGAGCCATACTTATCCTATGTAAATTGCTGCGATAGAGGCAAGTGGACTCTCGATGTAAAGCCATTATTCTAAAGCCATAGGTACGTGAGGATTATGGCCTTCTCTCAAACTCAGAGTGCGGCTTATACTCGGGTGTTGCTTATATGTGGGGCTTTACGGCAGTTGAAATACTAACTCATATCAATATAAAATATAGTCTACCATTCTTTTCCATGATGCTGAATACCATACAACATACGGCATATAGGCTATTGAATATTAAAGACATTAAAATAACAGGTGTATGACTGTATCGTCACTTTGAATATAGGGACATTTTCTTTCTAATTCTGCCAGAAGGAAATTCTTCATCCAATGACAAACCCTTGGATAGTAGATAAAACAATAAATTTGCGAATGAGTTCCTAGAGCGGAAAACTAGCAGTGCTTTACTGGCGGCGAGCCAACGGAGTAGATCGGATTAAAAAGGCGCATGTCTGTTATTGTCAATCAGCTCCGTAAGGAGCGTATCTACCCCCTCCCCCCTCCGCCACCCCACCACAACAGAGATACCGCTTCCGGTCCGCCCGGATGTCTACACTGTAAAAAAAGGAGCTTAGGTTTTAAACATGTTTAGGGCTAAACATGTTTAAAGTCTAAACATATTGGATAGGTAGATGTACTCTTGGCTATCTGTTTAGGATTTAAACACTTTTAATCTAAATGCCTAAACACCTATGCTAAACATGTTTAGATGTTTAGCATTGAAACATTCTGAAATTTAGGTGTTTAGGATATTAACATGTATATGTTTAGGTGTTTAGGTATAAAGGACTCACTAGGTGGCAGCTCTGTGCTTGACTGAAGTTTTTAGAAAGAGTCATACTCTCTTCTCATTAAAAATAATAAATTATGGTAAAAATTGTTTGTAAAACATGAATCGTGAATTTCATATGGAAGAACATCAATGCTATGATTAGCTTGATTCACCATTCTTAGATTTATACATGTAGTAATTCTCATATACCTCAAAAAACGGTGATTCCATGGCAGCACTGGGTGCCAGCCATTCTCCTTAATAATTACAGTCACCATTGTTTTGAAATTACCGTTATTATTACAGAGAATCACTGTTATTTCAGGGGAATACTTAAAATCACTGTCACCTTGATATGGCACCAAAGGATGGATCATTATGGTACTTCTATGATCCAGTTCACTTGTGCTCCAATCCCTAGTTCCATGAAAGCATCATAGAATAGTTCATCACACTTTATAATTACAATCTAGGGGCAGAAAGCACTCTAGGATTGCTACAAAGCAACATGCATAGCAGGATGGACATATATATTTCTTATTACCACAGAACAGGTGTTGGTCTCATCAAAATACCACACAAAAGTAGATTACCTCAACATTAACCATCTTCTCACAGCCCCATATTTGGCCTTCAACAAATATACTATATTCAATTCAGTAGCTTTAAATTATCATTATTTCAATACATGCAGAAGTGATTTGAATGTAGAATTTCCAAGGAAATCTCATCATGAAAGAGGCTGCCACCTGGTGTGGTCAAATTAAACAATAATTATAACACAGTTTCCCCGTAAATTATTCTAACGGTGTTTCACTGTGGTGGATTATGGGTATTCAATATACAGTTGATGGATATTACAGTACCTGACTGTAATTAATCACTATGCTAATTAACTGTAAAATCACATGGTGATCCTTCACAAATACATCACAGGGATACATGCAATATGAATACACACACATAGACAAAACAAACACAAACATCAAATCATTTCTATGTATGGGATGTTGTTTTCTATGGGACCACCATCTTTCAATTTGAGAAACTGAAGTATAAGCCTACTATACTGTGCATTACTGTAAGTGCTGCGATAAGTTATGCCACTGTAGTTCACTGTAAATGCTTTGAAATATACTGGGTTTCACCGCATATAGGAAAAGATGTTTCTCTGTATTGGTTTACAGGATACCCTTGTTATATCTACAGAGTTTCACCAAAATTGAAATTAAAGAGATTCATTGTAAGTATGCTATAATGTGCAACACCGTAAATGATTTAATATATACTAGGTTTCACCGTATTCAGAAAAAGGGTGTTATTTTGTACTGGTTTACAGGATCTCCTTGTTATATGGTCAATATCTACAGAGTTTCACTGGATTTGAAATTACGGAGCTTTATTGTAAATTTAAATGGTGAATCTCCGTCTATTCAATGGAATATTTTTACAGTGTATAGGGTCATTCCCTATTGTGGATAATGGATGTGATTATATTCCTTGAAAGTATGATGTTCTCTCTGCCTACTATAGATATAGTTGAATAATTGAGATGATCTACAAAGATCAATATCTATGGACACCATATCTAAACACAATATCATACTTCTAAACACTAGGACCTTGAAATATCATCTAAACATGTCATAACTAAACACATGGTCAAACATAACATTAACACATCAAACACTTTACAAACCTAAAGATAGACCTAAATGCATTAAAATCTAAACACAAAGGCTAATCACATTATGAGGCTAAACATGTTTAGGTTTATAAAGTGTCCTCAAAAACGGGACAAGAAAATGTTTAGCAATGTGTTTAGACTCTAAACACCTTTTTTACAGTGTAGTGCCCTCATCGCCAACAGGAGGCGCCACGTTCCACCCGACTACTTCCGGCGCCAGGTTGGCCTGCTGCAATTTCCTGCCTCTGTGGCAGGCAAAGTGGGACCAGCGGGGCGGGACGACTTAATACGTATCGACGTGAGGAATTACACGCCTGGGGACCCCTGCTAATTGGCACTGCAGACAAACACACGGAAAATGAAATTAACGAATTTTCTACTTTATTGGTGCGTCCTAGGATCCAACAGATACGCGAGTACTATAGAGTATGGCAAAGGAAAATCAGAGTTCTTTAGTGCCTCCGCACTACGAACACTACTTGTTATATATATGCTTGGATCGTCATTAATTAAGACCTACAGGGTAGTCCAAAAACAATGCTAATGTTGATAGTCCACTTGGCCTCTGTCGCGTGATTGAGCAATACATTTCCTATATATAAATTTCTGCTACAGAGGCCTAGTGGACTCTCGATGTTACATCATCGTTCACTAGGCCTCTGTCGCAGAGATTTATATAGGAAATGTATTGCTCAATCGCACACAGATTCTCCTGCTGGGAGCTGTCTGGCCTTTACTTGGTATTGAGGGCACTCTGTGACAGTTATCCTAAAGGTTGCGTTTTCTGTGATCTTCTAGGGCAGACTGCATTCGTTACCAGCTTAATCCTAACATGATAGTTAGGCAGATAGAGGACTTAGCCCTCCAGGCCTCATTGGTCATGTTCTTAAGTCTAGAATGCACGGGAGAATGCACCGCAGAATGACTGACGGGTTGAGGTTATCGCTGGTTGCTGCAGGTGCAGGTTAATGCGGCCTGGTGGCGACATGACCAGCGGCCATGTAAACACAACACCAGCCAACACGCAGGGTGCTTCATAGCATCGACCATGAAATCAGGACGCATGGTTCCGCTGTTCCAATTATATCTGATATATTAGCATAGATGTACACCTACCATTGTACCACAGCCAGACACATAGCTTCATCTATTTCTTATTGGTATAAACTCATGGACATGCTTAGGTATGGTGAAGTGGTAAGATCCAAACAACTTCATAACGAAGAACGCGCCCACCACCAGTTAGTGTGTCAGTGTGAGAAGTACAAGGAGAGTGGGGTGTGCCGCGGGTGTAGGTGGTGTGGACGCCGTGAGAACACACGCCGTGCTCAGTGTGCGGGGCATGCTGTAGCAGCTGACCACCCTCCCCTACCCCCGGGCAGCTTACAGCTCATGCGCCCTTCCTCCCCTCGCCACTCACAGATTTATACTACTACGTCAACATAATTAACGCCCATTTGACCGCCAGGAGCGGAGGTGGCGTCTTATCTCTGACCCCACAAAAGACATTTAATTAGCCAGTGTGTGTTTGGTGGTGTTTGAACACGTGGCCGCCCGGCCCAGTGCCGACCGGAGCTTGCCGATAGCGGCCAGCAGACCTCCAGCCTGCCACGATCCTAGCCTGCTGCCGTAAAAATGAGGATAATCTCCCGTCGGTCGTAAAAAGCGCCCAATGAAGGCGCCAGGCTGGGGACTATTAAGGCTGAGTGTAGGCCGCCGTGGCCAGGGCGCGACAAGGAATGCAATGGTAAGATAATTTGGGCGGTCGACAAAGGAGTCAAGAGGTTGCAATCAGTTTTAGAGTGGCTCCCTCTCCCACAGTGAGAGCAGACTGGGTAGTGCCGCCTTACCCATGCAGCGTCCTAACTGATGCCTACTGATGGCTGCCTGATGAGGCAGCAACACGACGTGGATCCTGTAGGACGACCACCAGGCAGGTGTCTCACCCATTGCCTGTGTTATCCTGCTGTCCACCTGCACACTGATTACACAAAACACGCCCTGCTTCACGCGCTAGGCTCAGGGCAGCCGACCAGCACGTCAGCACGGGTGTGAGTAGCATAAGGAAATGGTAGTTGTCCTCCAGCTACTTGCCTGGCAAAGTCATTCCTGCATGCCGTCGCTTTGATAAAAAGGAATATTTTGGAAGAGATAGAGTAAAACTCTGAGAAACACTGAGATACTTTGCAAGTGCAGCCTTTACAGCCTTCGCACGGTAGCCATGCTAGGTGAACAATTAGCGCGGTACCATTTGCCACCCCAGGCCGATAAAATATCTACATGTACTAGTATGATGACTATAGTCATTCCCGGAATCATTCACTCTCTCCATGGACAAAGGATATGGAGAAAGGAAGGAAAGGGGATATACAGAAAAAACATAGATATGTGATTAAAATCAAAAAGAGGGGGGAATGGACGAAATGAGAGGGGAAAAACCCATGAGGACTGAATCACTCTAGTTAAGACTCCATCTCCCTCATTAGTCCGATTGCGTTACGGCATGCTGTCAGTTGGGGTGACATCACTACCAGGGGGCAGCAGTAGAGTAGCACGGGCACACCATTAAGAGGGTTTCAAGCCCGGCTGGACAGAGATAAGAGCACAGATCACCCCCTACTTCCCCTGATAAGTCACCTAGCCATGCCGCCCCCTCAAGGACCCCGACAAATTGTCATGTCACGTGACTGACCCATGATGGGTCATAATGACTGATAGCGCACTCTGTGCCAAACATGAGGACTATTGATGAGGTCGATATCTGGAAACAATTATCATTTAATCCCTTCTCAGTAGAGAATCTATTGGTTGAGCTAATCCCTGATAAAATCAATGCACCATCAAGTAGTACCAGCAGAACCAGGGCTGGGGTTCCGTTTGCTTTATTTGAGGAAGAGGATCATGTTCAATGTTTTGTGGCAAACCATCGTTTGCTGTTTTGGGGTATAATCCGTATCAATGGGATAGCATTATACAACTTACATGGAAGTGAATTCTTGAACTTCGACTTTTGTCACTGGCGACCATAATGCCAGTACAAGCCTTTTCTTTTTCTTTTTTTCCCTATCGCTAGATTAATGTTAAATTAAAGTAAAGTTGGGATGGGTGCATTGGTAACTAAACTGTGAGATATAATTAAATTTTTTTTGAAGGGTTCGTCCCCCCAAGCGCGAAGCGTTGAAAGGGAACAGGTGCTATAGCGGAGATGACCGTCGCACCATTATAATTAAATTATAAATGGTTGAGAGTTGGATACAACACGAAGTCAAACCTCAGACGTGAAAAGAATGGCGGGTGTGGAATGGAGGTTCTATTTAACAACATTTGGCGTAGACGGCCTCCATAATGGCCTGGGCCCTCAGTATACGTACCCCTCCCGATCCCCGGCGTTTGTCAGCTGTCGGGCAGCCTTGTACATTTCAAGCACGTATCGACCCCCCTCTCATATGGTCAATGGTCATTTACATGGACATTATCGGGGCACCGCACCTATATCTCCTGATGGCTGCTATGGCATCGATAATAGGGAGCGCTGTAAAGACGCCCAGTCAAAATAGCGCGCGTCCCGATAAGGCGGCCTGCCATTGACTTTCTGTCTCGGCACCCCGACCGGAAGTGGAGCGGCACCCCGGCCAGCGGCCGGACACGGGGGGGGGGGTGGCCGGATGTAGGAGCAGGGGCGTAGGAAAAGGGGGGGGGCAGGGGGGCCTGGGCCACCCCAATAATGAGGAGGTTCCCTATATAAGCCTATATAAAAATATAGCAGCCCCCCCCTCCCCCAACCGAGACCCCTTTCCCCCTCCAATAAAAATTTGCTACCTACGCCCCTGAGGAGGCTGGATACGAATAGGGCCAGGAGCAGGTTTGGGTTGGACGGGGTACAGTCGGATACATATAATATGGTGAGTGTCGCCTTGGAGTTCTTAGGGAAAAGTGTGGGGAAGGGGTTGATGCTTATAGCCTTTTTTTTCAATATCTAGTGCCCCTTCGTATAGTTTAGTCTAGGGTTACATATACCGGGTATTTACTAGAGGTTTAATACAAAGCGGAAAAGTAGTAGGTAAATCCGTTTTGAGAGCTGCCATTTAATATGACGACCACTCGCAGAGTGACAGTGTTGGATCATCCTCTACCCCCTCCCCCCACCTCCCATCTATATTCCAAAACGGGAGCGTAAAGCGTAATTGAGGTGAATGATTCACTGGTCAGTCATGTGAACAAAACCACTTTAGATAGGCATTCCTGATGGGTGCCACGAATAAATCTGCAGATGAGTACTTGCCCCTGAGTGGCCATGGCCGACCAGTGGTCAGCCCGGCGGTGACTGACCCCCATATCATCCAACGGCTCCCTCCGCCCCTCTGCCGGTCACTCCATGACCGGGGGTCAATCAAAACGGCCCCATTTCTGACCAAACCGATATAAATCCGCGCTACTTGGGCCGCTTTTTGGTCGTGATCATTTAGACTGCAGGGAGAGATAAGGTGGAGGGGCAGCTCAGGGTGCGGTGGTCAGCTCGTGTATCTGTACTTTTACTGCAGCAATCAGACTTTGCACTGCAAAAACAGTGTTTAGATTGTAAATGCTCAATGTTTAGTAGCTAAACACTTTTCTAAACACTATCTTGTCCCACATTTTGAGACACCGTTTCCCATCTAAACATGTTTATTTTCTAAACATGTTTAGAGAAAGTGTGTTTAAATACCAATATGTTTAGATATATTAAGTGTTTAAACACTCTCCTTGTGTTTAACTTGAGGAATGTTTAGCTCTATTCATGAACGGCTTCTGCTGCTGCATTATATTTGTATGCAAATAATGTTTCTGAGTGAGTTTACAAATAGTGATGTCATTTCTTGGGAAGTATACATACACCTCTCTTTACATTACCTCTCAGAGGAAGAGAGAGGGAGGGGAAGTAGCCTTTGAAAGAGTACAGTATCATGTCCAAGAGTCTTCTGCTTTATCTAATTCTGTATTCCACATGAGGGGTATCTTAGAAAACTACTTCTCTTGTGCATATTATTAATTATCAAATTGAAAAAATGATCTTTTCAATACAGGATAAACTATATGTTACCACAAATAATAGTTTTGAGTGTTAATTTCACTTGTTTGAAGATGGGTTAATTTCTAGTTGTGTGGAGGAAATACTGTCATAAACCTTAATGTCACCTAGTGGGATAAATTATGATGGTTTAATTCCTAAACGCATTGTGTCTAATAATTAAACACCAAAACATGTTTAGCTCACTTGTTTTGAAGTTGAATACACAGGAAATGAGTGTTTAAAGACTAAACACTCACATTCATGTGTGCTTAAAAGCTAAATACTCACAACCATGGGTGTTTAAAGACTAAACTCTCACAATCATTAGTGTTTAAATGTTATACACCTAAACACATCAACATCTTTGCTGTTTGGGTGTTTGTAAATCACGTGTTTAGCACACCTGAAATCCATTTAGATCTCTTAGATGTGTAGCCCCTAAACATGTTTAGCATATTTAGTGTTTAAAGATAAACACTATTTTGTAGTGTTGTATCCCTCCCCAGGTAACCATGGTAATATAGTCTCCTGCTCCCACATGTGTGTGTTGGATCCCTTCTCCCAATATAGACACCCATGATCCCCTAGCAACAAGGCTCCTCCGTTACATATATATATATATATATATATATATATATATATATATATATATATATATATATATATATATATATATATACACCACTTGACTGTTGATGACCGCCTACTACTTATACATTGCTCTACTAAACAAAAATAAGTGTTTTTGCTTTTTGGTGAACAGTGTTATCCCAAGCAGTATGAATGAACGTAATAACACTTCCAACATTCACTTCAAGACTCAACACTTTATTCTGTAAATATATCACAACAGCTTTATGAAGTCGCTTGGACATCACGACCACCATAGAGGGTTTTAATTACAAATAGACTGAACGGTCCTCTACATATATATACAACATGAGTATATATATGGGAATAGTCTGTGTTTAAAAAAGGCATCGGGGTTTCTGACACCATTTGTGAACGTCCCGAATAATTATATATATTCAAGAAGTAATCGGTTGCTTTAGATTGCCCCTCACTCTCCCCTACAGTGTGCGCGAGACCAAAGACCTATCTTACAAGTTATATACATCAGACTACGGTTCTAGGGATATAGAACAACACACATGAACATACACCTGCGCAACCCTGTATATATTAACCAGTCTGCCTGGTTAATTCGTCTCTCAAAACTGGTAAATAAAAAGCACTGACTTATACACGAGAAAATATGGTATGCTGAATTACAATTATAACACCCTCTATAGTCTCTGTCTCAAGCTGCTACTGGTCAGTTTCACGCCATCTCTTTCTCCCTTGCCAAGTCTCGTGCGGCGCCCATGTGACCTCATAGGTCGCAGCATTATAACTCTGTCAATTGACATTATGTGCCGCCGATGGTATCAGCGAGATGGACTTAGAATTCAATTTGATCGGAAACCGCAGATAGGCTTCGGTAATTCCCGTATCTGGTCGGCCCGCCCCGCCCTCTGGCGACGGCCGTGTCCGAGGGAGCAGATTAATATCCATTATTAGACCTTGGTCCGCTCTGCGACGCTCCGGTCGCGCCTAATGTTGGGCGATAATTTGGTCTTTTGTGGATGCCCCTACCCAATTAAACCTCCGTCGGCCGTTGGCAAACGATCCACTATTTAGGATTTATCTGTGATAGATGGGACCCAATATAGCTCAAAAGGAAGAATATTTGCTGAACTCTGACCGGGTTAAGATTGAGCTTCTATATAGCCGGTAAATGGAGGTGGTGTATTGTGAATGGTGTATTGGGTGTAGGCGGGAGTGGAGCTGGTTCTGGCGACATGCATTGATAAGCTGATAAGATGACAACCAGCATGTCCCTGGATAACATCCATTTCCAGGGACAAAGTACCCATCATGACAATGCCTTATAAGTGTGTATTGCCACCTTTGGTATAACCAGCGAAATTCAAAATGGTGGACCCACTAGGTATAGGTCTAGGCTCCTATAGTATAGGTATAACTCAATGGGTGGTCAACCATGCATGATAATATCTAGAACATGCTGATCACAGAGACCTAATGGGTCCATGGCACTATATACCAATTCCAGTTGTGAAATATACATGTACCGATGTCCATCGTGCAACTATTCACTCTGGGTCTTTGTCCCATATATTTGTCTTTAGCATTATACAGGATGGTGTAATAGGCCATATGGTAGGTTAGCAGGGTTACACTTTATTGCAATACCTTCTTATCTTTACTGATCCTGCAGTATTATATGTATATATTCAATATAATAAACGCTCTGAGCTGACAAAGGGCAGAGGCTCCCAGCCAGTTAAACCTGCAACTTGTGTTCTGTGTCTCCTTCTATAGCTCAAATCTACATGTAACCTGCCTGTTACATCTGGCGATCTGGCCAGGGTCACTGTAACTTTAGTTATAGTGTTGGGTACCTACAGTGTTGGGTACCTACACTGAAGCCTGCAGCATCATGGCAGCAGATATCACATAGACTGGAGGGTGTTTCCTCACACCAAGCAACCAGCTACAGAATAGGAGCAGCATTGTCATTGGGAGGAGTACTGACATTGGTATATGTCATAGCTGGGTTTTTTTCTCCTGGTAACCATTTCTCAGAGGATTCAACATTGTCATGGAACAGGCCTTTATCATGGGGTCACTGCACTTTCATTCTCTCATGTAGGATGGGGGAAGGTAAATTATGGAGGTGTGACTTAGTAATAATGGACATGAGGAACTGTCATTGGAACTTTTTCACTGAGCTACAGCTTTGTCAGAAATATGGAAACATTTTGGTTTCAACAATATCACAAGAGGAGCACCATTGTCATGGATCTTGTGTGGCGTTGAAACTGTCTACACAGGGATATTTACTATTCCACAGGACACTGGAGATCTCAATTATTGATGAAAGTTTGGTAGAAGCACTAAAGATATCAATCAGTTCTCATTCTGTTAAAATATGTACAAAAGTATCATTGTAGTATACCAAGGTAAATTGTAAGTACTTGTTTTTACATACAAATATTAGGCCTTGTGTATATCATTAATATTTGTTTGTGTATGCATATGCAGTATAAGCTTTCACAGCTCACTGGGTCATTATCACGTTTTACAGGCTCTCAAAGCTATTTTAGAATTATAGTATTGGCTGCTACATTTACCTTTAACAGGTATAATAAGGTATGGAGTACTGTATTGTATTACTAAAGCCAGTAAAGCAGTCTTGAGTTTAGTAAAACAATAAGTCAGAATAGTTAGAATAAGCCATGGTTGGGTACAGTCTACTTTTAATTAGGTTTCTCACAATTGTTACCTAAGACTACTACAGTGTTTATTGGTCTTTTAATCATTTCCTTGGGTATCAGGTTGAATATATTAGAATTGCAAATGGTGGATCAGGAATGATGGTATGTTCATTTCACTAAGCAATTCAAATATATAATCCATTGAACTGTTAGCTTAGAGAGCTAAAAGAGGGTTTGTATTGAGGTTCAGTTAGAGTAGGCAGAGCATTTTTGACTTCAAAAGGTGGTCCACCCACCCCCTGAAATGGAGATTTTCCAATCATGATTGTAGCTCTTGGAGTATATTTCTAACATTTTGGTAAGATTATATGAGCTCAGGTAGCTTCAGCTACATGGGCCTGTCACAAAATTGTAAAAGAGGAAAGAGATAGTGCTAACTTACTGGTTATGCCAGTCAAATAGGGTTCCCATTCAATTACTAAATTCAGGTATACCAAACTTAATAAGTAGAAATATGCAAACAAAGGAAAATAAAAGTCCAATTGTGTTTTGAGTTACATTAGACAAACAAAACTTCAGTCACAAACTATATAGTTTTCTTCACACTATATTTTAAAAAAGAATGTTCTTCTCAATTTCTATTTTGAGGCATTACATGAATTGGGACTGATGACTGGGAATCCTGGTCCAATAACCAACTGTGTGTGATTGCACAGGGTGCCTAGTAGTTTGAGGTACGAATGATTCAACAATCAGATAGAGAGATGCTAAACCAGTCAAGTGTAAATAAAAAGGGAAACAAATAGTTGATTAACAATCAGGTTCAGGTTATCAGGAGGTCAAGTTATATGAATGGGTACCTGAGTATGGGTATGTTGACAGATGCTCCCGGCGGGCATGAAAGGGTACGGGTAAAACAAACAGTAGCGCCAAATCTGGACGGCACCTGCAGCACTATATAGCATGATATAGGGGTTAACAGGGGGTCAGGACGAGATCACCACAAAATCTTGAGATAATGAAATCTCTGGTAGTGGGAATGTGGTTACAGAAGATGTGTACATTACACATAAATGGGTCTTTGGCAGCATTGTAGCGGCAACGAAAGTGGTGGACACCAAAGAAGGGACATTATGTCCATAAGTGCTATTCAATTAGACTTAGATCTTGTAGGTGATGTCTGTTTCTCCCCATCAGTGGTCTTTACAGGTTTTGTGTGATTCCATAGAGACCAGCTCCAATTATTGAGAATGACAAATGGTGGGAGGTGTTAATGAGCAGCAACAGGTGGTTGTAGGTGATCAACAGAACATACCACATGTTATCAATGTTAATCAAGATGGGGATGCTCAAAGCGTCATAGGCAATAATATTGCTAACCAGTAGCAGGAGGTGGCTGTAGGTGATCAATAGAACATACCACACATTATTAATGTTGATCAAGATGGGGATGCTCAACAGCTTTATGGGCAATAATATTGCTGATCAGCAGCAGCAGGTGAATGTAGCTAACAACAGGACGTCCCATGCGGTACTGATGTTTATTAAGGGGGGTGCTCAGCGCTTCATGGCCACTAACATTGATAACCCCGCAGGGTTATTACCATCACCTTGGCATTGCATCTGAGGTATTTGTGCCAGTAAGTCATATGTATGAATTCTAGTAGGGTGTAAGATAATCATGTTTGGTAAACATGCTATCTTGCATAGTGGTTATAGATGAGGGCATAATGCATGTAATAGTTTATATTTGTATATTTTGTTGCTACTACCTCTGACACCATTAACTGGCTGTAATGTGATTCCATAGTAGTTTATACTTGTATATTTTAATACTACTATCTCTGACACTATTAACTGATTGTAATAGGAATGCACACAGATATTTAAGTATGGACTCTTGCAGTCTTATCTCTTTATGGTTGTATTCATGATAGGGGATTCTTTTTTATACAAGGAACCTTGTGTATAGTGACCTCTTGCAGGTAATTGACATTGCACTATTGTCCATGGCCCTATGGAACCAATTGCCTGTTTACTACACCATGGGGGGCCTTAGATGGACAATGCAGTGAACTCTCACAGCGAGATGATGAAATGATGCACCTAGGACTCTTGCAGTTATTTGATCATTTTATGTAGGGATCAAAACAGACCTGCTTGCGATATTTCAGATGTCCATTTATCATTACTGTGTGGGGTTATTCTGTTTACAAACATCACCTATGCATGATGCTTCTGTAGCCAATTGGATGGTTTTATGCTTAGGATGGGTCAAGATATACTCTTGTAGTTTGTATAGAGTTGATGTGGCACCGAGCGTGCCAAGCTATTTTCTTCATGGAATCGTAGGCCTAAAATGTAAAAGGTGTCACCAGTCATGTATATTTGCATTACTCAACTCTGGGCAATGAATGTATTTGGGAAATAATATACAGGTACTGTGTAATTGTGAGGTTTTCACTATGTCACAGATCAAATTCTCTAATTCTGAGGCTGGGTCCTTATCATTGCTGACTTGTCATTACTGCATGCATGTGCCAGCCTGCCTGACATGATTTTGTGCTTCAGTGCGGATAAGGAAAAGGTCTTTGTCCTAGTTAATTGTCCAACATGGGTTCGATATGTTAATTATTTTGTAAGGTGTTACTGTCCTTTCAAATTTTATAACTATTAAATTCAATATAAGTGATGGAGGGATGTAATGAGCCATATGGTAGGTCCTGATAACCAAGCCAGTTACCCTGATGTGTATGTTTACCTGACCAGGATCTCATGTTTGACAAGCTGTTAGCATGGTTACACTTTATTGCAATACCTTCTTAGGGAGCGTTCATTATTTATGGCAAGGGGGGGTGAGAATCTTGTTCGGCAAATACCTGAAAATGAAGCGTCCCCCCATGTGAATATCCCAAAATGAACCGCCTCCCCCACAGAAATACCCAGAAATGAATTGGCCCCCCTATGTGAATACCCCAAAATGCAGTGCCCCCCACCAATGTGAATACCCCAAAATAAAGCGCCGCCCCCCCACTCATTACCGCTCACTATAATACACTATATAATTGATTCTCTCAGTAGAAATATCCTAAAATCACTCTTCCCCTTAGCACATGAAATGGCACTTTCATGTGCTAAGGGATTTTCCTTAGAACAACAACACTGGCTACCTGAAGGCATTTAGCACCATACTATGTGTGCATCCCTTTATGTTGCTGCAAGCTGGTGTAGTAGAAGGTGTGAAAACTCCTGTAGACACAATTACTACCAATGGTGGTACCACTTACAAACATTGATAGTTGCCCCAATGGATGCCATTGTAAGTCCCCCTATATTCTATTTCATTGGACGTACTAAAAAAATTCTGCCCCCCCCCGCTCAAGGGGTCAACATTTTTTTGACCCACACCTGAAGAGCCAAAAAGTGTGTGCGAATGCACCCTTTTAACCTATTCCAATGTAGTAGGTTATCCCATGGGCGTGGTCATTGCTGGAGCTTGTTACCTGCGAGTTCTACAGATAAGAACTACCAGATGGGTACCAGTTGGCCCCCGAGAGGACTGCAGTGAACAGTTGGGATCATCTCATTGGCTAATAATTAAACCTGCTAAGTCTGTATAGTAACGCGTGGGCTTTTTCGCTGAAAACAGGTGAAATTGTTTTGACCCCCTGCACTGTAAAAAAAATTCCGTAGAAAAAACGGAGATTCTCTGGCACCACTGGGTGCCGGCCAATCTCCGTATTTTTTACGGTCACCGTTTTCTCCAAAATCACTGTTTTTTTATCCGGTACTTCTTCGTTATCTAAAAACGTTGATTTACCATTCTTAGATTAACTGTAATTCTCAGTTACCCAAAAAACGGAGATTCTCTGGCACCACTGGGTGCCGGCCATTCTCCGTAATAACTACGGTCACCATTCTCTTGGAATTACTGTTATTGTAACGGAGAATGTCCTTCACCCAGTGGTGCCGGAGAATCACCATTATTTCAAGGGAATACTTCAAATCACTGTCATTTTGATATGGCATCAAAGGATGGATTATGGTATTTCTATAATCCAGTTCACTTGTGGTCCAATCCCTAGTTCCATGAAAGCATCATAGAATAGTTCATCACACTTTGTAATTACAATCTAGGGGCAGACAGCACCCTAGGATTGCTACAAAGCAACATGCATGGCTGGGTGGACATATATATTTCTTTTCACTACAGAATAGGTGTTTGTCTCAACAAAATATCTCACAAAAGTAGATTACCATACCATTAACCATATTCTCACAGCCCCATTATTGGCCATCAATGTTGATGGTGCATTTTATTCAAAAGTTGTAAATCATTATCATTTTTTGATACATTAAGAAGTGTCTATACAGTAGACACCTCCAGGAAATCTCATCATGAAAGAGGCTGCCACCTGGTGTGATCAAACTAAACAATAATCAAAACACAAATTCCCCGTAAATTGATAAACAGTTTTTCGCTGTGGTAGATTACGGATATTCAATATTGATAATTAGTCACTACACTACTTCACCATAATTTTCACTGTGATCCTCCGTAAATACATTACAGACACAAAAGCATTTTTTATTCACACACACACACACACACACACACACACACACACACACACACACACACACACAGGGACTGATACAATACAAAAATCAAACCTTTTTATATGTATGGGATATTTTTTTCTATGCCACCACCTACTCTCAATTGAAGAAACTGAAATATACTATGCATTATTATAAGTGCTTTGGGACATACAAGCTTTCACACTATTTAGGAAAATGTATTTTTCAGAACATGTTTTCTGGGTTTCCTTCTTATATGCTCAATATCTACAGGGTTTCACCAGGATTAGAATTACAAGTTATGCCAAACTGTGGTTCATGGTAAATGTTTTGAAATATACTGAGTCTCACCAGATTCAGGAAAAAGGTGTTTCTCTGTACTGGTTTACAGGATTTCCTTGTTATATGATCAATATCTACAGAGTTTCACAAGAATTGAAATTATGGAGATTCTTTGTAAGTATTAAAAATGTGCATTACCGAAATTACTTTAATATATACTCGGTTTCACCGTATTCATGAAAAAGGTGTTTCTCTGTACTGGTTTACAGAATTTCCTTGTCATATGGTCAATATCTACGGAGCTTCACTGGATTTGAAATTACGGAGATTTATTGTAAAATTAAACAGTGAATCTCCGTCTATTCAACGGAATATTTTTACAGTGTGGTCAAGGGGTCGAAAAAATTCTTAAAAATGATCACTCCCTTAGCCCTCTGTATCCTGACAATACATACTTGTGAGCAGCTAAGGGGAAAGGGACATCCATGTGGGGGTATATGGATGATTGTTTCTGTTTGCCTACTCACACTTTTGAATTAAAAATCTGCAAATTTAGGTACACACGAAAATGTCTTTTTTACCTTTTCCGCGAGAATTCATACACACGAAAATATTTACATTTACAGCAGATATTCTGAATTTGGGAGAATGCTATAAGTTGCACCTAATGCCTGATAAGGTTCCTATTGCCTAATAAAGTCTATACACCGCTTTCAATGTAATTAGCGTACATACCCTAATAAGTGCACAGCCCCTCTTTTAGACTAGGACTTACTGTGAAACCCTGTTCATAAGCCGACCTCAGTCATAAGCCAGGGCTAGAGTTTGGGAAAATATCATGAGCTGATTTTGGGTTGAAATTTAGGTTTAGAAAAACTCTATAATTTATAGCAATAAAACTTGGTCATAAGCCTGGGAGAAAATGATTTAGAAGCCGATTTTGCTCGAAAATAGGAAAAAAATCTGGCATATGACAAATACCAGTGCCCTAGAATAAAATATCCCCTGGCACGAATGTCCTAAAATGAAGCGCCCCCTCCTACATGAATATCCAAAAATGAAGTGCCTCCCCCACAGAAATACCCTAAAATAAAGTGCCTCCCCCTCGTAAATGTCCCAAAATAAGATGCCCCCCCCCTCAAAATGCTCACCCCCCTGCCATAAATAATGAACGCTCCCTTATCTTTGCTGATCCTGCAGTATTACATGCATATATTCAATATAATAAACGCTTTGAGCTGACAAAGGGCAGAGGCTCCCAGCCCGTTGAACCTGCAACTTGTGTTCTGTGTCTCCTTCTAAAGCCCAAATCTACATGTAACCTGCCTGTTACAATGGGATTATAAAGAAACTCACTAATTCACGTAGAAATGGATATGGAACACCCAGACCGAACATTTATATTCGATCTTGTAAGTATTTAGTCAGTTAGTTCCCAGAAATAAGTGTAAGCCTGTTTGACTCTCTCTAGAACCCCCCCCCCCCCACTTTTATGTATAGTTCTTTTTTTAAATATGTGATTCATACAGACACAAAAATGATCGGGTAGGGGCAGGGTGGGGGGGTATACTTATTACTTTAGATACCTTTGGCTGCATTTGGTTTGGTAATTGCTAGTTCAGAGTTGCAAGTTGCAAATTGGCGGTTGCTGTTTGCAGCATCTCATTTTCTGTGGCCACGCTCCCTCCTGTGATCAATCTGCATGGTACATACAAAGTCAGTCTGACTTTATTTTTACCTACTAATGTGTGACTTAATATATCGTCATCTTAGTGCAAGAAGGTTGTAACTGTAACTGGGTCAACAAGGTAAAACATACCTGTAAAGCCCCTCACAGGGTTAGGGAGTGGTCATTATTTATCAACAGAGGGGGTGGTGGGTTAATACGCGGACGCGTGGACATTTTTTTACACCTCCCCCCACGATGGCAGGCAAAATCTTTTGCGCCGGAGGCTCGGAGATTTTTTCGCACCCCTCTTTGATCTATTGTAGCGCACAGGCTTTTTTGCTAAAAAGAGGGTAAATTTTTCTAGCCCCCCCTCAAGAGGGGTCAAATTTGTTTAGCCCCCCATCAAGAAGGGTCTGAAATTTTTACCCCCCCCCCTCAAACCTACCACCCCCCCCCCATTGATAAAAAATGACCACTCCCTTACCTTTCACTGTTGAGAGACAGTTGGTATCCTCCTTGACTATAGGGAGGGGACATCGAACATTGGCTGCACCAAATGGTCAGCACCCCTGCACAGGCAGTGAACACTGAAAAGACACCCACCTTCGAAATAAGTAGTTCATTACAGTGCTATGTATGAGAAGATAGGCACTCATGTAATAGCCTTTCCCTCTGAATTGTATTTGTATGTGGCAGCCCAGACAACAGTTTGATCTGTGAGCGATGATGGAGTGGCTATTCCTGGGGCTATTTCTATATGTGTAAAACTGCATGGGTGGCTGCTGGATGGGTGTTTTGTTGTAGATCGGTATGGTATAGGCTATAGCCTACTTGTGGAAGGGGTTAGACGTATATGAAAGGGCACATAGTACCCACTAGTTGCTAACAAACCAGAATATGTTTCATGAATTGGGAGTTTGGCAATGATAAATGCAGCTATGCAGTTAAGGTGTGAAAAGTCATGGAGGACTGAGGGACTAATTTATGAGCCAAACTCACATGGAGATTGATACAGATGTATCGCACTATCACAAATCGCACTCTCATTTGACTAACTTAAGTTAACTTAAGTTAGTCACTACTGACTGAGATATTTAACTATATTTTTATCAGTGTACCCATGATGCACGGAATGAGTAGCACGAGGAAAATAACTTCACGTGAGCCTTTCTGTCACAGACAAAATCAGAAACTCGCCAAGCAGAGGCAATCCTAGGTATAGTAGTGGAAAGAGGGTGTGCAGGAATAGTCCCCAGTCTTCTTTGCCACCCATGAAGGGCCTATAGGCTAAGGTACGAGTACCAGTAACCAGCTCTTGTCCCCAGTCTCCTTTGTACACCTGAAGGTGCCAATGCACAGGTAGAAAAAATGGGGCAACCAGCAAATAGAGGTGCACCCTCTGACATACCTTAATAGGAGTAAACAGGAAGACCAATGTTCAGGAATTGATTTTTATATGTAAT
Source organism: Acholoe squamosa (assembly GCA_949317995.1). Classification (NCBI taxonomy): domain Eukaryota; kingdom Metazoa; phylum Annelida; class Polychaeta; order Phyllodocida; family Polynoidae; genus Acholoe; species Acholoe squamosa. The sequence continues at coordinate 36,333,240 of OX439043.1, read as the reverse complement.
GTCAGAGGGTATTTGACTTCCAAAAGCCGTCTCACAGAGGTCAGCAGGTCATGCAGTAGACGGAAACACACTCAGCCCGTTTAGAGGAAAGACTAGGATTGATTGCTTATTGGAAAAACTCCTCCAAGAATCGCACATCGACTGTCAACTGCAGGGGTATATTGCTTCAGGTCCATTTTCCTGATTTCCGCTTATAACTATATATAGGCCTATGTGGACAAGCAACCTTATACACTTCAACGACCTCTTAGTGTATGTAGGGTAAGTTGACTATATCTTACCCAACTTCAATTATTTCGTATATATGGATGAGTCCCGACGTCCCATCATATATGGGATATTGCAGACTTCTCTGACCAAGATGATAGAATTTACAAGGCCTTGTGTATATTCATATTGCAGTGTGTGTTATTCAAACATATGGGTTGAAAAGCCTGATGGCTTGTAGTTATACTAATGGTACCAGTAATTGACCATGTGAAGGCCAATAGCAAGCTGGCTCCAACTCGACCACTAGCGTGAGTTGTCGCTGGCTCACAGGGATGCTGGGTGAAAGTAGTTTTGTTGGCTGGTTGTTGTAGTGCTTATTTGTAGGCAGGTACCTCGTGTAGAGATCTTTCCCGGAAAATGGGGACCATGATCCCCAAACAAGAGAGAGGTATTCCCTAGAATGCCAACCGGACGAGGTGGGGCCAATAGCACCATCTGTTTGTCCCTAGACACCACCCACTGACGAGTTCGCTTTTCTGTATGCATCTGCGAACAAAAATCTATGCACTGGACTTACTTATAACGCACTTAAAAATGTGCAAGGGTATTGTAGATCTATTTCACATTGTCATTGTCTAATTTATAAAAGTTGAACATTTTAGTGATTCATAAGGCCACCAGCCCTGTATAGCGTAAGTTACAGTTAGGCCCCTTCTGTATACGTCACATGGTGCACATGCAGGGTGGTCAGCAGCGGGCAGACATTGCCCGCACATGGTAAGGTAGATATACCATCAGTAGAAGCTCCTCGGAATATTGGATGTAGTAGATAGGACATTGTTAACAACTATGTAAACTACCCCTACACTCTAAAAAATGTGTTTAAACTAAAACACATTTTACCTAAACACTTTTTGTTAAAACACATTTTCATCATATAAACACTTTTACACTGTTCCTGCAAAAGTGTTCAGGTTTATAAAAGTGTTTTAATACTTGGTTCCAATCCAACTCACTAGGTGGCAGGGGCCACCTATGATGGTACTACTTTAACATTCATATGTACACAACTGTCTGAATTTAAGTATAGATGATAATAATACACAGCATCCTGATAGAACATAACATTGACACTTTATCTTAGAATTGATTTGTAAAAGAAATGTCTCAAAATTACCTTCTCATTACCTTGATTCCAAAGCAACCTATGATAAACACCCATTTTGTAACATTCAGGATTAATACATACATCCAAGTCCCAACCTCAGTGACTAACTCTGTGCATCCAAGTGTTTGGACTCATCTTGACTATAGGAAACAGAGCCATTCCTGTATGGAGGTGGCCATGTTGAAATCAGTTATGTAACTGCCCCCGACAGCCATCTTGGATCTGACAGAGGATTTTGGGTAATCTCTTATCTTCCCCTCCACCCACAGAAAACAATGGGAATTCATAAGACTGATAACCTGCCCCTGCCTCTATCTTAATCACCTCAAGTACCTGTCCTTTGCTTTAGGTGTGAATGGACGGGATTAGCCTGATAGGGAGACAATGGCTTGGCTTTACTCAGCCTGGATTATATGTGCCCTCTTAGAAAACTTTTAAAGTTCAATTTCTCTTGTGTTTGAAGTATCAAGTCTATATAAAGATTACATTGTTTAAGTTTAAAGTATTTGATATCCAAAGGTATAGATTTCTAATAGGAATGGCCAACCAAAGTAAACTGTACAAAGAGGCCAACTGCTGATCTAGCCCCAACTACATGAGCCACCTAGCTAATTTGTTTGGTACTAGCAATGGCTCTGTCCCGTATAGGCCCGGCCTGGTTAGCACAGAATCAATATTGATAACTGGATGATGATTATTCATCAACTTGCTATCAACATTAATTCAATATTCTCTACCTGCAGAGAGACAGCAATATGCGGTAGGAAGGACTCACTAATCCTAAAACTGGGACCATGGGTTTATTAGGAAAATGAAATAATAACAAGGATATTAATTTGCCTGAAACTCATTTTAAACGCTTTCTGAACACTTTATTCTCAGAATCATTTAAACACTTTTTCAACTAAAACACATTTTAATCGAAACGCTTTTGAACATTTAAACACTTTTTGAAAAAGTGTTAAGTATTTTGCCAAAAAAAGTGTGTAACAAAGTGTTACAAGAAAGTGTTTAGTTTAAAAACTAAACACATTTTTTAGTGTGTAGGCATTATGTATCTTGGTAAGTGGATTGTTATCTTCATATTGGAACTACGGATTTTGCTTTATAAATGGTATTGAATGAGAGAGCTGTCGAGGCTCATCCTCAGCAGAACCATAGATTTCTGCTGCTTAGCAGGGGCAATATGTGGTTTACATGTATAAAAAGACCTAGAGAAGTGAGATACAATTCCAATTTGTGTATACCCCAGGTAGCTTTCAGGTAAGTGAGTGATAGTCTCCTTACCTAGAGGTCAATTCAGTACGACCTTTGTTTGCCCGCAGAGGCCTATATATAGGTGAAATCTACATCTGTAACGATACGAGGCCAATTCAGTGTGTTATGACCAATACCCAGACAGAAGTTAGCAGACCTTACCACCCGGTTGCAGTACTGTAGACGCCAGAGCCCCGTGAAAGACCTACCCTACCCCAGTTTCGTACAAAATAGACAGGGCTCTGGGGAGGGCGTCAAATGAACGCTTACCGGGCATTATAAATCGGTGGGTGACTTTGATTTCCTTCCGCTGTGTTCGCGGCCGTGATGGGGCGATATTAGGTGAATGTGACGTTGATGTAGCACGTAAACGGGCTGGTGCCGGGTCCGTCTGATCTGCGCTCCACCAAGCCAAGTGAATGCGACCAGGCGGCCCTGAGCAGGCAGTGCTATTAGTTAAAGACAAACATGACAGGGATACTAAGGATCACTAAGAGGAAATCGAAGGAGCAATTCTGAAGATCAAAGTGAGTATTTACCACGCTCCATTGCCCACCAATTACGAGGGGAGGCAGGCCTATGGATCTTTTAAATAGTACGTGGGTCAGTCGCCTCCCTATACCGCCAAATAACACGTTCTGCCCCTAAGCCCAGTCACAGCATCCTCCCACATTGCCATAAAAATATCTGGTCTTCTTTAATAGGGGGGCATTTATAGTACTACGCGGGTGACCAGGATCTGAGGACGGCAGGGGGGATGCCCAGCTCCACCGGGAGTTGAGTCTGAAAAGAGCTTAGAGCTGGGTGTTCCTTGAAGGGGATAGGCAACCAAAGACGGGGTCGTCTTAAGAGTTATCTCCACCCTATTTTCCTAGAATTGAGTTTGGAAACAGATAGATTGACTCTACAATGTGTGAGAAACTACTAATTCCGACTTAAGAATATTACAATTATATAAATACGAGACTCGAGAATATTTAGATACCTAACGGTATATGTTTAACACTACCCTCCTAATGATCATAATGATGAAAAGATATCCTTCACGAATTGTTCAAAATTGAAGACAGAGTGGTTGCCATAATAGAGTAATAGTAGCATAAAGGAATTAACACACATAGTCCACTAGGCCTCTGTCGCAGAAATCTATATAGGAAATGCATGGCTCAATCACGTGACAGAGGCCAAGTGGACTATCGACATAACATTGATAGTCCACTAGGCCTCTGTCGCAGGAATTCATATAAGAAATGTATGGCCCAATCATGCGACAGAGGCCAAGTGGACTATGGACTTTAGACCCATAGTCCACTTGGCTTTTCGCCAGCAAATGAGCCATACATTTCCTTATTAAATTGCTGCGATAGAGGCCAAGTGGACTCTCGATGTTAGGATATATAAGTCACTCTGGAATGAAGTTTATATTGTAAAGATTATATAATACCCATAGTCCACTAGGCCCCTTTCGCGCGAATGAGCCATACAAGCCAGTGGCGGATTTAAAGGGGGGGGGTCATATGCCCCCCCTTTTTTTGCCAGTACTTAAGAGTTTAATTACATATTTGGGACCCAAATATTTGTGCGAAAATTGGGGGTGCGCCCCCTCGTTTTGGGCCGCCAGTAGTATAGTATGTATGGGAACGGGACTATAGCTAATCTAAGGATATTACTCACTGGGGACGCAGCAAATCAGAGGAATGGACCAATCAGAGGTCGTCATTTTGGTGGGAAATTTTAAAAATTTGGTGACGTGACTATTTTTAAATTTTTTTTGCCAAAATGGAGACCTCTGATTGGTTGGCTGTCCACATGTCATACCGTCAGCTGTATGCAAGCAAGTAGTTATGTGACCTTATTAACATAAAGAGGTGTGGTTTATTATGTAGATGAGGGTGTGACTATAGTGAGATATTTTTTATATTGAAATGCATCTTTGAAACACACACTCAATGAATCAAATACAACATTAGAAACGTACACTTTATGAACACCTTGGTTTAACAACGGGGCCTTAAAGAACTACACGTCTAATGCATGTATCATTTCCCAAGTGACAATGGGATCGCAAGTACACATTGTCTTGTTGTTTTTTTTCAACACTGATACACAAGGTAAGTCGGTGGACATAGTAGATGAAGTTAATACAACAACAAAGGATATTATCTCACCGGCTTATCTACATCTACTTTTTTTTCCTCCTTTACAGTTCTTTAAATTTTTTTATTATATTTTTTTTTAATTTTCATAACTCTAAAGGACTCAATGTCACTCCGTCAGAATCTACGTGACGCTTTACATTTAAGTAACTAAGTCCCTTTTTCTCTATCGTGTAAGTGTGCATTTTGTTTTCTATTACTTTAAAATTTGTATTAACAGCGTGGATAGTTTTTCGTTTCAAAAGAACATCCAAGAAGTCTTTGGGTTCTTGAACGTTTTGTTTTTTTATGACACCCTTTGCACTCCATTTCTTTGATTTTCTTTCACCTATCGAGTCTTCATCGTAGCAAATGTAAGTCTTGGAGTTGAGACTTAGAATTCCATCACCCTCCCACTCGGATTTGAAAAGACCCGGAGTTCTCTGATCGTGAACGTATCGTTTCTGACAACAAGCGAGGGGATCCATTCTTTGACACCTTGGGTTTTTATCTTTACGAAAAGCTCTAAGTGGTCATCGCACACCGCTGTTGGAATCCAGTTTCGTTTCTCTCTAAAGTACGTTTTCTCTTAGGTCGGGTTTCACGAGTTGGTCCAATGATCCGCTGCTGAGAGCCATGTAAAGTCTGTCAGTGTCAATTTGACAAAAAGTGTAATCGTGTCGATCGATAAATTTATCCAAAAAGTCGAACGTGAACGCAAACATTTTCAACCTGGCGTACTGGTACACCATGAATCCTATTTGAATAGGAAGATTGTTCCTGACTGTTTTCGGTTGCAGTTCGACTTCAAAGAGATCTGTGCTCAACTCTGTACCCTTTTTGAACCGCCATGAATTGGTCAATAATTCGAAGGTTCGCCCTCTAGTGTATTTCACAGTGTGTTTTTCTTTGTTGCGAATTGTTTTACGTACAACTTGTAACAGTCTGACAGAATTTTCTCGTTCGCGTTTACATCACCACGTCTTCGCGCCGCTGTTACTTCATCTGCGAAACCGGCGAAGGGTCATCTAGGAAAGTATTCTATGATCATCTGCATTTCGGTGACTATTAAACCATGATCCAAATACCACTTAAGAAGAGGTGTTCCCAAGAGAATCTTTTTTCCGTGGTAACTGCCTATCAAGGATCTCTGAGGAGCATTCATGAGGTTTTCGTTGTTAGCAAAGTCTGTCATGTGAGTTCCTATGTCGGATTTCGAAATGGTCACGTTCTTGAAAACAGTAGTCATTTCTTCAAAGTATTCACATAGGTGAGGAGGAGTAGTAATGTCCACCTGCATCAAACCGAACATTTTCCCGTCTTTCACAGAGGATATGATGTCACTCTCTGTCATGGGATTTTGAACCACTTTCAAGTCGTCAACCTTCCAGTGTTGTCCGGACGCCATAACCTGCGGATCCTGGCGTTTCATCTTTCTCTATTCACACTCCCATACGACGATCAACTTGTGACCTAGAGCTTTTAAGTAAGCGGTTACTCTAGCTGTTCTGTCACGTTTCTCGTCCCTGTCTGAAGCACACGGATATCTGCGCAGCGGCATGCACTCGTGAGCGTGGAACCAACACCCGTGAAATTGGAAAATGGTATTATAGGACAGGTGAAAACCTAGAGGCGGGCGGCAACCTAGAGATACCTCCCCTCTGTTGAAAGCGTGGCGAAGTTTTACGCTGTGGGTGTGCTCCACGTAGTGTAACCACTCTAAAGCGCTCTTAGAGTGTTTTTGCCTAATTTTCGGTTTGAACTCTCGGGTCGTCTCACCAGGTCATAACCTGTGCAGTGTGCTTCGCTCATGCAGCGCAAGTACAGAGAGTTAGCGTCTACACCTAGGATGTGTTCGCACGTTCTCGCTTCTTCGCTGTACTTGTGTTCCCTTATCAGCATGGCACCCTTCTCATGAAATCTATGGAAGATTATGGAAGGACCCCCGACCAGATTTTTTTTTATCAGAGAGTGGAGGTGGGAGTCGAACCGGTAAAAGGTCATGAACGGGGTCTCTGTGGTTTGAAAAAGGAACCGTAAAGTCAAACCCAGAAGAGAGATGCCGTCTTTGAACATGTCAATGTTGCGCTCCCTGAAAAATTTAGCCTGATTATTCAGTGCCTCTATGAAGGGTTTCATGTCTTTGTTGTCGTAGTGGATCAAGTAATCTCTGAAAGTTTGCATGTTCTGTTCGGACCAAACTTTTTCACATTCGGCGTAGTCAGATTCAGACATCTTGGTGCCAGTCAGTTTGCTGTCGAATGCACATCTTGGTGGTAGTATTCTGTTTTCCAGTTTCTTGGTAGATGTCATCCATTCGTAAGGAAAGCGCCCTTTGTGCTGATTTCTGGTGAAAGCTAGTAGATAATTCACGTAGTTATAACCAGGTGCCAAATAGTTTACTACGTCCAAGAAAACAGTGTGCCGAGTGTAAATCGCCAAGTATTGGTTACTTCTCTTTATGACGCTGAATTCTTCGCTCTCTCGGTCTTGGTCTTTGGAGGAGAAGAACGAGTGAAGCTGTACTTTGATCAGATTTTGTCATAGCGCCCCGAGTTGAAACCTATGACCGGAACTTGGCGGAGATATCTCAAAAGTCTCTTCTTCAGTTCAACCAAAGGGTGTCTTGTCCGAGTTTCATTGAAGTCGAAGTCGGGAGGCCTGAACACCTCCTCGATCTAGGTGGAGAGCTTTAGCTATCCTCTCATCTCGCTAACGTCGGCCAGTAAAGTTCTAGCACTGCTTCTCCAATGACCTTGGCGGTGTCCTTTATGTAATTCAAAACTTTATCCAACAAGGGGTCTGAATCTGTGTCGGATTGTCTCACGAAGCAGACCGGACCTCTCACTTTACGGGTGGTGTAAACCGCTATTCGTATATCGAACAAGTTCTCTAATGTGGGTAAGTCCCTGATGATCAAACCTGGAGAGGTTTCAGGTTTGGCAGTGGAATCAAACTGACGCAACAATTTTGAAGCATGTTTGCCGGTCTTGTATAAGTGAAAGGATATGCAGCGAAAGATGCATAACTTGTCCCTGTTGGGAAAATCTAACACACCGCCTCTCTTTTTAAGTCGACCCGAATGGGTAACCCTGCCCCCTATGGGGAATTCTCTGGGTGCCATGTAAATGCAAACGTTCAAATTGGTGGGAAAAAGAACTTTCCACTTGGTGTCAGAGTCGCAAAGTTTCTGTACTTCTTCGGAAGTGACAGTGTTTTCCATGAGGGAGAGAAGCTCCTCCAAAGTTTCTGAATTAGTTATGGGGAAGGGTTGTAAAAGAGTCGCGTTGTTTTGGGAGGCGTGAAAGTAGCGTAGCTTGTTTCTGTTTTCTCTGTGTTGTAAAATTAACCCTACTGACAAACCCACTGTATCTGAATCTTTGCGTGATGTGAATCTGACGCATAGTATCTACAGCGTCACTCAACTCACCGGTCGGTAGTCTTGAGTTTGTTACACTCACGTGACTCCGTGTGTCCTGACTCCTGTTTGTATTGCGGGCCAATTCCTGGTTAACATTTTCTCACCCTCCGGTATAGTGCATATTATCAGAGGAATAGTCACTCCGTCCAGAGATTCGCGTCGACAGGTCATTTTTTTTTGCAATTTCCTTCGCCGCATAGAAGACAAAATTTAGGTATTACCCTACATTTTTCCGCGTGTCTGTGGTAATTGTACACAATTTTCGAAACACTTTTCACAGATATGATGATCCATTTTCACTGAGTTACTTATATGTGAAGAGAATTTTATTTTTTCAATACTTTTCATTTCTCTATCTTTCTATCTCTCTATCTCTCTATCAATCTATCTTTCTTTTTATCTTTCTGTCTATCTATTTACCTGTATACCTATATACGCAACATACCTACACAAAGTATATACACCTACATACACGTCATATAAAACATACGTCAGCACTATCTCACACACGTCTCAATCAAATTTTATCACCCAGTTCTTGTGCCTTGGTCAAAAGCGTCAC